>JAIGNY010003129.1:377500-385000 GCA_020152595.1 Chiridota heheva
GGTTAAGTGCGGTGCAGGTTGGAAACTTGGGATGGGTGGGAGGGACATGATAGTGCTCCACTCCAAACTGCCTTTGCCACCCTAACTTTGCAGAGAATGTCCCTATTAAACTGTCCAGGATAACCAAAACCCATACCCAAACTGACAATTTTGGCAAGGCCTTCCTAAAGCCCCAAATCACATACTTGTCCTAAACAGTGTGTTCTCCCTGTGCAATGATGATTGTTAAATTTTCAGATTAATACCACTGTTACACTCACCAAAGCAGGACAATCAGGGTTCTCTCTAAGCTCTTCCAAATGCGGACTCTCCTGAAGAAATTTTCTTGCTGAACCTGTCAAATTTTCCTCTTGTAAGTAAGCTGAATGAAACAAAAGATCAAGATCTTAAGTTCTATATACAGGTGGATGCAACATAAAACTAAAATTGTTGAAAAGACACAGGAAAAACCATGACAATTTCCATCTGAATTGGTTATAAATTGTCAAATTCAGTTTTTTAAATCTCCAGGCATTAACGAATGAATACATTATATGCTAATTTATGGTGTGTGACTTGTCGACATTGGTACTGTCTAATGTAGCTTGTTTTTGTTGTTGTCATAACTGGGGTTGACAAACAGGAACGAGGCTGCAGAAGCAGCACATAACCGGTATAAAATGGAAAAAGACACTAGAGGAGAAAGGAGCGGTACTGTAAAGGTAAATACTGTACATAATTGGCTGTAGTTGTGCAGCAAATTTTGAGCAACAGTTTTTGAGTTTTCACTATATATCCACAATTAAATTAAAGTAAAGAATGAAGACCAACGAAACATCAGTCTGAGGAATTTTACTTTCAGAGTTTTAGTTGGGTGCCATCCCTAAAGTTGGTACTCCCTACAGAGAGGGCGACAAAGCCAAAGCATACTTACGGTGATTACTGTGCATACATACACATACGAGGCTGGCATTTAAAACAGTGCATAGAAAAGGTTTTAATTCAGACATTTCTTTGCTCAAAAAGACAAGTTTTGGTATCTACATTTTTGACTTTCCTCAATTAATGTATGAAGAACCACACACATGTTACATACAGTACTAAGTTTGACTCTTGTTTGCATACAGGGAAGGTGAAAGGGGAGGGGGGGGGGGTTGATGCAAAAGCAAACAAGGTATGTAAATGGCAGACATAAGCCTGAGATTTTAAAAAAAATCATTAAAATACTATGATTTGGAAAAAAATCCTAAGATCTAAAAAATACCCTAAGAAGCATTAATAATAGGTTGTCAACTACTCAAAAGGGTACAGCACACAAAATAGTAGAACCTGGTTACGTACGATAATATATGAGTATTACAAAATGATGCATCATAAGCAAGGGAATTCCCACATTAAGTCATTGGCAAATTGCCACAAGAAAAACACAGATGGTAAAGTAAAAGAGACAGTGCATACATTTATTTAAATGAGAGAATTACAAGAATGAAATGGAGCATGCAACCATAGTCCTGTGGTTTATGGGTTTGTATTTCTGATCATTATACAGAGTACACAAAACAAGCAAAATAGGCCTACATTGGTCCAACAGAATACAACATTACCACAACAAAAATTGAGTCAATTTTTGAGGACATTGTTGAGGGAATTTCCCCAGAAAAAATAAAAAATCCTGGAATTCAAAATAAAAAATCCCAGAATTCTGCAATCCGCGGAAAAAGCTCATGTCTGAAATGGATAGGAGGGTAAAATTATCATTTATGTGTTGATGTATCGCTTGTTCATCATCTTTTCTGCGATCTGCGGAAATGTTTTGTGATCGTTTTATTGTATTGCGTTGGAATAGAAATAGTTTATAATTCTTGTAAGTTAAGATTTATTCTTTTTAACATACGATTCTGAAACAGAAAGTCTGCAATTGGTAATATTATGAAAATCCATACCCGGGTTGTATTTTTGGAACCAGGTAACAATACAATCGGTCGGGTACCCGGATATTTCAGGTACCCGTGCAATTACCAATAAATCACTTCATAGCGATGTTTGAAATATTATGTTTTTAACAAAAGTTATCAGCCTTTTTGTATAAATTATAATGTGTCATTCAATGGGTGGAGCCACTGTGTCCCGGTCGTTAACTGACGATGTGGGAGGGCAAAGGTGAATTCCACCTGACATTTGGTGAGAAAACATATTTTGTAAACATAACAAAATTTTGGTCAATTTGTAAACACAAAATTTCAAGCATAGCATAGGAAGCTTTAACATCACAAAAGCATCCAGTGCTGGAAATTATAACAAGATGGCCACAGCCTTTGATAACCAGTTGTGAACTCAATGGTTACAGACCCACCAGGATTTTCTAAACATAAAAATGTCAAACATTTTGTAAACAACAAAATAAATGTTAAACATTTTGTACACATAACAAAATTTCAAACATTTCGTACACATAACAAAATTTCAAACATTTTGCCAACAACAAAAAATTAACACATTAATGTCAAAAAATGTTAAATACCCTCCTTTACTACATTTTAAGTACATTCAACAAACAAGAAAATTAATGCAATACCAGATTAAATAAAATAAAGAATAAGAAACCATATTTGTTTCCTTCAATCTAGCAATTGAACATTTTATAAATGATAATATTTGAAACTAAAACCACTTGAAACTTCATTACCGATTAAACTAAAATTAACATGGATTATCACACACAAAATAAACAATTTTCTTTCATTTTCATTGCTCGTTTGTGGGCATGAAATATTGATTGTTTGGAATTCCATTATTATTTCCAGGTTATATTGATCAAATTCCCGATTTTCGAGACGGTAACTAGGTGGGGGCAAACAAAATTCAAATCCGCAATCATGCATGACCAATGCATTGACATTTAGATGTTCGCGAGGCCTGCCACAAGCTTTGGTCCATTTATGGCACTTCTCCAGATCTTTAGAGTTTTTAGCAAAAGGAATAAACAAAATTCAGTTTGCTTAGTATTCTGGGTAACAGCAATCAGATTTAAATGTCCCTACTTTCAGCTCCCTCTGAAGTTTAGCACCTAGTGGGCCTGCTAAAATTTTCAACACCTCCCACGGCCACTGCATTCTGGCAGTTAAAACATACCCTCTTTCAAGATGTATAATCATCATGTTACTGAATGTTATCATGCGTGCTTGGTATATAAATTTGTCAGTAAACATGATATGCATGCGTATTGAACAGACTTTAATTAACCTCTCCGATTAAGAAAATAAGTCACACCCACCATAGCAACGCGGTAACTAGGTGGGGCAAACACACCTGAAATTCGCAATCATACATGACCAATGCATTGACATTTAGATGTTCATGTGGCCTGTCGCAAGCTTTGATCCACTTATGACACTTCTCCGGACCTTTGAGTTTTTAGCAAAATGAATCAATTCCATTTGCTAACCATTCTGAGTAACTGAAATCGAATTTACAAAGCCCGCAGCATGCCCGTAGGTGCAATTTTTGTCCACCATTTTGCTGTCACTCAGTCTGTGTGTGCAGAAATTTGTTTTGTACAGTAAATTGCATTGACTATATGAGCACGCGCCACTAGCTAGTTGTACTGTACCAGTACCACATAGGGTGTTTGTCCCACTTAGCTACGCAGATTTTGATACTAGGCAAATTTACGCCGTGATTGGTTGAAAAAGCTGTCAATCATCTAACTGAGACAGCTTAATTCTCTTCTAGCAACAAGCCTGCTTTGGCACTTACCCAGAACCAGTCTTGCGATGTCTGAAGACAAAAGCTTTACCATGACTTTGTTCAGAGCTTCTCATGTAATTTGCATGTTGAAAGGTACCTACATCAATGAAAAGAAAACAATGCAATTAATATAGCATCAATTATTATACACTAGCATCTCAGTTTATTGTTTTAGCCAAGTATGACTTCAGACACTAAATAAATGTGATTTTTTTATTTAAGCTACATTCTTTATAATGTATTTTAAAACAATCTCATTAGCTAATTAATGATGTTGTCTCTGCAATTTTACAAATTATAAGGTAATGTTCATGAAAAAAAAAAAAATCAATAAATCAATCCAACAACCAATGATTTAAATAGGCATAATCTTATCAAGACAGATGTGGGGCACAATTTTGAAGTACCCTACAGAATATAGTAGCACTCTATTTTAGCAGCATGATATGAGGTTTAATACTAGCGACTCGAGTCTTAACAACAAATATTTGACCAATAAATCTTTTTACAATCAATATATCAATACTGTATAACAGATATTTGGACCATAAGAGCTCTTATGGCACAATGAACAATAACAAAAGCAAAAACAACCATTGTTTATCAGACAATGTACCTCACAGCATGGAGGGTACAACATTTTTAAACAATAGGGCACAAGACAGTTTCACTATCTGGAAGGGTAAATTATCATTACAGTCAATAGGATACCCTAGCTTTCCATCACTTTTTTTTATTTTTATGAATCTACTTGGAGAAAAATATCTGACAATTAGTTATGTTGAACATGATGATTGAACATACTTGTCAAATCAGTCTGCAATCAGCTACGCTTACAGCTTTTTTCAAAGTAAAATGAAAGGGCGTTGAACATTTGAATTAATGGGAAATTCCAAATTTGTTGTAATTTTAAAATTGCAGAAAGAAATTTCATGACTTATGTTATTAATATCTTGTTTAGCTCTTCATTGACATCAAAAGTTATTTATAATGATATCATAAAGTGGACATTTGAGGCCTCATTCCTTTAAAAATCCTTTAGAGTTGCTGCCATTTTGCCTAATCTTTTATTTCAAAATCTTCTGTGTAGGGATAGAAATTTGTTCTAATATTTTACAAAGATAAGATATTACTATAGGCCTATGTTGCAATCATATCTGAAGTAAAATAACTTTATAGAGTACTTTTTTCCATAAATCCGAAAAGATCCAATACTTTACCGGGGTAGGGTATGTAAATAAATTATTACTTTGTCAGAATGCCAGTAAGACTCAAAAATTGGAATCATTTATTGCTGATATTTCATTTCTCCACCCATATGAAGCAAGGATCTTCATTTTGAACTGCTTTATCAGCCTATTAGGTTATTTGAATTTGGTGAGATTCTAGATGTTTTTGTAGTCGGATAATGCATCGTAAGTGCCACAAACATTTAATATATTTTTATGCAACTTTATTTAACAGTTTGTTCATTTTTACAGATTTTTGGATAAAACTTGGTCGTGATTAATCGCTAAAAATCACAAATTTTGAAGTTTTTGTTTTTAAAGTTTGGCAACAATTTATTTAACTATGGTATTTATAAGTAAAAAGAAAGATAAAAGGTATTGTAGAAAAGTATAAATGATCAATAATTAGGGAAATAAAGGAATTTTGTTTGATATTTAATGCCTTTTAAAAGCATTTCTAGCATGCAGACTGGGTTTATTTTCAATGTATGGCCCCCAAAAACCATCTTGGTGATTTTTGAATATTTCATGATTTTTCAGTGTTTTAATTGTTTACTGTACACTAGCGTAGCCACCCATTTACAATGTTTTAGCAATTTACTGTAATTAGGTTTAATAAAAATCTTTGTAGAGTAACAAGCAATTAGCAAAGAATCCCTAATCGTTAACAGCACTAATAATAAGAGACCCGAGTTCCAAGTAGAAAATGTAACATGCACAGTGCCCTAAACACAAAAGAGGGAATATCCTAGTTTGATGAAAGTATGTTTACTTTAACAAGAATAATTCAACATAATAGTTCAACAAAACTGATAAAATCTATCAAAACATGTGTCATTTTAGCAGAATAGGCATGAAGTTATATTTAGGCTTAAAAAAAAACATTTTGCTAAAAAAAATTGTACTGCTTTTAAATAAAAACAACTGTTGTCATATAGTACTAGTGATCACGTCTCCGATTTGGCAATCTAGCATCCCAGCTTCGATCCCCAGCTGGTCTACACCCAGTGCTCCACAACTGGTTTATAAAATGGCTGTGGGCGATTGATATTGATATTTCAATTTAGGAAGTTTGCCGGAACAATAAACCTCTAACCAAACCAATTCTCATCTTGTATTTGTAAAGAGAACATTATAATTTCTTTCAGTCTCACCTTGGCAGCTCACAGCAGATTAAAAACAAATAAATCCAAAGAAAAAAGACAATTATTAAAAAAAACTTTAGGCCAATCAGGGTAGGCCTATCACAATTCTCATCACACTTTTGTTTGCAGATAACAAATTCTTAGCCTAAATTAATTTTAAGAATGATACAAAATGAAAAATGACCATAGATTTGTCAGGCAATGATTACCACAGGTGTGGTTTAATTAGACAGATCAAGACCTGAGCCTCCTTTGCCTACCCAAATCATTAACTACATTCGCACCATTTCGGCATAATTTGTTTGTTCCCTAAAGTTTGGCCTAGTGTTATAATAAAGCGTGTAGCGGAATACGTGAAAATGAATACAAAATTGGTAGGCTTGAAACTTTCGAGGAAAACATGCATAATTTAACACTTTTTCATGGCTACAATAACCCTTCACAACGAAAATTGATATAAATTTCAGAAATATATATTAGTTTTTTACCTGTTCAGAGCCACGCTCCTGGGTAATTTTGGATGTGTGCCTCAAAACTCAGTAATCTTTCAGATTAACATGTAAAATCCTTACGCAAACTTAAATTCTGCCGCAATAAGCACTGATCAATGGCGCACTTTCAAATTAGTAAATGGAATTGGAAACTACGATTATAACAGCGTCAAACAATGATTCAATTATCAAACTTTTTGAAAGAAGACTTGACAAATTTATTTCGTAGGATTTGATTTTCTATGTGTATATCCATCCACCATGACGCTGGGAAACATCAGGGGATATTAAGCTTCTTCTTGGGATGAAGATTGGGTTTTCACCCTACTCTTCGCGAGAAGCGTTGAGAGAACCAGGTAGGGTGTGACTGTCTCACCATCGGGACCGACGACTTAAACGTCCCCTCCGAACACAGGTAGGCGTACGGTGCGGGGAGGGGAGGGGGGCAGAGGGATGACTGCCCCTCAAAAAAAGGAAAAGAAAAAAAGAAATTGAGCCACCCAAGAATTCGGGGAGAATGGGTATCAAAATTCGGGCAAAACTGTGTTAAAAAATAATGACTTAAATATTTTTTGAATAAAATAAAAAAAAAATAAAAAACAAGTAACCAAATTCTTAACTGAATATTTTTGAGCGAAAAGTCAGAAAGTTAAAAGATGGAATCCGGGGAGTTTATCATGTGCCACACATTTATGTGTCAAATTGTGTGACAGTGTGAACATATTTTGATCATAAGCTCAAATATTTTCTGATTTTAAGTAGTTAATTACTTAAATTCGGGCAAAACTGATTTACCACTTTAATTCACCATTTTGTTTAGATATAAATATGATCTTTAAAAGCTTTGTTCAGTTGTTTGTTGTTTAAAAGCAGATGATTTGGCATTGTGGCAATATGAAACGTGGATTT
>JAIGNY010003129.1:397500-460000 GCA_020152595.1 Chiridota heheva
TACTCAAGTACTGGCTTGACTAGAGCTTTATAAGCAGTGAATTTAACGTCGGTGGGACAAATTGAGAGGTTACGTTTTAATAGGCCAAGTACAGAGTTAGCTTTCTTGGTTATGTTATGTATATGTTTATCCCATCTGAGTTTATTATCAATTCCAACACCTAGGTATGGATAGGACTTGACATGGTTTAGTGGCTGGTTGCATAAGGTATAAACAGGTGATTTAAAGCACTTCTTAGAGAAAATTGACAAGATGTAGCATTTAGAAGGGTTGAAATTCATTTGCCATTTGTTTTGCCATTGTTAAAGTTTGTTAAGATCATCTTGGAGGATTTGTTGGTCAGAGGAGTTATCAATTGTTCTGTACACAAGGCAGTCATCAGCAAACAGTCTAACTATGCTGTCTATATTATCAGGGATGTCATTTATATATAAAAGGAAAAGTAAAGGACCCAAAACAGTACCTTGTGGTACACCGGATAAAACCTGTGTAGAATCAGAGATTTCACCATCACAGACAACACGCTGAATGCGGTTGTTGAGGAATGATGCAAACCAGGCCAGAAGATTTCCATCAATGCCATAGGCGGAAAGTTTGGATAGCAGGCGCTGGTGTGGGACTTTATCAAAGGCTTTTGAGAAGTCAAGAATAGCCATAGAGATGTTACTGTTTTGGTCAATTTGCTTAGAGATATCATTTATTGTTAAGAGAAGTTGTGTTTCAGTGGATCTTTTTGCACGGAAGCCATGTTGTAAATCAGTTAAAATATTATGCTCATCAAGGAATTTCATCACACGTGAGTGGATTATATGCTCAAGGATTTTACTACAAACGCAAGTGAGTGAAATAGGTCTGTAATTAGCTGGGTCTTGTTAATCGCCTTTTTTAAAAACGCTACATATGTTTGCTTCTTTCCACTTCTTAGGGATAGTACCATTATCGACAGAGGTTTGAAAGAGATCAGTTAGAATTTCATAGAGGTCATTAGCGTGTGTTTTTAAAAACCATGGTGGTATTTGGTCAGGACCTGAGGCTTTGTTGGGGTCTAGGTTATGCAGTTGCTTTTTGACACCCTTTGGAGTAATTATAAGTTGGTTTATTTTGCTGTTGGACAGTGGCTTAGTTACAGGGATTTGGGAGGTGTTTTCTTCTGTAAAAACACTGAAAAACTGGTCATTTAGAATGTTAGCTTCAGTTTTACTGTCACTGCAGAGTTTATCATTATTTAGTAGATCAGACACACCTACAGAGTTACTTCTTAATCTTTTGATATAGGACCAGAATGCCTTTGGGTTTTCGTTAAGTGAGTTTTCAAGTTTATCACAGATGAAGGTGTTTCTAGGTTCTTTGAGGTTTTTACGGACAGCCCTCCTAAAGCTTTTATAGGTAGTCCAGTCATTGGCTTGTTGATTAGTTTTAGCTTTTTTAAACAGTTTATGTTTTTTCCTGCAAAGACAGCGTTGGATACGGGTGAACCAGGGCAGATTTAGTTTAGTTGAGGTGAATTTGTGAGGCGTGTTTTTATCAATACTTAATTTATTTTCCTGTTCAAAGAAATTCCATTTTCCATCAACCAGTCAACATCAATGGAGTTATTGAATTGAGTATAAAATTGCAGTTTAAATTTGGTCAGGTCTTCTTTTATTTGTTTTATGTTGGCTTTTTTCTTTAAATAGATTTTACGTTTAGGCAACTTTTTACGAGGAGGGGAGATATTTAGGGTCAGTTCAACAATATCATGGTCACTTATACCGGGAATGACATTAGCTGAGGTAACAGCTGGTGAATTGTTAGTAAAAACAAGATCGAGGATGTTGTAATCTCTGGTGGGTAACTGCACCATTTGTGTGAGATTGAATAAATTGGTCACTTCAAGAAGAATTTTGGCCGCTTCGGAGGAAGCCTTAGTTCCTGAAATAATGTTTTGACTCCAGTAAATGTTAGGTTGGTTGAAATCACCAGCAAGAATAACATTGTTTTTGTCAACCGCATTTTTACCAAGCTTTTGGAGGGATTTTTTTCAACTTAAGTAGGTTAGTGAGATCATTGTGACTGGGTCTGTAAATATTCCTATATACATGCGTATTATAGCACTACAAATCTGTCGTCCCCTAGTCAGGTAACATCTGACTGTAGTATACGCTATTGTCACTACATGGCTGCTATACTACACACAGCAGGGAGTCTAAATGGCAACTCCCTGCGCACACAGTATGCAAGTATTGCCTTGCAGTAGTGCCTACCTACTGAGTGAGGTGTTTATTTCACTAGTCGTCCCCGGCCAGCAGATAAAGCCCTTTATCCCCTTCTCCCTTATAATTTCGTGTTGACTTGCGCCACTTTTTATGGCTGATCAAAAACTTTGATTTCCCACCTATTTTCCTGACATCGAGGATCCAGGGCCGAGGTGGTTCAAAGTTGAACAACAAATCAGCTGCGTTATCACCTGACCTTGTGCAATAACAAGGTTTTGGATGAAGTGATTGACACAGATCATGGAGTCTTTTTTAACTCCATGCACAGAGTGACAGATTATTGTAAATTCTGAAGAAGAGGGTTTATAAAAAGAAAAAAACTTCTACCTCTGATCTAAGTTACAACTTACAGGTTTGTTACTTCAAATTTTCCTGAAATTTGATTTGAATTTAATATATAAACATGATCTTTTTCCCATTTCATTTCGATCCATGCCATGGACGTCATTACTGTTTATCGTGTATATGAATTCCACGATTATTTTTGCTTATATTAAATTTGTACATGCAAAAATACATATACAGTAGGCCCAACTGTCAATGGGCATGCCCAGAATAGCGAGATATAGATATTTTAATGCTGAAATGATTTTTTGCTTGTCAAGATCCTAGTAAAAATATTGTTTCTAATAATTTAGAAATTGGTTAGGCCTCTGCCTATTATGTCTTGGTGAAAGCGCAACTAATTTGGCATTGAACTCGAAGTTTAGAGTCAAGGATGTCATCACCACTAGGGCCACATTAGGGATCTTTCTCCTGCTATTAACCACCCAGGAGAAGAAGTGCCTTCCCGTGCAAGGGAGAAAGAAGTATCCTTCGTGGAATGTTTTTTTTAGCTCAACATCCAACGGGATTTTGAGCTAGCCCAAAATCCAGATTTTTGTTCGGATACTTTCGTTTTTTTTGCAGCGTTTATCATATCCTACTCATTTTAGGGGTATATTGCTGTGTTGCTATGTTTGCCGTAAATAGATCCCAGATTTTATAGTTTGTTGCTAGCAAGGAAGATCTTCTGTGCTAATTTTTTATTGAGAGAGGTTATTTTCATGATTTTGGTGCACAGTGGTAGGCTTCTAGGCGCACACTTTTGATACTAGGTACACATCTTTTAATAAATAATAGTTTTCTTCATTAAAAAGTTTTGAAAAGGCAAGTTCTTGATAGCCTAGGCTTAAATAATGACAACTTCTTCATATTGCAACTTCAGCCTTTTGTTAAATATTTTCAAATTATTTTCACTATCAAGATGATTATTGGTGCACATTTTCTAGACATTGGCGCACATTTTGTTTCTAGACATAGGCACACATTTTTGAGTCCAAAGTTTATCTTCCGCACACACTTTGCAAACTATGCAGTCTAGAATAGATCGATATGTTGATGCGATAACAATTCATATTGGTGCATAGTTTTAACGTATTTTGCACTCCAAAATTCGTTCAAAGTTTGTAAAATAATCGCATTACGCTTGGCGCAATCCGAATGAATTTAACATCTATAATAACATAGGCTCGAAAAATAAAATAAGAAATAAAATAAAAACATTTTTTTTCTCATGAGGGGCAAGGCTGACCCCAGAGGGCAGGGCGGACCCTTAGGGGGGTAGGGCGGACCCACGGAGCGGCAGGGCCTCTGTAAAACAGCAAAGCTAGAGGTCTGGTTGAAATCTTGTTTTGTTGCAAGGATGTAAAATCCATCTTGATTTTATACAACTATATATTTACTGTTAATACAATACTGTATGTCTGTTTGTGATTTCAAATTTACCCAAAACCGAACATTGTTGATATAATTTGCATTATACTGATGTTGAGGCTTAAGTTTTTTAGGCTTTAAAAACAGTTTTCACATATTCAAACGATATTAAAGCTCCAATATTATGCAGTGGGGCAACTAGAGTCCTGGGGGCCCATGGGGATTTTGACTTCTGCAGGGATGTCAGAACTATGCTCTCAGGGGAGGGGGGTACTGCACCTATCCCTAGAGTAAGGGCCAGAAGGTGCCCTTTTGAAATTAAGCAGACAGGGGAATGAGGTGCCTTTTTTAATGTTGAGGGTGGACCAGTCAGGAGGCGCCCTTCTGAAATTGATTTGAAATTATTTTAGGCCATTCTTGAAGCTTGAAAACAAATAGAAAACCATTCACTCACATAACATAGTACGTATAGGTTGTTACATACATTTAGTATTTATTTCACATAATTAAAGCTTTTTTACCAGGGGCACCAACACCGAGGGCCGTAGTGGGAGGGGGCACGACCCAATAATTTTCTAAACAGCAATTCTCAAAAAAAGCCTTTTGCCTATTCGCCCCATGGGCAATTGTCAACATTGGTCCTGGCTCCCCAATTCCATAGGTGGAATTTGCCTACCGAAAGTGAAGGAAGGTCAAAAGTGTGTTTTTTGGGATGGGGAGGGGGAGAATCACGCTAAGATACATCACATCACCATACAAAAGTACCCATTTGGACAAAAAGTGAGGGTAAGGAAGTGCCCTCTTTCTCCCCTCAAATTCCGCCTATACCTAAATCATGTGTGTAAGAACCATAGCAGGGGCACGTTTCCTCCACAATATCAAAAACTGACAAGAGTTCCCTTTTATTTAAGAAAAGTGCCCCAATTACTGTCAAAAAAGTGCTCTTGAACTTGATTTTCTGCTCCCTCTCCCTTGAACTTGATTTTCTGCTCCCTCTCCCTTGCCCCAAGCTCCTTCTGACACCCATGGCGCTATGGGGCTTATAACAAAGATATTGCAGTGTCATTGTTCATGGCTAGACCCAAATTGATTTTGTCCAGGGCCTTTAAGGCTTACCCACCCTTCCAGCCATTCCCAGCCTTTCATTGGGCTATTGCTAATCAAAGTTGTATTCCTTTCTTAACAACCCCAGCCTACCCAATTTAACTCCCCACCAAAAAAAACCAAGTCTTATGCCCACCCCAAAAAACATATTGAGCTTCTACATCATTGATGATGTACCATCACATCGATATTAAAGCTCCCACTTGCATTTCCAAAAAAATAAACTTGAAACATGGATTTCTTTCCTAACAACTCCAGCTCAGCGCTATTTGAATCAACTACCCAGGTGGCTTGTAACCACCCCAAATGTATGTGGAGCTATTACATCATTAATGTACTAGTTTTAAATGTGTTACTTAGTGTATGCGGCCCATAACTTTAAAGGAGTTTGATACAATCCTTATTTCATATGATAAGGGGATTCAAATCTAAACCAACTACTTCAAACAGCAAGTCAAAATCTAAATCCTATCTCAAGTTATTCACATTTAAAGGCCAGTTTCTTGTTTCCATAACGCAAAGGTAAATAGATTTCAATTCTTGTGGGTTGATTGGTTGATACACAATGGTACAATGGGCAATTACATTGACAGGCCAATTAGTATCATTTTGGAATAAAGTGTACCTCGCCACATTTTAATCACGATAGATAGCCTTAAAGGTTGACATATGTAGGCTGCCATTATTGTTCAATTCTGTATTGAAATCAATTGCATGATGACACACCTTCCCCAACAGAGACATAAAGATAATAATGTATTTATTTATTAATTTTATTCAACTTTTTATTCCCAAATGATGTGATACACAGTTTTAATAGCAAGTATTTTGATTGTTTCATGTGTACAAAAATGTCAATGACCATTACAGAAAAAAAAAACTTCTCAGAAGCTAGAAAACCTGAGATAAACAATAAGAAAATACAAGGCATTCCAACATCCTGCTGACGTGATCACATCATTTCCTGCATGTTTTAAAATCAAAATGCTCCGTTAATAGATGCAGTGAAATTTTTATTCAAACTAATTTTTTTAAATGTGTTAGATTTGTTTTGGAATGTATCAAACGTGGTCAGAAGATTTGTTATGTTTAATTCTCTCATATGAAATAAGGATTATATTAGACTTGATGTCTCCTTTAAACATGCCGGTTTTGATACTCCAAAACCTTCTTACGACTAATTGACGTTTTTGTTATAAAAAAAATTGTCATTATTCTTTATTTTTACCTGGGCAGCCATTTCCATGTGCTTGTGAACCTGATTGTTTCTCACATGAGTAATGTCATAGAAATGAAGGTACCCTCTTCATGACTGAAGCTCTCCTTGTCCCTGATTTAGAGCTACTGCACTGCACCATCAGTCACCTTTCAACTCACTGTGTGAGTCTTTGAAATGTGGTAAAAATCCTAAACAAAATAGGATATGTAGTAAGCGCCCTCGCTCTAATTAGCGCCCACCCAACATTTTTTGGCTGATAGCATCATTAATTGGATGAAATTGAAGACAGAAAATAAGTTTTGTTGCATTATTTGCTTATTTTACATCTGATGCTCATGTTATTTTTGTGGTGGTTATTGTGGGGCCACACTGTACTGTAGTATATAGAACAAGTCCACACAATGCAGTTCGAATAACACACTGTACAGGGACCCAGAGCATGGGTGCTTATTAGTGTAATGTTGCATATTCCAAGGCTTTGGAGGGTGTTTTCAACAACTGTATTACAGCCTCTGAAGTCCTCGAGAACTGAAAATCAAGTCTTCAAAATATATGCTGAACGTGAGTTAGAAAGATGCCGAGGAGAGCTCTGCTTGGGTATAACAAAAGGGATTATAACATAGTAATTAAGATTAACTGAAATAGAGAAGAAATAGGAATGTGTTAAGTATGTGCTTACTAACTAGCATGGAATGAAGCGGGGAAACATATAACTATTAAAAACAAACTAGCAGGTGAAAGTTAAGGTAAAGCTACAACAAGTTACAGAAGTAAAGTAAACTGGAAAAGAAGTTGCTGGATATTAATGTTTGGGTGTCACATTAGGAAGAAACTTTAGGCCTAAAAAGTGGTGAAATTTCATTTTCGTAGGTGCCCGGGCTTACTTTGTTGAATACGGTATAGACTTTTCTTTTTCATCAATTTATTTCTTGAATTGTCCTCTTGTACATAAATCTACATGAAAAATCACTGGAATATTCCTTTTAAACTTAAATAATTGTTGCTTCCACCATTTGTCTTATGCTTTCTCTAACTCTACCAGTGCTTCAAGAGTGTATATTTCCTCATCATTTGGAATGAATTTGCCACCGATAGCTTTTCGCTCACCTGCTCGTCATGGTTATGGGGTGGAGTTTTCACCTTACATGGCCCAGAGATTGGCAATCGCAACATCACAGAATTATGGTATCGCAGGTACTTATGAAGCACTATTTTTTTTATTTCAAAGAAAATGTTTTATCTTCATTCTCACAGTCTGTAAAAACATGGTCATCCTGCATGTACAATATCATCAGACTTCTAGCTTCGCCCGATTGCTAATACAGTACACTGTACTTTCTTTTAGTGCAGTGATGAGAAAAGAACATGAAAAGTATAAACACTGATACCCTTTTGCCTAATATAAACATACAGACATTCATCTAAGAAACAGATTCCAAGTAACTTTTAGTTGGATTTGCCTCATCTTTCATAAACATTAGAAATTACTTTTCTAGAAACCAGGAACACTTCAACCGGTCCTCAAGCGGAGCAGGCAACTGGTCCTCAAGCAGAGCAGGGCCGGTGGAAGTAAAAGTTATCTCATAAAAGTTATTTCTTTATGAAGGTCTTTTGTATACCTTCATGGCCAAATTAGAGGTATGATACAGTCTTGTAGTACTCGAGTCCATACTCAGAGTACATCTTTGTGTACTCATGCCCGTACTTGCACTTGTACTTATATCCTTTGGACTTGTACTCGTACTCATGGATTTTAAGTTGTACTCGTGTACGAGTACATCTTTTTCTTTATTAGTAAAGTATGATTTTAAATAATTCTACAACTGCTTTTATCATAAGTAAGTAATTTCCATCTGTTTGATTACCCTGGGAACAGTACAATCCAATGTGATTGTTTGTAGTAGTTTATTATTGTGAAAATTCAATTTTCGGGGAATTTTCTTCCTTTTTCAGGAGATTTGCTTTCATTTTTGGGAAATTTGCTTTTTGTTTCTAAAATTTTCTACAATTTTGGGAAGATTGCTTCATTTCATGAAACTTTCTTCAATGTTTGCAAAATTTTCTGCAATTTTCTTCAAGTTTTTGAAAATTTCTTTTTGGGGAAAATTTGCTTTTATTTTTAGGAAATTTGCTTCATTTTCTGGAAATTTTCTTCAATTATCAGGAAGCTTACTTCATTTTCCTGAAATTTTGTTCAATTTTCGCAAAATTGTCTTAAACAGTCAGGAAATTTCATTCATTTTGATGAATTTGGGGATTTAGGAACTTTGGAGATTTTTATTTTGTAATTTTCTGGAAATGTTTCCAAATTTTTAATGATTTTAAGACCTTATCTTTACAAATAAATAGTTTTGGATGTAAAAGACTCAGTAAATTTTTAGGTTTGGGAGATGAAAATAAATATATCCCTAAATTGCATGTTTTGCCCCTCACTCCAGATTCCTTAAAGAAATATGCCAGGAGATGTCTTGATTAAAGGGGATTTCCCTTTGTACATCCTCAATGAACTTACAAGTTGCATCATTGGCAATGTCAATTGTGCTTAAAATGGGTTCCAAAACGACGTAGGTTCGTTTCTGTAGAATTGAAGTCCATGTCATGTCATGTTTATTGCAGTTTATTTTCTGTTATCATTAATAATGTCAATTATACACTACTACTGTAATAAATAAAAGTTGATCAGAAAATGCTGACCTGTTTCTATCGTCATTGTGACACTGAATTAGGGAACTTGACTTCTTCATCATCATCATCACCATCACCATTTCCACTGTCACCACCATACTACCATGATTGTCATTATCGATGACCGTCATCATCATCATCACCATCATCATTATTATCATCATCGTCATCATTTGCACCATTAACATACTGTATTCATCAAATCTTAATCATCTTTTATTTCATTGTATTGTTCTTCTTTTTATTATTATCACTTATTCACTTGATGGACACGTACTTGTACTCGTACTCATGCCCATGTACTCGTACTCAGCAAAATGAAAATTGATTGACTCGTACTCATGCCCATGTACTCGTACTCGACTCGTACTCGGCAAAATGAAAATTGATTGACTCGTACTTGTACTCATGGACATGTCCTCATACTCACACTCAGATAAATCTACTCACAGACTGTGATGTAATAGCCTTCCCAAAGAAGTATGTTTATACAGAACTGAGCATGGTATGTGTAATTCAAAACCTATAGGCAGTACTGATAATCAGTGCTAGCATTGTGTGTCTTTGCTACTGGGGAAAGGTAAAATGAAATATGAGCATAAAACTATTTATACCTCAATGTTATGAATCAAAGTTAATTCTGTGAAATGATGCATGTAATTTGAGGTTTGAAAATTGCAGTACAAGTTTTTAAGCAGTGTCTTTAATAATGAAACATGAAAAGGCAAATTTTAATTATAAAAAAAGTGATTGTCTTGTGTACTGGATGATAGCATTGTAACTAATGGTGTAGATGCATGTGTAAAAGGGAGAAGCTAAAACTCACACAGCCATCATAATAGGAGTTTGCTATAGAGGCGACAAATGCTTTGTTGTACACAATATAATTTGGTTTGTTCCAATCTGATAAAGCAAAATATTAACCTTAACCCTTACTCTCCCAGCGTCACGGTGACCGTGACAGTTACGATCCATTTTCCATTTTTTTTTTTAGTACCTTCCCAAAATCCTATAGAGCTGCAAATAAGTTCATTCAAACCAGATTGAATAGATCTTTCATAATATGGTTATTTTGTTGGGGGGGTTAGATTGAAAATATTTGAGTAAAATCGTTACAAAAAAGTGCATTTTTAAAAAAAACGGTATTTTTTTTTTTTTGAAAGACGAATGTCATACGTGAATATTTTTTCTATTTTTTTTTCTTTCAGGTAAAGTATAAAGATAGTTTGAATTGTTGGTTGCTACACGATTTTTACTTGTACTTGGTCAATGTTTGTGTTTTTTTTGAGAAAATATGCCAAAATTTGTGATTTTGGGCCATTTTGGACCTTTTTTGATCAAAAAATTATAAAAAACGGCCCAAATATTGTATTGGAATTTTTAAAATCTCTACGGGTAGAGGAGAAATAGATCGTTCAGACAAACTAATACAATAACAGATGCACCCCCTCTACTTGCCTAAAAGGTCTCTGATGATGACGTCAGTTTGCGTCTTTTTTTTTTTCCTCGCACATTCGACATCACAAAATGGCGAGATACAAGTTACAACGTCAAACGTGCCTTCCGACTCCTATGTTTTCTTCAGAATAATGATGACTCAGAGGGGTCGGAAGGTACTTCTGATGAAGAAGATGTACCAGAACTCGACCAGATTGAGGAAGAGGAGAATATAGAGCCTGCTGAGATGGATAGTGATCTGTTCCAAATTACGGAGTTGGTGAGTGTTTTCTTCCAAAAATAGCGAAAGTACTACATTGTAAATGTGTAGTAATAAAATAAGGCTTATAGAATTATAATAATAAATTAGCGGGTATTTTTTGCTTCTTATGATAAACAAGTAAAAGGGACACTAAAATCACACATAAAAAAAAGGATTTAGGTCCTTTCTATAAAAGCCCGGATGAAACAAATGAAAGCTGAACCCCAATAATAACATTTCTAAATGGACTGAAATATATGTATTTCCCAATGGCAAAATTGTAAATTTAGGCCTACTGAAATATGTGTACTCCCAATTTCACAAAATCCAAGTTCTATTATTTCAGGGGTCGAAATCACAATTTTATGGGGGAAAGTGGAGTAGGGGTCACATGTTAGGGCAAAATACACATGTTGGGGGTGCCCCAGGCCCATTTAGAGGAAAATGCTTGTATATAGGCCTAGTACCGGTACATTATTATGATGCCCCATTTTTTGGGACCATGATCCTTTTCCCCTCCCCCTGGCTATGCCACTGTTGTGGTGATGACTAGATTGATAAAACAAACATTTTGGACCCCTGTATGTACCCCGAGCTTCCCGGCTGTAAAAGTCTGTCCCCAGTTACCACAAAATTGTGGGGCAGGTTAGAAACTACAATAACATGTTATGCGATAACATGTTATGCGTATGCTTGAAGAGGACGAGCCGCCTGCTACTAGAAACCACAATAACATGTTATGCGATAACATGTTATGCGATGCTTGAAGAGGACGTGCGCCGCTACTCCCCAACCCAAGAGGACGAGGACAGACCGTTGAAGATGAGCCCAGGCCCCTCTTCCAGGCCTTCCGCTGCAGTCTCGCCACCATCACCACTCAAAGAAAATCTGACTGCAGCGGAAAAAGCTGCCTTCAAAACCAGGGAGGAAGAGCGGAACGCTCAGCTGCAGGAGATACAATGGTCGAAGGTCATCCCTGCAGCCGATAAAGACTATCATCTGTGGGAAGTACTGGTGGAGAGTGACTGGGATCGACACGAGGTCTTCGGTAACTGGTTATGGGAAGACCAAACTAAAGTAAGTTGAATGAATATAGTTGCAATTTTTTTTTTAATTCTATTTGCAGCAACAGGTATAGCAGAAGACTTTACAAATTTGGACCTTTTCGGCAAACATTTCTTATGAATTCCATGTGGAATGAACAGAAGTAAGTGTTCAATAGATAATCAGCATAGTCTATCAACATAAAAGTAGCTGTGAGGCTTGTAATGGCTGAAATTGGGTCAGAAATAAACAAAAACACTTTTGTGCATAATAAATGAGGTAAATGACCTAGTTTGCATATCATTTGCATAATTTATTATTTAATTTTTTGCAAATGATGATGTAAACATCTTGTTTTTCTGCATTCTATTAGTTTTGGACATCATAGAAGGGGAAAATGCATTTTTTTTGGAAAATTTAGTGCCATACACTATTAGATAGATTATTCACAGAATTGGGGGACAATTTTTAGGTCAAAATGTACCAAATTTTTCATATTTGCATCATTTTTTTTCTTCTGATTCCTAAAAATCCATGAATAGTATCAAATGAAAGGTCTTTCCAAGGACGATTCAGAAATTCTATCCATATTTTTTTGCTATTTAGCCACAAGGCACAAGCGTGTCATAAAAATAGAATGTTTGGAGACCTTATATGCTAATTCAATGACCTAATTTGCATATTTGAGTTCGGAAATATGCACATTTTTGGAAAGTTCAACATGTTAGCTTTCATAAAAGTTGAAATTGTTTTGGTACAAATGGAACAGAAAGTGCTGAAAAAATCCTTTCCAAAAATTTCAGAAATAGCTTTTTTTTTTTTTGGAACGTTGGAAGAGTAAGGGTTAATGCAAGTAATATGCATGATGCACTATGGTGTGTACATATGATCATTGGTGGAGTGCATTTATGCACTCAATACATATACTAATCAAATGTGCACCAAAATAAGTCATTTCTTACAAGTGCAAAATAGAAATAGCATTATCAGAATCAGATCATTTTTTGTTAATTCATTCTATTTTGATAGGAAATTACACAGTATCCAATTTTACTTACATCTGAAAACAAAGAGGCGTTCCAGGTAGAACATCACAAATTTGTGAGAGAAAAAATATATGTTTGCACTTTGATATAACCACATGCTGTACATAATATCATTAAAATTATTCTCCTTATGCAATGAATTTCAATAGTTTTCAAAGTTCTTGCCAAAATAAGTGTTGCATATCAATGTAACCAGTTTTTAATTATTGACTTACCAAAAGGATACCCAAAAAGTCATCAATGTTTTGATATTCTTGTTTCTATTTAGATAAGATAATGCATACATGATGATGATACATACATGATAATGATGATACATACATGATGATGATACATACATGATGATGATACATGCATGATGATGATGCATACATGATGATGATACATACATGATGATGATGCATACATGATGATGATACATACATGATGATGATACATACATGGTGATGATACATACATGATGATGATACACTTATGATGATGATCCACACATGATGATGATACATACATGATGATGATACATACATGATGATGATACATACATGATGATGATACACACATGATGATGATACACATATGATGATGATCCACACATGATGATGATACATACACTGTATGATTGCACGATTAAATGATGTATTGTCCAGATAAATTTTGTAGTGTAAATAAATTCTCGTTTTGTCTATCTAGGCAGTGGCACGCTTTTTGTTGTTGATGTGACACCTGCTGGCGCTAATCTTGTTTCAAGGTAAGTTGAGGTGAAAGTAGAATCAAATTTGAAATATTGCTTAAGTTGATGAAGCAAGCATTTAAATGTAGTAGAGTGAGTTGAACCAACAGGACTCAAACAAATGTGAAATTTGAATGGGCCCTAAGCAATATTATTATAGGTGTTGATAAAAGATTGAATCCATACTCGGCCCATGATGATCCATCCAATCAGTGCTTACCCGCAGTTTCTTTGACATGATCAGATGAGAGCACATGGCTTCCTCTGGATATAACACCAGTCCATCACAGGTTCTTATTTACAGGGCGACTGGAGTTAACAGGGTAGAGTGTCATGCTCAAGGACACAAAACAGTGCTAGTAACAGGAGTCAAACCCAGTACCTATCGCATACAAGCATGACTTCTTAACCACTGAGACACTGCACCTCTTTTTAAGTTGTTATGAATCCACAAAAACAATTCCCCGCAGTTATCAAAGTCCTTAGTTGCAGTGTATTGGTCTTCCAATTGGTGTTAGTCTTTTAGAAACAAGCATTTCAAATCCATGACTTGTCCTTCTCCTTAAAAATTTGTTCCAGCAAATCATAACCACAAACTTACTGTAGCAAATAGTGAGACCACTTTATCTTGATTAAAATAACCACACAATAAGGACTTCATCCACTGCTAATATGATATTCAGCACCAACTTCCACAACAACTAAGGTTTTTAGAATAAAGAAAATAAAGAGGAAAAATCTGACCCGACCTGGTTATTTATCAGGTCAGGTCTGACTGTTTAAAACTTTAAGGAGCAGAACAACTAATGATATTGTATCGGCATCTTATAACACGCAATATCACAATTCTACATGGTTTCATTGCGCACCAGTCAAGAGCCCCGGCTGCCAATGAATCAGCGCACATGGACTTGACTGGGCCAGGATGGAAAGTGAATGAACACTGTATGTTCACGTTTCTCTTCTCAAATAGTGTTCAGAGTAACAGGGGCAGGGGTGACTCTCCTGCCATCGAGACCGACAGCTTAACGTCCCCTCCAAAGGACAGTGTGTGCCATTCAACCATTGTCACTTCTTTCAACAGCTGAATGATGAGTAGGAGCTGGTGCAAAATGCTTTCGCTTTGATGTTCGGCGTATCTGTGTGCATAGCTGTGGAAAAATCGAGTTAGACCTTACCGAACCTTAAACTTAGGACCTCCAGCATCTCAGTCGTGTGCTCTGTAAACTGAGCTACCTGTTCTCCTCTTCATTTGTGGGTCAACACCACATGTTTTAATTACAATTTCAATTATATTTTATATTCACAGTTTTGAGTGGTCAAATGGTCTATTTGATTTAACATGGGCTGAAAATAATGAGAACATTATCTTAGCAGTTAGTGGGGATGGTAGCATGCTCTTATGGAACATTCTCCAGCCCGGACAACCTCCTCAGATCTTCAAGGAGCACACGAAGGAGGTGTATGGGGTCGACTGGAGCACAACCGAGATCAACATCTGGTGTTGTCTGCTTCCTGGGATAAAACAGTTAAATTGGTGAGCTTTTCTCTTCTAAAGGTGTGAGGACATCTAGACTGGTTTATTTTGTATTAAAATGATGAAAATATACTGAGTAGAACCAGAGTTTGAGTTTGAAAATAGCTCATTTAATTACCAGCTGAGGCCCATTTAAGTTTGAAGATTTTTAGGATTTTATACTCATTTAAAATTTGAGATGTTTAAATTGAAAGAGTGCTTAGTGGTTAAAGTTGTACTTGTATGCAAAAGATACTTGGTGGACTTTTGCTGCGAGGGCTGCATTGTGTCATTTAATTGGTATTTTAAAGTTCTTCATCTTAAAACATATTTTCCAAAATTATTATAATCACTATTATTGGAAGAATGAATTAGTTTGACCCTTAAAGCTATCAGAGCCAATCTGTAGAATTGTAAGTTTTGATCTTACGACACTTAACAATTTGATGTCAATTTTGTAGTGAGATTTGACATTTATTGTATTTCTATTTTTGCAGTGGGACCCACAAAGGAAAAATTCTCTGGCCACTTTTGTTGGACATCAAAACATTGTATATAGTGCAATCTGGTCGCCCTATGTGCCAGGGTGCTTCGTGTCTGCTGCAGGTATACAAAGAACGTACTTTGAAGTTAATTTACTAGAATGTGGAATTGTCAGTTAACATGAGTAACTGCTTTTGTCTAATAAGCACCAATTTTGTTGTTTTATAATCAGCATTCAAATTTTGTAATTGCAAATTGACATGTTTTTCTGCAAATCTTAATCAATTAAAAACTAACTTGATATTAGTAAAGTGAAGCTGACCTCTTTGATATTATGTCAGTGGAGATTGCAAGTAAAGGTACATTTCAGACATCACATCAGGCCTCAAGGGTACTTGCAATCGAAATGGGCAGGACAAAATTAAAGAAAAAGCACTTTTTTTACATCATTTTAGTCATAACATAGTGAGAAACAATTGGATAAACATACACTTTGAAATGACTGGTGCAAACAAAACTCAATTAATGCCAACATTGTATGATGACTATCATCATTGTCCTCTTGCAATGAAAATATTTTCCATGGTGCAGTCATCCTTACAACATTCCTTGCTTAATAATAGTAAAGTGAAGCTGACTAAAACACACATCTTGCTCAGACCAAAAGCCTTAGCCTTAGCTTTAGAGGACACATCCGTGGTGTAGTGGTTAGTGCTTTGTCCTCTCACCCGCACATACCAGGTTTGTATCTCGGTGGGTCTGCAACCAGTGAGTTCACAGTTGGTTATAAAAGACTGTAGCCTTCTTGATATAATGTTCAGCACTGGATGCTTCTGGGACGTTAAACCTTGCTATGCTATGCTAAAATAAAATATGTCTTGCTGCCAACCAAGCGTCAGATAAAAGTACTAATCATCAAAATTTTCTTAGCAGTTTTAGAGAGAATAAAGATACTGAAAAAGCATTTGAGGAATGTAAGGATGAGTTGTTGTCAGTCGTTTGTTTACAAATCTGTTTAAACTTGAATATCTTTTTGGCAAAAACAAAATTGAATACTTTATTCACAAGTTTATTCATTTTAGTGTTCACTTTCATAAACATCATAATACTCGTCTTAGAATAGGTCACACCCACCTCACTCACTCCCAACTCCTTATTGGCTCCCCAACCCCTCTGCAACAATTGCCATTGCACCCTCACAATCCATCATGTTCTCCTTGCTTGCCCCTGTACAACCTTCCCAGAGCTTCCCTCACTCCCCACAACTCAATTGCTGTGTTCTTCCAGAAAAACCCTTCGAATAAAATTATCTCCTTCCTTTATCATGCTTCCCTCTACAACCATATTTAATTCTCCTCTTTCACCCCCTCTCTCTACTTTGTTTTTTTTCACCCATGCACATTATGAATAAATCTCGCAATAAATATTCGGTCTTCATACCGCAGAATCTTGGATTTCTGCGGGTGCTATTTTAAGACTCCAGCTCTACGCAAGTAACTAATACCACCACGCCCATCATTGAATCTAAGCAATCAGGAATTAATTGGATTTTGAAGAATGATTAAATCATGGGGTTGGTAGTATTTGCCTAGGTGTATCGTTTGCACACCAATAATGAAAGAAATGGACTGGAAATTTATAGCCTGAGTTATTCATCATGCACCTCCTCTCTCGATCACAGCTTTCTGACTTTTTGTTCTTGTATTTCTCTAACTCTCCCCCTGTTGCCTTTTCTTTCTACCTCTAAAATGATCTAACCTCTCAGGCACAATTTGACCCTCGTTGTCGTGGTGCCGTTAAGCCCTCATCAAACAAACATAAAAGATAAACATGCGTGACCACTAAGCTTATCCTGAAATCTTTTATATCAATGTAAATAATGGTTTGCTTTGTGAGAAAGAGCTTGACTGCCTGACCAGTTCTTTTGCTTCTCTTTCCAGGTGATGGTATTCTTCGAGTGTGGGATATAAGACAACCTCGGGGTCCAAGGATATCCATACTAGCCACAAAGACTGAGGTCATCACATGTGACTGGTGTAAATACGATAAGGCAAGTTTTATCCATCGAGATTACATTAGCTCTGTATATTCCGGAAAACTAATTTGATTAATGTCACATGATCAAAATTCCATATTAGACCAAATGTAAACTGGATGAATCTTATTGACATTTCAAAAAATCTGTACAATTTAAGCAGGTTATTGGGGTCAAGTGTATGAAAAAATACACATGTGTATTGCTGTTTATAACTTTTCTGCCAACAACTGCAGCTAATTAGTTGGTTGTGTACCTTTACAGCTCTCTTCTCCTGACTGTAGAGGTGCAGTGGTTAAGGAGTCAAGCTCGTATTCGAAAGGTGCGGGTTTAATTCCCATTTTAAGCGCTGCATTGTGTCCTTGAGCTAGACACTTTAATCTACTTGCTTCAGTTCACTCAGCTGCAAAATGAGTACCAGCACTGCTGGGGAATTGATCTGCAATGGACTGGCCGCGGCGTCCTGTCCAGGGGGAGTCATGTACTTTCATCCACTTGCACCACGGAAACCGGGATTAAGCATCAGCTCTTTGTGCCTAATTGCTCAAAGGAATTAGCTTTTAGCTGTTCTGACTGGAGATTGAGGCTTTGGAAACAGCTTCTTCCATTTCTTTGTCTGCTGTACATACTTTTGTCACAGGGAAAATTCCTTCAGTAGTTGATTGGTCAATGTAACCTGAAGTATTCACATTCGGTTAAAATCATTTTAAAATGGTCTTTTTTGGGCTGGAATGTGATTGGATGCAACAGGACGTTAATTGCAGTATTCTCATGTACTGACTGCTTGGCTCATTGGTAGATCGGGGTCTTTCAGTGGGAGGCCCGGGTTTGATCCTGGGTCAGGGTGTTTTCAAAGACTTAAAGGATTAGCTCGGTGGTCAAGCAAGTTTATCTTATGTAAAAGAGAATTTTAAAAGACACAAAATGGTGAAGAAACTACTTCAATATCTTATTCCGTTAAGGAGATATTTAAGTTTAAAGCTCTGTCTTATCTGTGTAGAAATGACAGGTGTTGTAAATCTAATGTGGAAGGTTGGTGCCCTAATCCTCACATTCTTAACAATCGTTAATGTATTTCAAAGAAAATTTATGTAAATATTTGGTTCCTTCACGATCAGCATCCTGAACCTATGCGGTCATGATGGTATGTGTGTATGTGTGGGTGTGTGTGTTTGAAGCTAGCTCATAAACATGATATTTCAAGAACCATACACCGGATTTATGTCAATGTGTTACATAGATAGCCTATGGTCCGTAGATCTGCCATATTGTTTTTGGTGTTGATGTTGTACATATTAATGAGTAGGCGGGGCTTAATACTAAAATCTTAAAATGTTTACATTGAAAAAACAAGATGTCTGTTTTGTTTCATATTTAGTGTAATTTTGTTGTTAGCTAGTGTGTACATGTTCATGGTACAACAATGTTGAATTTCATTAATATACATCGTGGGTGGGGCTTAACATGATTTTGTTGAAAGAGCTCAAGAACTATACATGGGTTCAGTTCATATATAGTACACAAATATCCCATGGTTCACAGACATTTCCTATAGTTTTGGTGGTGATGCCATGCATATTAATGAGTAGGCGGAGCTTACTGTTGAAATTGTAAAATGTTTATATTTTAACTACTGCATGTATGTTTTGTTTCATATTTGAAATAATTATGTTATTAGCAAGTGTATACATGTTAATGGGATAAAGATAGTTGAATTCAATTATTGTTTAAATCCATTCTTGTGAGAGCTGTAAGTTATTTGGTTGTCATTGTAACGTTGAGCCCATTGAGTTATAACATTTATTGTACAATACTTTAAACTTCAAATTCATATTCCGCATCAGAACCTCAAAACCTTTAGTTTTCTGTTAACTATTTGAGTTATTTATCCTTGAACTTTCTTCAAGTGGTAAATTATAATTACTCTTACAAGATTTTATTTTACTAATTTCCTGATATACTGTATACAATTGTTTTTCAGCCACAAAATTGCAGGACAAAATATGATAGTATACATAAAGACGTTGAGGAATCTGAAGCTGTCACATAACAACAAGTCTGATTTCAGTCATTTTTACAGAAATGGTTCCAAAATTAAAACTTAAATCTAATATCTCCTTAAGGGAATATTTTTTTTTAATGCTTTCTTCACCATTTTGTTTCTTTGAAGTCTTCTTTTATATGAAACGGACTTGCTTGACCCCTGAACTAATCCTTCAAAGATGGGACCTGCTGCCTCTGTATCTGGCGCTCATTATTAGGATGACAGAGTAGGGAAATAAATAATGTTGTGGGTGACATGTTATTTGCTTTTCATGCAAATTTCATGATTATGGGGTTATATTTTTTGTTTAAATATTAGTGTTAGTATCAATATGTTCCTAATGGAATAAAGTTTTCCTCCATAGGCCATATTGTTGTAAAAGTCAATCATGTCTTATGTTCTTGACGCTTATATCAAAGTTAAAGAAATTTTGATATCACTTATATTAATATAAGCATTAATCAATATTTCCAATTTAATACTGACGTACCTTATCTTGTTGTTATAACAAGTATATATTTTCTTCTTTCTTTCTTTCAGAACATCGTTGCCGTAGGGACAGTGGACGGAAAGATCCTAGGGTGGGATCTCAGGAACACCAAAGCTCCCATGTTCGTCCTCGAACAGAATGGGCATTCACATGCAATCAGAAGGTTAAAGGTGTGTCAGCTTTTCTTACTTGATTTCTTGAAAGGAATATTCTTGTGAATTTTCACTTTCATGTATGTGATAGAGGGCTATTAAAGAAACAATTGGTGTAAAAATCATGTTGATATCTTTTTTTGTTTAAGGAGTTATTGCATTTTAAAAATTGTGCCAAGTGCGTTGAAAAGTGACTTCACAGTGTACAGTGTGATTTCGTAAACAGTGGCATGGTGGCAGGGAGAAACTGCCCCCCCCCTCCCTCCCCAGTGAAGCTTTCTGAGAGGGCACCAAGTGCTCAAGTGGGCACCAAAATTGTCCTGACAATATATTTTTTGGCCCTGGGAAAATTTATGTGCTGATTAATAACTTCTTCTTATATACTATTTGCATGTAATATTCCATCTTTGTAGTCCAAAAGCGCAAGAATTATTCACAGAAAAGACCAAATTTCCGGGGACTTCAACCTAAACTCAACCATTGGCACTCGAGCAGGCCACTGGATTTTGCACCTGGACAATAGAAGATGTGTGGAGATAGCTTGTCAGCAATATTTAATATCTGCCCCTGCCGTGAAGGGCAGCAATTTGATTGAATACAGCTGGTTCAAGCTTTTTGAGAGGGTGCCAAATGCTCACAGGGGCACAAAAATTGTCTTGAGAATATATTCTTATATACTTTTTATTCTCAACGCTGTTAATGTTTTCTCTCAAAGCTTTAATCTTAAATTAAAGCATAAAAACCATCCCTAGACCCCAACTAAAGACACATATTGTGGTCAATGGGATTCTACATTTGAACATTCGTTCCAAAATATATATTGCTTTTAACTAATTTTAATGTGGAATTGACAAGATTTTAAGCAATCTTCTGCTACCAAATTAAGCCAAAAAATACCTATACAGTACCAGGACGTCAAGCCTGGATTAAGCAATTTTATGCTATCAAAATTGCTAGAAATGCAGGGATTTTAGGGGCTACCTGCAACTTCGCCCCATAGATGTGACACATTTTAAAGCCCTTTTCTGCTATCAAAATTACAAGAAACGTACGACTTCCAGCAAAACCCTGCATACCCTGGGTCTGCACCAGTTCTTCACGGCCTTTGCTCCTATATCATGTCTAGAGTTAACACCACCCCCCCCCTCTCCAATAAAGAACATCTTAGGAACTCATTTATAAAGAACATCTTAGGAACTTATTTTCTTCAGGAAATCTTCAATTTCCAAAAAATCTCTTTCAATTTCTGGGAATTCTCCTTCATTTTCCAGAAACTTTCTTCAATTCGAGAAAATTTGCTTTCATTTTCGTGAAATTGCCTTCATTTCGAGGATATTTAAGAAATGTTCTTCTATTCCTTCATTTTCGAGAAATTTGCTTCAATTTTTTGTAAGTTTTTTTCAATTTTGGGAAAATTTCCTTCATTTTCAGGAAAATTTGTTTTCATTTTGATAAAATTTCCATCTTTTGGGGGAAATTGTTTTTAATATTTAAGAAAGTTTTGGAAAATGTTGCAGAATTTGTTTTCAATTTTTGGGAAGTTTTTTCAATTTTGGGAAAATTTCCTTCAATTTTTGGCATTTTGGTGAATTTTTCTTCAATTTTTGTAAAATTTCCTTCATTTGGGGAGAATTTTTTCAAACCTGTTTTTAAATTCCTCATAAATTTGCAAGCAAAATAATGTTTTATGTAGATATATGTCCATATTGCTGTTTTCGCTCAATGTTTCATAATTTGTTATTCTTTATATGGTGAACATAGCTTACTATCACTTAAAATTTATCGATTTTATCTATTCAGTTTTCCCCGCATCATCACTCAATACTAGCATCATGCTCCTATGACTTCACCACCAAGGTATGGGACTTTGCTGCTCAACCCACTCCCTTAGAAACTATGCAATACCACACCGAGTTTGTCTGTGGGTTAGATTTTAATCTCCATATACCTGGTCAGGTAAGCTTCATCAACTTTAATAAGTTTATTAGTCAAGTACATTCATTGTAATATGAAAGACACAAACATAATAAGGTTTATCAGTATAAGAAATTGATGATATTGATATATTGCTCAGTGCATATCACTTTATACAGTGATGGCACAGACTTTTTAAAAGTGGGGTGTAGGAGAATATGGATGGTAATATTAACTATGCCAAAGAGGCCATATTGAGCAATTGAAGGGAACTAGGGGTGTAAACCTTGCCCTGAAGTCTCTAACTTGAGTTATAATTTCTTATTTTTATCATTTTACTTAATTTTGAGGTAAAGCTGTCCTGACCACTTCCACACTGGTCCTTCCCTATCCAAAGACCTAAGCACAGAGTGTAGTGAAGTAGCTTTAAATTACCATTTGAAAAGGACATTTTCAATAAGTTATTTTCAATGAAATACTGTAAATTCCCTAATAACACCCCCTCCCCATATGTTTTATCGTGGTGACACACCTAAATTAATTGGTAATATTGTAATATTAAATACACAGTGTGATTTAACACTAGGCTTTAGCCAAAACGTGTTTAAAAATTGTAAAACTGCCCGAAAAATACAGTCAAAAGAATTGAACTTGCTATGCTCACAAGAACTGACTAAAAAATTACTTGATGAACAAAATTAATTGTGCAAAAGAAAGTGGAACAAATCAGAAAATAAGGTGTGTAAAATGTTTTAACAGAGGTGAAGTTCAGGTAGTTAGGAACTGATTGTGGCCATTTCGAAGAGGCAAGTGATGGCATACTTTTAAAATTTAATACAGTCAGAATGAAGCTCCATTTCTGGCTTATGACAAAATATGCCAGGAGAGGTCATGTGGGTTCAAGTTTAATCATAATAAAAGTGTATCATTCCTTCTAGACAATGATTCTATGGATTTTGTCATGAAAATGATCAATTGTACAGAAGAAATAATTTTTCATGGTTTAGAAAGCCAAATTGAAGCATTATAGTCAAGGGGGTCCATACATTTCATATACTAGTTCGGTAGTTGAGCAATTTTTTTTTTTTTTACCCGCAGTTCCATAAGTTCATTTGAAATTTAACCTCAAATAAAGGCCTCCCCCCCTGCTCCTCCTATTGAAAATGTAATGCCCCCGAGGTATTTATTAGGAAATACATGGTATATTGATAATTGTCTAAAACTAGGTACATGATGTTACTCATGTACAATAGACTTTCTACAGCCATTTACAAAAAAAATGCTGCATCTTCAAATTAACATTGCACAGTATACCAGTTCTAAGAAAAGTACCAGTACTTTACGGTGCCAGTACGGTACGATACTACCAAATGAAAAATACCAAAGTACTGCCAAGTACCGTCAGTACTTGCAAGAATAAGTTATAAAAGATACCTTTAAATCATTTAAAAATCAGCAAAAATGCTATTTTTTAGAAATATATATATATTTGAACATGGTACATCATCTTAAAATTTCATAAAAACATAATGATTATGGGAAGGCATGGTTGCAAAACTTGCAAAGTTCGTAAATATTCCCGCTATTCCTCGAACTTTCAATAACAGCTGGCCTACTTATAGTACACTACTAATTTCACGAATACGCAATATAGGTCTACATGCAGTACAGTAATATTAGTACAGAGCAGGAAAGTACCGATTATAACTTTTACTAACTTTCTAGGTCAAATTGTCATGAAATACTCCTGTATTATTAGTACTATCATAGCAAGAAAAATTCCAAGAATATATTTGTATTCTTTTGAAAAGAAAGCTGCATTTACTTTTGTCTGACAACTCCTTCAGTCAAATAAATTTTGCAAATTTACAACAGCGTTGAACATTTAGAGTGTGATTTTTTCCTTTCGACACGAAAGGGCAGGTTAAAAGAAAGAAAATAATCCTCCTCCCCCATCATGTCACATTTACCTAAGAAATAATAATTTGCAAGTCACATAATGAAAATTCTCCTCACAATCAGCAACTATTTTTTTCCAAACAAAACTTGCACAAAGAACTAATATGTCAAGATCGTTCCAAGCAGAAAAACCCCAAATCAGGTCGAAAAAAAGCCAAATTAAGCTACAGTATCAAAGCCAAACTGTAATCAACTTGAATACCAATACACCAACTAATATACCAAGCCTGGCCCATAGACCAGTATTGCGCAATATTACGGCAAAATTAAATGAACTCTGGACGCCATTTTGAAGCTCTTCTAAACTTCGTCCCTTTGATGGCTGAGAATTTTAAATCTGGGACTTGCTTTGTCATTTGGATGTGAAATTTCAGTAATCCATCCATTTGTTTATGTTTTTAAAACCTCATTTAAGGTGAGTTTTCAAAAGTTTCATTGACCTCATTTACTTCTCGAATCCTAAACATTTTCTATCTGGTATACCACAAAGTACTTTTTTAGGTCCTTTACTCTACCTTTTATAAGTCAATGACATCCCTGATAATATAAACAGCACAGTTAGACTGTTTGCTTATGATTGTCTTGTGTATAGAACAACAAATAAACCCTCTGGCCAACAAATCCTCCAAGATGATCTAAATAAACTTGAACAATAACAAAATAAATGGCAAATGAATTTCAACCCCTCTAAATGCTACATCCTCTCAATATCTCCTAAAAAATACTATACATCACCAGTTTATTCCTTGTGCAACCAGCTGCTAAAACATGTCATCTCCCACCTGTACTTAGGTGTTAAAATTGATAATAAACTCTGATAAACTTGAATCAATTCAAAGGAGAGCAGCCAGGTTCTGTATGGCAGACTACTCTATATCCAGTGTCACTATAACATGCTTCATAAATTAGATTGGCCCCTACCAATACAAATGCTATATAAAATCAATAACAATCTTGTCGCTATTGATAATGATAACCTGATCCCAAACGCAAGAATTAATACATGAAATAACCATGATCTGAATTTCCACGTTCCTTATGCTAAAAAGAATGTTTATAAATACTCCTTCTTTCCTTAAACACTAAAAGATTTGAATGCTTTACCATTGGACATTGTTTATGCACCAAGTCCAAACTGTTTCAAAGCTAAACTTGCTAAGCTTCTTAATTGTTTTGTTTTTTCCCATACTTTTGCTACACTCGGTTGGCGTTCATGTCCTGTAGAAAGATTTTTGCCGACTTAACCTATTCAGATTCGCCGTAACTCATTCCTAATGGAGTGTACAAGTTGCAATGTGTTATGTGTACAGTACAGTTAGTGTTGATTTGTGTACAAAACAGTCCCAAGTCAGTTGTGAACAGAATCACAGAGGTTTTAGGCCCATTGTGGATTTCAATATTGATGTTTATTGTACTTAATATTAGAAGCCCTAAAAGGCATGATTAGATTAAGAATTTAGAAATTAATGTTGAGAAATCAATCAGTATTTTTTTTCTTTTTTTTTACTTTTTGCCCCGTAAATTTTCAGGCAGTTTTGCAAGAGTAGGCTTACATACACTGTGTGTTGTTCTTGTTCATTTGGAAAATACTGACGGTTAAGAATAGAAAACTTTCGGCCAATTATGCACCTGCACAAGTTACTGCAAGACTTGCATATTATTATGATGGGGTAAATTATGTTGATATACGGATGTGATTAGTGTTGAAAATATATTTAACCCCTGTAACAAATGTATGTGTTGAATAGAAAAATAAGTGTGTTGCTTTAAGAGTTGAATAAACTTAAAGCAAGTTGCAAAGTTGTGTTAACAAACAGAATGTCTGAGATTCTGGAGGTGTAATTGGGCGATTAGTTTGATCTTATGAACTTAGAGATCAGGTGTATATTAATGTTTTTTTTTTTTATGTTGTAATGTTTAAAATGGAAGCCCCTTGTAATGTTGGAAATTCTTTGGTGTACAATTCCATGGTACTCATAAGTTATATTTCATATTTTGTGTTGGTACTAACGGTGCTCATGTTTACCAATACCGTGCAACGTTACTTCAAACTTGATATCTCATGAACAGCGCAAGATATTGGAGCCGTTTCTACAGTTTGCTTTTATCTTTTTCATTCAGTTCCCAGCGCACTGAAAATCACTTCCTTTCTTCTTTACTCGTGATTATGAATATATAATGAGCTGAAACAAGCCATTTTCTGATTAAGATTACGACTCTGTGACATTGCAAATCTTTGTAATTTTGTTCTTGGGTAAATTATGGGTGCAAAAAATATGATGAATCATATGAGATTTTACAAGAGAAACAAAGAACCAAAAATTTGAAGAAGAAAAATGGCATCCACAAAACGTGGTCATATAACATTTTCTAGATCCTGGCCCCCCAAGATTTTAACACTTGTTTCTCTTTTAACTAAATCTGCATAAATATTGATATAATTTTGGGGAAGGGAGTCAGGAGCTTGCTGGTTTTAGACCAATTTATGTTTCTGATGTGAAAGCATCAGGAACCTATTCGGTCAGAATGGCGTCTTTATGTGTATGTGTGCGTGTGATGGCCAGCACACAAATGCGATATCTCAAGAACAGTAAACCGGATTTATGTCATATGTAACACACAGATAGCCCATGGACTGTAGATGTGCCTTATTGTTTTTGATGGTGATGTCATGCATATTAATTAGTAGGTGGGACTTAATGTAAAATTCTTGAAATGTTCATATTTTAACAACCGTATGTCTGTTTTGTTTCATATTTGGTGTAATTATAGTATTAGCTGGTGTGTACATTTTCATGATGAAAAAATGCGTAATTTCATTAATATGCGTAGTGGGTGGGGCTTAATATGATTTTGTTGAAAAGAAATTGTAAACACAGTATTTCAAGAATGTTAATCTTGATTCATGTCATATTTGGTACACAGAAAGCTAATGGTCTTTAGATGTGCCCTATTGTTATTAGTGGTGATATCATTCATACTAATAAGTGGGTGGGGCTTAAAGTTAAAATTTTGGAAAAGTGATAAATGAGCAACTGTATATGTTTTGCGTCATATTGGGCATGATAATTTTGTTGGTTATTGTGTTCATGCTTAGGTTATTAGCAGATGTCTTTAATATGCATGGTGGGCATTGCTTAATATGAAAGTGCTAAATGATGTAAACACCATACTGTGCCCCATGAACGATACATCACATTTATGCTATATAAGCTACACAGATGTTGTGGTAGTGATATCATGAATATTAATGAGTAGGCAGGTTTTACTGGCAAATTTTTGAAATAGAATAAATGAGCAACCACTTTTGCATCATACTTGCTATGATAATGTTGTTAATTATTGTGCAAATGCTAATGTTGTCAACATTTTTATTGATCTGCATGGTGGGTGTGGTTTATGAATAAATATCCTGGAACAAATTGTTCATGATATGCAATGACATGACTGTTAATACAAGTTTTGCAAATCAATCAGCTTGTGAAAAAAAAGCATTAGAATTACAAAACCTTTTGGTTCTGGTTAGAAGGCCCATTCTGACATATGTACACATTGTGCGATACACTGTGATTGGGCGATTTTGGTCACATGATTTTGTTTACAATGATAAGCAGTGGAAGCGATGCACAGTGTTATGTGTATGTGCTTCGATATTGTGAGTGCAGTTGTTGGCCATAACATACTCACTTTACTAGTTTTCATTCCCAAATAAGTTTAAGTGATTTTTCTTTCAATTCTACAGGCATAGCAGAAAGGCAATATTACCAATAACCTGGCATAATGAAGCAAACATTGCACTTAGGGCGATTCACTTTCACCTTTGATCAATGCTTTAAGGATGCTCATTTGACACAGTCAGGGGTAGAGAATTGGCATGCATTGTCACTTGAACCCCTAATAGTAAAACAAATACTCAATTTTGTGATGGTGGTTTCTGAATGAATTTTCCCTACTATTTAAAGACTATAACAGAGTGCAGTTTACAATTGGGATAACACTGTTTTGTTATAATGGTTCCTGATATTCATACTAAACACAGAAAAGGTCATTATGTTAGCTGGGTATGGTGAGGGGTTCTTGTCAGACACAGTGCACATGCTCCAATAAGTTATAGGCAGTCAAACTTTCCAGATGGTTTTTAATTTCCGTCATCCTTCATGAGTTAATCCTCCGAAATCATTTATTGAAAATAAAGGAAATCTCAGCGTTGGCGGATCCAAGATTCAAGAAAGGGGGTGCCCAGAGGAGTTTGTCATCAAGGTGCATGCACTGAGCAGGGGTGGGTTACAAAACATCTGTGGGGGTCCACTGTGGCGTGTTTAGTCGAAAACTTAAAAAATCCCTTAACGGAAAACAATTATTTAGTGGTCACATACCCAAAGAGTGGAGGATGCCATCAGTAAAAGGATATTAAAATTATGCACTTCTTTGCTGCAACTTCATCATTGTAATGTAAAGTTATCTCAAGAACATTCCCCAAAATACCCTGGTCTTGGTTTCAAATGGTGCCTCATTACATACAGTTGCAGTAATACCAACCATGTTTTGCTCCTCCCAACTAAATTTATTACAGCTACCTTTGCTGACACAGCATATCATTTCAAAATGAAGTTTGGGTATCATATTTATCAAAGATTTATTCTTAAATAAAAGTAATAGGGAAAATGAAAATCATATGCAAAAATATTATTTGACAAATAACAAGGCTATGATTACCAACAGAACATAAGATATAAACAACATAAACAATACCACAGACATACAAATGAATGTTTTTTAAATATTATAAATCATCATTGTTAATATTCAACCCAACAATTACTGAGTATCTTAAACATGTTTAACCAACATGCCTGTCGAGCTCTAGTTCGCCTTTTTAGAAACAGTCAGTTGTTGATATTTTTTGGTAAATACACTACTGCTGTTTCTTCTCATAGCACTTGACACCCTGACACCCCATTGAGGTCCACTTTATGGGTCTTTCTTAGGTCAGGGAATAGCAGTTGACACCCTGACACCCTGTTGAGGTCCACTTGATTGGTCTTTCTTAGGTCAGGGAGTAGCAGTTGACACCCTGACACCCTGTTGAGGTCCACTTGATGGGTCTTTCTTAGGTCCGGGAATAGCAGTTGACACCCTGACACCCTGTTGAGGTCCACTTGATGGGTCTTTCTTAGGTCCGGGAATAGCAGTTGACACCCTGACACCCTGTTGAGGTCCACTTGATGGGTCTTTCTTAGGTCAGAAAATAGCAGTTGACACCCTGACACCCTGTTGAGGTCCACTTGATGGGTCTTTCCTAGGTCAGGGAATAGCAGTTGACACCCTGACACCCTGTTGAGGTCCACTTGATGGGTCTTTCTTAGGTCAGGGAATAGCAGTTGACACCCTGACACCCTGTTGAGGTCCACTTGATGGGTTTTTCTTAGGTCAGGGAATAGCAGTTGACACCCTGACACCCCATTGAGGTCCGCTTGATGGTCTTTCTTAGGTCAGGGTATAGCAGTTGACACCCTGATACCCCATTGAGGTCCGCTTGATGGTCTTTTTTAGATCAGGGTATAGCAGTTGACACCCTGACACCCTGTTGAGGTCCGCTTAATGGGTCTTTCTTAGGTCAGGGTATTGCAGTTGACAGCCCGTTGAGGTACGCTTAATGGGTCTTTCTTAGGTCAGGGTATTGCAGTTGACACCCCGTCGAGGTCCGCTTGATGGGTCTTTCTTAGATCAGGGTATAGCAGTTGACACCCCGTTGAGGTCTGCTTGATGGGTTTTTCTTAGGTCAGGGTATAGCACTTGACACCCTGACACCCCGTTGAGGTTTGCTTGATGGATATTTCTTAGGTCAGGGTATGTTTTCTCATGATTTCCATATACATAGTTTCAAAATAAACGGGGAATTGTAACAGAAAACAAGATATAAAAGTCATTAGCAAAAAAGACGATTGATTTGACGAATGATTTCTCGATATTTAATATTGTTTCTTTTTTAAATAAATTGAATACTTACCTGTATACACGTCCCCATACTCTTCATGGATGAATGTTACTTCAGTTAATATTCTTAAATATTAATCTAACATTTAGTTGATACACAACTCCACTACTCAAAACACACACCTAACTGTAACAATGCATGAGGCCTAACTGGGCCTTCATAACAGATTTAATACTTTACAAATAAAAGAGTAGGCCCTAACATAGGCCTCAATTCATTAATTATAAGTTATGCAGTAGGCTAGCATTTGTTTAATCCCTAAGTTAAACACTTACAGTAAAGTTTAATATGAATCTGAAATCAATGATTGAAATGCCTGGAAAGTTACATAGACTATGCTTTTGACGTACAAGGTGAGCCTTATCGATCATGTCAGATCAACACTTGAGATGCTTGAAAAAATCCCACTTCAACTGCAAAGTATTGCCATTAATTGTCACCAGCCCCACACAAATTATGTATGGTCAAAAACCTTATTGCTTCGTCCACCAATTTATATTCATATTTTGACTTAATTCTCTGGAAGAGGGTTAGGGGCTCGGCAAATATTCTGTCTAAAATTTACTCAATATTTCAGTGTACAATTCTGTAAAACACATATCTCAAAAATGGCTTAAGAAAAACATGTAAAGTTTGATAACAATCGAAAGATACAATGTTGTAGTTTCACCTCACCATCTTGTTTGATGCAGCGTACTCGCGTAGTACCCCTCCCCTCCCCCCCCCCTCTTTGCGAAGAAAATTAATTCCTCCAGTGTTTAGTTTTGCGAAAACAGCATAAATCTCAAAGTGGGCGGAGTCCTGTGCGAAGAAAGTGACATCACATCGCCTAATTTGCGCGATGCTGGAAACTGACTGTTTTGTCCTTTATCATACAAGATACAATATCTCAGATTATTAAATTTAATCAGATGATTAAAATGGTTCTGGTACTTTTCTGGAATCATTTCAGAGTTCTCATTTTTAGTTTTTATAATGAAAACTAGAAAAAAGGATCACAGTCCTTGATAATAGGGACAGTTCCTCAAATTGGTCTTTGACATGTTCATAAATAAACATTTACAGCCTTCTCATAAATATTCATGTAAACAAATAAACTTGTTTCTTTCAGATCGCTGACTCGTCCTGGGATGAAAAGACAATAATCTATACACCAAGAAGTTTGCAGACACCGAGGTAGCATACAAATATGCTGTGGACAGCTCAGTAGATGAGTGAGATAGGATATTTCATGTTTTGGTACGGAAGTGCGTCCCAAAGTTTGAAAATACAACATGTACATTTTAGAAGAATAACATTATTTTGAAGAATCTTTAAGGAAGCAATGTTTGTCAAAAATGAGATACAATTTTAAACTGCAAGGCTTGTCCTTTTAAAACAGTCTGTACATTTTAATTCAGGTGAAAATGATAAGATTTTAGACATAGCTCCAATCAACATCTTAGTGGAAAATGATGCCTTAAAAGTTTGAAACAAACACTGAAATGAATCAAAGAAATATTCAGAATTACACCACACTTTTGAGTTTTATGCATTGCAAATATTGCAGTTTTCAAACTACAATAAGCAAAAACTTCAAAATTAAATATTTTGTTTTCAAAATTAAATATTTAAATATTTTGTTTTCAAAATTGAATATTTTGTTTTCATTTTTGTTTTGTTTTTATTTTGTTTAACAGCACACATCCTCATGCACAAACTATCAATTGTTTTGTATGAGTTTTCTGTTCCTATTTGTTATTCCTGTTGTTTCTTGCTTGTTTCAACTAATCCTCATGTGACACTGGTAGCAGTTTGAAATTCAGCATTTTAGCTTTTCACAAAGAGTTGTTAATGAGTGGAATGGTTTGCCTGAGTCAGTCAGGGAGAAACCTGGACTTTTGGTGTAATAAGAAAAGACACCAAAACTTGGAACTTCGTATTCATTAAGATCCATGGAGACCGCCATTTTAACTTGTGATAACGTTATACCAATGGGATTTTTACTAAGAGAACGGTAGTATTTGTGTATGTACACGGTATCAGCGATGATTAAGCCAACACAGGATCATGTGTCGAAAGGGTTGTTCAAAGAAAACGGCCTTTCAACGGAAGTCTTTTGTTATTTTATCGCGAAGTCCACGATGAAATTGAAAAGTCTGCGGTTAAATCTAATGAATATTCATTTGATATCGGTTTTTCCGTTTAAAGATACCTCCGCGTTTTCATTAAAAATTCCCATTGACTTAATGTTATCACTATAGTTAAAATGGCGGCCTCCATGGATCTTAATGAATATGAAGCTCCAAATCTTGGTGTATTTATTATTATACCAAAAGTCCAGGATTCTCCCCTACTGTGAGTGGGTGGGTGGTTAGCTTCAATTCTGGTAACAATTTCAAAGTCATAATTTATAATTGGAGCCCTAATGACTGAAGGCTGCATGATTGTGGGGTATTTTGTGTAATACATTCCAATATACCAAGTTCAATTGATTTTATGCAGCTGAGAAAATTACGAAAATCACCCTGAACCATTCTCAAAAACCATTAGGTCTATTTGCTTTTAATATTGTTTGGTGCATTCAATATTCCGAATAATGATCAGTACAATTGACTAATCATGGTTTAAATGTTTCCGATTTCAAGAATTTTGCAGATCTTGGTATGCACATTTCCTATTTTTTTAAATGTGGTCCTATATATCTTGATATAATCAAGTATATTCGTACATCCTCGATATAATTCAAAACATTTCGTATTTGCAAATAAACAAATTGTCAAGTTATTTTCGGACCAATATAAGTTAGAGATTTTCAGATAGTGGAGGGGGAATGAGGTTTGGGAGTGGGTTTGATTTCCACTTAAGCTATAATGCTGGCGAACATTCTTTCAAAATTCTTCAGTCCGTAAGTGCACCTCACGTCCTGCCCCTACCCCCCTACCCTTCCCACACACTTTTAAACATCTTCCACCTCCTCTGCCAATCATGCTTCACTACTTTGCATTTTGTTTTATTGAAGATTGCTCAGTTGGAAAAAAATTTAAACGTACAGATATTGAGAGTAAAATTAAAATTGATCACTGTTTCCACCATTTTCTGCATAATAAGAATTGGTCAGTTTGCCATTATTGGAACCTTAAATCTACAGTACTCAAGAAGAAGATGTTTTTAAAGTGTATTAACACATACTGTAAGTGGCTGTAATTATTTTCCAAATCAGCCCTGCTTCAGATATCTCGTGAAAGGATTTCAGATTAGGGTTTTGAAACTTTGTCAAACTTCCAATCTTTGGTGGAATTTAAAAGGTACATGTATTACCCAAAACTTGATCTAGTCTTCAGGATTTTTCCTGCAATTTTGGAGATTTGGTTGTGTACAATTTTTTGTTGCTTTCTTTTATGTAAGCTTTTTGTGTTTGGGGGAAATGAATCTAAAATAGTGCTTTTACATGTATTGCTTCTTTTCCTACACCAGGAGCTCTTAAACTGTATCGTGCGCTGCCCTGACTGGATCTTATCTTCAAAAGTGTGTAATGTAAAATATTTAAGTTAGAACCATTGAGGATAGTTTGTCTAAATACAAGAGAAACAATAACAAAGGAGGTGCAAATATTATCTTTGAAAGTTAAAAATCTAAAACAGAATAAACCATTGACATTAGTTGCTCTGCTCCTTAAAATTTCAAACAGTCAGACCCGACCTGATATATAAGCATATCGGGTCAGACTTTTCCCCTTTTTTTTCCTTATTCTGACAACCACAAGTAATTAGGATCAAATTTCCCTTATCAATGGCTTCATTGTACTAGTGTTCCTGCTGGTCCTGGGTTGTTGCAGAAGTTGGTGTTGAGTATCATATTAGCAATGGATGAAGTCCTTATTGTGTGGTTGAGTGGTAATTTTAATTAAGATAAGCGGTCTCATTATTTGCTACATTAAGTTTGTGGTTTTGATTTGCTGGAACAGATTTTTAAGGAGAAGGACAAGTCATGAAATTGATTGAGACAAGTAACTTCCCTCCAATAAATTAGAATAACTATCAATGATGGATTTATATTCAAATAATGGAATAAGCTCAATTAGTTCAAGGTATAACAGACATGCAGAAGCAACATTGAGCTAAAAATGGTTAAAAATCCAATAAAAAATATGCAGAAAGAAACAAATTTCATCAAAATCAGTAGAAAATTGGACATTTTACAGCTTTTTGAAGAATTTTGGGCAAATGTGCAAAATATTTTGTTTCTCTTATGTTGTATGAACAGGACATAGTCTCTATTTTCTTATGTTTTTTAAGATAATTCTGATAAAGAGGATTTGATCTTTACCATACCCCAAACCAACCTCAGGCTGGAGAAGGCGTTTTGAACATTTTTAAATTCTGGGAAGAAATATAAATAAAATCAAAAGCATTTTTGGGTGTTTTCCTGTTCATACATAACATTTTTTAAATATATACAAAAAACAAATCAAATTTTGAGTACTTATAAATTGAAAACTACACGATTTTTTTTAAAATCAAAGACTGTTTATCTCAGAATTTAATGTTCTCTTCCGTATGTGGTTAAACAGAAAACTTTTGTACCTGTCCATAGACATTTAATAATTTGCGCATTTTTTTTTTTTTATATATTTAGACATAAAATTTGAAGGAAATATGCAATTTGTGGTGTCATTTGTGGACCACTTGTTCCTATTCCTATGTAAATCTATTAAAAAGGAATTGTGAATATTTGAATTTATAGCATAAATCAAACACCTTGAATCTTTGATTCACAATAGCGTAATAGTTTAGCTTCTCACAAAATTTGTATCAAGCAAGACAATTTTCTAGGTGTGTGTTTTACAAAACAATGATTAAACAGTATTTTGGCATTCAAACTTATTCAATTTTGGAGGTGAAGTTTAATAAGAAAGTCATAATTTATCTCTCAAAAGTTTTTTTAATATATTTGTTTTATCATTACTTTCTTGATTATATACTGTGAACAGTTTTGTGCTGTCTTCGATTCTGAGGAAAGTTTCCGATGGAAAGGGTTGTAAAGATGTTCAGTGCAATTATTTTTTCAGCATATGAAACATATTGTGTAAAAAGAGTATGATTACATTGTGATATGGAATTGTGTTTCTGTTTCTTTCTTTGCATATTTCTATTTGTTTATTGCAAATGATGGAACTAGATTTTTTTCCAGGAAAGTCATTTTTTTTGTTTTAAATTTCTTAACCATGATCCACATTTTGACTCATCTAAATTTATTCTGATTTTTCCAAATGATGATGTAATTAATTATGATGTTCTTACTTTTTAAATCTTGATCTATAATATATTTATACTGTCTTGTTCCAATTTTGCAAAAACATAAAACATTGTCATCGTCTATGTTTGGATCCGTTTTGCTTCAAGGATCCGTTTTGCCTCAAGGTGAACAAAATTTCAATTTCAAAATATAGATAATTGCTATTTACATTATCAGATCAGTTACATCATTTTGTATCAGTCTTTACCATAACTCTGGTGTCGACAAAGTTCTGGGTTAGGGGAATATCAGTTGTGACAGAATAATGTTTTGACAAGTGATTTAATACTCTGAAAAATTTCAATCCAAGACCTGGCAGCAGGGGCATAATCTAAGGAAAGGAGGAGGGGGAGGGTTGCATTCCTCCCTAGAAAATAAAATAAAAGAATGTCAGGGAAAAAAGTGGCCCAGTATGAAACAAAGTGGAAGGAAAAATATGCTCGTACCTTTATGTTTTTGTTCCTTTTTGTGAATGTTTTGGATAACATCATATATATTTGTTTTGTTGTAATCTTTATGGCCGTGCTACAACCATGTTGAGTGTCGGATGTACTTGTATCCTGTATCAGAGTATATCTCAGTCATGCCCGACTCGATCATATCCTCTCGACCTCCGTACTCAGCACATGATGCTGACAACATCATTCTTGTGTACTAAGTCGGGCAGAGATGTAAAATGTCGGATGTACTGTTTAAATCGGAGATACATCTTAACCATGCCAGAATCGTTATATCAGAATCATGTCCTCCTGACTCTGCATCATGCTGACAACAGCATGATGCAGATGTATGTTCTGTTTGAATTACAGATACATCTCAATCATGCCTAAATTGTCTAGGTATCAGAATTATCTCCACTACACTTGGCATGATGCTGATTGGGCTGGAGTTGGGCAACTGCAGGGGACGTGTATATTAAAGATGCCCGCCCACACACGTTTAAACTCAAGAGCCCTGATTATCATGGGCCTTGGACCCTATCAGAGCTGCATCCATGAACCCAACAATTGTGGCCGAATTTTTAGGGGAAATTTCTCCTCTGCAGGCCTGATACTATTTAGAAATGGTAACCCAAATGCTTAGCTGAGTAGATGTTAGCATTCTTCGTCTTTTCATCACTTACATTTCGGATTTTCATGTTGATTTTCAGCCACTTTGGGGCAAAAATGATAATCTTCAGACCAAGACTTTACCTGTTTAGAAATGATAAGCTAAATGCTAATCAGATTCTAAAATTAGAATTTAAAATGGTCTTCATTTTATTAATTACATTTGGAACTATGTCTGTTTGTGAAGATTTTAAGCCATTTGGGGGCAATAAAAACTAGAAATCTTCAGACCATGGCTTCACCTATAAACTCTTGCATAATTTTGCCGAAATTTCTCAGTTTTCAGGAGAAATTTAGTCTCTGCCTATTTTATGGTTACCCTATATCATGCTTATCTGAGTAGATTTCAACATGAGAATTTAAAATTGATTCTTATCATCACTTTTTTGATATTTTACAATTATGTGTTTTCAGACATTTTGGGGCATCAAAGACAATAAGTCTTTAGAGCTCTCGGGACTTCGCCCCCTAAACCCCTTCCAAGGGGGCCTTGAGCGGGGCTTCTTCTCCTGGATCCCTACTCTTGCTTCGCCCCCTCGGACCCCACGATTTACATTTAGAAACTTTGCGATGATTTTCAGCCAATTGAGGGCATCAAAAACAAGAAATCTTTAGACCAGGGCTTCGTCCATGAACCCCACAACTTTGCCCGATTTTTTCTAATTTTCAGTGCAAATTTCTCCTACTGTCCTATGCCTGTTTAGAAATGGTATCTCTAATGATTATCCAATTATGTGAGTAGATTTAACATTTGAATTGGAAATTGTCCTCTTTTCATCACTTACATTTTAACACTTTGGTGATTTTAAATCATTTTGCGGGCATAAAAACAAGAAATCTTCAGAGATTCCTGGGCTTCGCCCCTGGATACCTTCCAAGGCTTTGCCCATGAGTCCCACAATTTTGCCCGAATTTGTTTTATTTTCAGAGGAAATTTCTCCTCTGCTTGTTTCGAAATGCTTATCTTTATCCGAGTAGATATAAACATTATAATCTAAAAATGTCTCTTTTTCATCACTTACATTTTGGAAATTTGTTTTGATTTTAAAGCATTGTCGATTGTGGGGCATCAAAATATAATTCAGAACTTCCGAGGCTTCGCCCCTGGACCCAAGCTCATAACATAACAAGATCACGGGCTAAGAAGTGTTAGTCACCCCATAAAAAGCCCAAACTAACACCATCACCACCACAAAAAAGATAACAAAATCAAAGACGCCCAGAATTAGTAAAGAATTTATCAATGTTGACCTTAAAATTGTGAACAGAATTGTAGCTAACTACCCACTCAGGCAAACCATTCCAATCATGGCAACTCTTTGCGAAAAGCTAAAACGCCGAATATTTATCCGTGAAAATTCTTTGGTCAATTTTAAACTGTTACCACGTGTCACATGAGGATTAGCTGAAACATGCAAGAAATAACTGGAAGTCAAAGCATCACTACCAGATAGGAACTTTAAAACCTGAATCATATCGCCACGTACTCTTCTCAACTTAAGCGTGGTCAAACCAAAATTCGCAACCTAGATTCATCAGAGAGATTCCTTACTTTGGGAATAAGTCTAGTGGCTCTTCGCTGAACCTGCTCCAAAATGAACTTATTCTTCTCATAAAAGAGACTTCAAGCCTGAATAGCATATTCAAGGCGAGGCCTGACTCACTGCTTATACAAATTAAGAACAACAAGAATACAAAACTTTCTTCAAATCAAACCAAGCATCCTATTTGCCCTTGCAGCTGCTAAAGCACACTGTTTAGAAGGCTTCAGATTGCTGGTAATGACAACACCTAGATCCTTTTCTTGATCAAGACCACCAAGATTTGAACCATTCATGCAGTAATCAAAAGCCAAATTGCTCTGACCAAAATGAATAACTTTGCATTTATCAACATTGAATGACATCTGCCATGTTTGGGACCAAGAAACTAACTTATCCAGATCAGTTTGCAAAAGTGAAGAATCAATAGCATCATCAACAATCCTGTACAGCTTAGTGTCATCAGCAAATTTACCAATCCTGGAGCCAAGGGAAACATCAATATCATTAATGAAGATTAAGAAAAGAAGCGGACCCAATACAGAACCCTGAGGAACACCACTTGTAACCTTTTTCCATGGAGATACTTCACCATTAACAACAACTCTTTGTGACCTGTCAACTAACCAAGAATATATCGAACTGGCACACTTTCCCTCCACACCAAGTGCTCTTGTTTTCATTATGAGCCTGCCTAATGGAACCTTATCAAATGCTTTTTGGAAATCTAAATGGATAACATCCACATTATGACCAGAATCAACTTGTTTAGTAACATCATCAAGACACTCCAATAAATTAGAAACACAAGACCTGTTAGGTAAGAACCCATGCTGGGACAAATTCAACAAATCATTGACCAGTAAATGATCTAGTACAACATCCTTAACAATGGACTCCATGACCTTGCACACAACACTAGTAAGACTCACTGGCCTATAGTTACAAGGCAAACTGCGGTCACCCTTTTTGAAATAGGAGTGACATTAGCAATTCTCCAATCACTAGGAAAAACACCAACATCAAAGCACTTTGAAAAGATGATACTCAGGGAACAAAAAGAACATCAGAACACTCACGTAAGACAGCAGGGTGTATACCATCTGGACCGGGTGCTCTATTTGAATCTATACAATTAAAACTATCTTTCACAAACAATAGAACACCACCTCCTCTACCATTGAGAGTATCTAATCTGTCTTGCCTGAAAACTGAGTAACCTGGAATATGTATCTCTGAATCACCATTTTCACTATAAATCCAACTTTCAGTAATACCAATTATATTAGGTCTACTAATTGAAACTTCATCTAGAAGCTCATCACGCTTATTCAAAATGCTACAAACATTTGAAAACATAATCTTAATTCTACCACTAGAACAATCCCTATCTCCAGAAACATACCTGACAGGTGAGTTTAACCTCTCACCCCCCGTGACTAGTTTAAAGGACTCAGATCCTTAATTGCCCTATTGACACCCCTAGCAAGAACACGAGCACCTTTCCTAGCTAAATGCAAACCATCTCTCATGAAGCAACCAGCCCGAGATTCAAACTTATGCCAGAAATTTACAAAATCGAACTCAAATAGATGACAAACACTCTCTAAGCAACTATTGATCAACAGCAACTTATCTATCATGAAGGAACTACCCCTACGCGGCAACAGACCAACAACTAGAACCTTACAAACTGTGTCCTTGAACTTGAATAAGAAGTCCATGAAACTACGCATACCAGAATCAACATTTCTCCTTGAAATATCATTTGTACCAATTGAAACTACGACGGTATCTTCACTCTTACATAAAGTCTCAACACTAAGAACTAGCATCATCAACCCTAGCCCCTGGAAGACACACCCTAATCCTTCTACTATACGATCTACTCCCAAAAACTCTGTGTCAACATACCTAACTAGTGCATCCCCTATCCATAACACCTTATCCCTAACAGAAACAACAGGCAACGTACCAGATGAATCAACAATCTCACGACCAATGGTACCTGTACAATCATCAACTACAGACAACCCTACATCAGGCCTGTCAACAGAATCTAATCCAAGACTATCTACCTGAACAGAACCCCTATCAAATTCCTCACCCAAAGAACTATTGACATCACATGTCTGACTACCTGAACAGAACCCCTATCAAATTCCTCACCCAAAGAACTATTGACATCACATGTCTGACTACCTGAACAGAACCCCTATCAAATTCCTCACCCAAAGAACTATTGACATCACATGTCTGACTACCCACATGTAAGCCACAAAACTCAGTCTGCACATTAGCATCAAACTTTTTAACGATACAACTACAACCAGAAAGTCACAACTCCAAAGCCTTCAACCTCGTACACTTTGAACAGACAAATACAAAACTATCAACTGAAGCTTCCTCAAAACTACATGTCACACCGAACTCCTAGAAATCAATCCACATATTACAGCTATCACAGCAAATCAAACTCTCTATGATCATACAATATAAATAACAGAAGCAGAAAACCAAAAGCAGCAGCCTAAAAGAGGAACAATAGGCCCAACAATACTTAAAGAAATACCTTAGCTTCAACACACAATATACTAGCCCATACTTAACACATAAGCCTATACACTTAGATTCAAAAAATAACAAAGCCTAACACAACAATACCAAAGCTTAGCTTACGACAACTGTAAGGCCTAGCCTAGCTTACAACAACAGCGACAAAGTGTGTAATGGGATACAGTTAGTATACCACACAAACCAGCAACAGCAAAAAACAACACAAATTTAACAATTGAGGAAACTAATGAAAACAATAAAATAACAAATATGTAAGAAAAATGTAATTTTCGCTTTAGATTACTATTTCTTTGCAAAATCTAACAAAACATTTCTCAATTTTTCCTTTGCCTGTTTCAAAATTGTAACCCAAATAGGCCTACTTATCTGAGTAGAATTAAACTTTAGAATTTGAAATTGTCTTCTTTTCATCACATACATTTTGAAAATTTGTGTTGATTTTAAACCATTGTGGGACATCAAAATCAAGAAATCTTCAAAGCTTCCGGGGCTTCGCCCCAGAACTCAAGCTAATTTTATGGCTTCGAACATGAACCCCACAATTTTGTCAGAATTTGTTTCAATTTTCAGGGAAATTTCTTCTCTGCTTGTTTAGAAATCATAATTCAAATACTTATCTGAGTAGATTTGAACATTATAATTTGAAATTGTCTTTTTTCCATGATTTACATTTTGGAACTTTGCGTTGATTTTAAACCATTTTGGAGCATCAAAATAAAGAAATCTTTAGAGCTTCCGTTCCGAGGCTTCGCCCCTGACCCAACCTTTCAAGGCTTCGCCCATGAGCCCCACAAGATTGCTCGAATGTTCTCAATATGCTTTTTTGCAATTTTCCTTACTACCATTCCTCTTAAGTTACTTCACTGGTCTTTACCATCTTCATCAGTTATATCATCATCATCATCATCATCATGATTATGATCATCATCATCCAGGACCGTAATTACTGGAGGACTTGCAAAAAGATATACATACGATTGTGAAAAACAATCCCCTACTGTGTGGATGGAAATTACCCCCCCCCCCTCCCTGCTCACAGTTTTTAAAATTTAAAAGAAAAATAATAATAATGTGTGATGTGTGGCAGACAGCTCAAAATCTTTGTGTAATATCTTTAAATTTACATCCTATCTATAGTCACTGATAGACTGAATTGTTAAGAAAGTCTATTGCTCCTAAAATTGTATTGAGGCATGCGAAAGACTTCACTTTAAAGAATTATGATAAACATTTAAAAACAAAGAATTTACAAAGAAAATACCAAGGTCGCACTGTAATACATCACAAAATTTGCATAAAATATTCAATTTGGTGCCTGAGATTTCCAAATGCTGTAAAAATCAATTAGATTTCTTTATTTTCCACTTTCTTGAACAATATAGAAATTATTTACAATAATTTAGAGTAAGTTAAGGAAGCCTGAAAAAGCAAGCAGGCCACTTTTGCAACAAATTAAGAAATATAAAGACAAAAAATAATAACAAAAAGAATGACCCAATAATTTTATATATTTCAAAGCAATTTAGCTATAATGTTACCGCTATTTACGCGCCCATCCTGTTCTTTCTGCTGACAAGTTTTAGACAGTCTTTGCTATACAAGTACAAGAATGTAATTTATTACGTAACTTAAGGCAACCCATACTGCCAAAAAACTAATGTCATTCATTATGTTGGATTGTTTTTGACGCCACGATCATCCAGTGTTAAGAAGGGAAGAAGCTGCATTACATGTACAGTTGATAACAATCTCTTATTTGACCAGTCATAAGAAAGCCATGCATAATAATACATTTTTATTAAGACTCTCAAGGCCGAAATACACCGAACGCGATGCGGCGAGCATTTTTTTAAATAATCATACAGGAAACAAATACTATATGATGCTTTGACTTTTTGCTTACACACGATGAAGTTTACAATTGAGGCTTTTTGATGATACTGGAAAATTTGTTAGAAATACTTTTTGTTCAAACTGTGAAGAAATTCGCTTTAGTGGGACGCGTTTTTCTGTCGCGACGTGAATTTTGGTTTAATAGGCATGGAAAGGCCCCTTTATCCAATTTTCAGTTATTATCTGAATAGCCATGCGATGACGATGCTTCTCTAAAAACAAGAAGTCAACATGTTTCTTTTCCTTTGTTTTATTCAATTTTGTATAAAAAATGGCTAGCCGCGTTGCGTTCGGTGTGTAATGGCCTTTAATCTGATACCGACCCACATGTTGTCAAAATGTAAAAGTATACAATGAAATTATATCTCCCATAGTCCCATTTCATTTAAAAGCGTTTAATTTGTTCAAGCATTTTTGCTTCGTGCTTTCCTTTTGGTATAATATTAGATCTGTTAATGATCTGTGACATTTAAACCATGGTCTATGACGTAAAACGACAAAAGCAAAGATAACATTTATGTAGACTGGTAGATGTGGCAGAATATGCCGACACCCGCCCGAAATAAACTGTTTTATTCTAGAATTTGTTGTATAATTAAAAAGCGAAATAGGCTGCCAGTGGTTGATTATTCAGTGAATGTAAGTCATTTGCACTTGACATGATTGAGGAAACCTGAGGAACGTTCCCTCATTTCCCTCTCTCTTTCGTGTCGCCACTGCTTATATGACATACAGCGGCGTAACTATGGGGGCAGGGGTCCAGGCCTTATAAGGGGGCCCGTGAAAAAATTATACCATTATATCTATATACCATATAGGAAACTGCAGGACCCCACTCGCCCCGGCCCGTAGGGCCCTAGCTATACGCCACTGATGACATACAAACTGTCATACTGTTGCAGGTTTGTCAGCATCTTGTCGTACAAAGACGGTAAGGACAAATAAGGATGTATCTCTTGATGTAAATAATATGAGGTATAATTTCCTTGAAGCCACTAGTTTCCTCTACCCAATACCTTACTATCACAACCTCCCACACCCCTTTAAAATTCAAGATTGACCGTTGACCGAAAGTATCGATTCTACAATCTTTCATGAGTTTCATCCAGTCATATCATTAATTAAGTTCCTTGTACATCTTTTGATACCTTCAAATGCAGTAAGCCTACCTGCTTTCTGTATAACCAAATTTTAGTGCATAATATTTTAAGTTCTAGTGAAAGCTTTACGGGTCCAGTTTCCAACTTCATAAATTTTCTAATTTTTTTTAAATGTTTAATGTCGTCAAGTCAATTTTCTTCAAGTCAAGTCAAACAAGGATGTTCGTATATCATTGAGTTAAGTCACAAGTCATTTTTTCGCAAGTCTAGTCAAGTTTCAAGTAAACAAAAAATGTGACTGGAGTTCGATATGAGTCCAAGTCAGTGAATCGAGTCAGCAACTCTGCTTCTCTGTCATCGGCTCCTTCTGTCTCGGAAGACAATTAACCTCTCTGATTTAGTTGATTAACAACTTGTTCAACCAATCACCACACGAATTTGCCAAGCAACAAAATATGCGTGACTACTTGGGCCAAAAATCGTACGCGGTACTGGTAAAGTACAACTAGCTAGTCGCGCGCGCTCATGTAGTCAATGCAATATACTGCACAAACAAATTTCAGCACACTCAAGACTGAGTGACGACAAAACGGTGAACAAAAATTGCATCTACGGGCGCGCTGTGGGTTTTGTAAATCCGATTTCCGTTACTCAGAACAGTTAGCAAACGACATTTTGTTGATTCATTTTGCTATAAACTCGAAAGATCCGGAGAAGTGTTATAAATGGAACAAAGCTTACGACAGGCCACATAAACATCTAAATGTCAATGCATTGGTAATGCATGATTGCGAATTTCAGGTGTGTTTGCCCCACCCAGTTACCGCTATGGTGGGTGTGACTTATTTCCTTAATCGGAGGGGTTAATTGAACTCTCTTCAATCCGCATGCATATCATGTTTGCTGAAGAATTTATATACCAAGCACGCATGATAACATTCAGTAACATGATGATTATACTTCATGGAAGAGAGTATGTTTTAACTGCCAGAATACAGTGGCCGTGGGAGGTGTTGAAAATTTTAGCAGGCCCACTAGGTGCTAAACTTCGGAGGGAGCTAAAAGTAGGGGCATCCTGACCAAATCAACGCAAAAATGCTGTAGGCGCGGATAATATTCGGGGATTCATCAGCAACGTCTGATTCTAGGAAAGATATTTGACGAGGGAGTCAAATTATATTAAAATATAAATATATTATGTCAAAATCTCTTATGTCCCCAAACTATTTGTAAAGGGAGGGAGGGGGGAGGTCGTAAATTTATTGGAAATTTTGGCAACATTTTCAGAAAATTTCCCAAAAATGAGGAAAATTTCCTGGAAAGGAAGGACATTTAAAGAGGGCCTGCCATGGAAAAAAAAAATCGCTGAAAAGTTGCCTATGGGTTTTTATTACCCTTAACTTCAAATAACAAACTTAAGAATCACGAAAAATGATCGTTTACAGAGGAACAAATGTGTTTGAAATTGCCGGTTTTCTTCGACGCCAAAAAAAAAAAAATAATTTGTAGTGACGTCCCCGCTTGATGATGACGTAGGGTTAGGCACCCATTTGCAACTACGTGAATAGACTGTGGCCAAATATCATTACTAGGTGATTGTATTGAGTTAGTGCGTAAACTGTACTGACACAGTGATTCTGATTGTACGATACTGTTGATACTGTGATAGTGATACGCTAGCTTTTCGAAGAAAAATCAAGAAAATGCCGTTTCGTTGTGTCGTTGGTGGATGCAGCAATTAAAATGTAAAAGGTGTTTCGATGCACAGATTTTCACAAGACGCTGAACAACGACGTTTGTGGATTAGATTTGTGCAAACTACCCGGAAAGACTTTAGCCCTAACGACGTTACACAGTCGAGTGTTATTTGCGGAGACCATTTTGCAGAAGAATGTTTCCCCTTAGACCAGCGTTTAAAAATGTCGTTTGATTTGAGCACAAAACCATTTTTGTTACCTGGATCGGTACCAACTATAACGAAAGGGAAAAGTGACGATGCCACCCCAGAAATAATGGGTGAACCTACACTAGTTACAGATAAAACTAGGCTGGATGAGAACACCAGCGTTGGACCTGGTCCTACTACTACTACTACTGCTGCTGCTGCTGCTGCTGCTGCTGCTGCTGCTGCTGCTGCTGCTGCTGCTGCTGCTGCTGCTGCTGCTGCTGCTGCTGCTGCTGCTGCTGCTGCTGCTGCTGCTACTGCCACAGCTGCTGCTGCTGCTGCTGCTGCTGCTGCTGCTGCTGCTGCTGCTGCTGCTGCCACCACCACCACCAGGCACCACGGCACCGCGGCGGCAGCGCTGCTGCTGCTGCTGCTGCTGCTGCTGCTGCACCACCACCACCACCACCACCACCACCACTGCGCTGCTGCCACCACTGCTGCTGCTGCTGCACCACCACCACCACCTGCTGCACCACTGCCACCTGCACCTGCACCACCACCACTGCTGCTGCTGCTGCTGCTGCTGCTGCTGCTGCTGCACCACCACCACTGCTGCTGCTGCTGCTGCACCACTGCTGCACCACCACCACCACCACCACTGCACCACCACCACCACCACCACTACCACACTGCTGCACCACTACTACTACTACTAGTGATAGTGCTACCGCTTCAAGTTGCAGTAACGTTAGACCTACAACAACTACAAGTTCAAGTACAACTAGGCCTAGTACAAGTAGTACTGTCAGCTCAACAATGCCAGCAAAGAAGGCAAGGCTTTCTTCGGAGTATCGTGCAAGGAAAAAGGTTAGTTTTGTAGGTTACCTAAAGTTAAGTTGTTATTTGTTTTTAAGAATATAGGCCCCCTACTTGAACCCTAGACCCTACATTTCATGTCATATTTCATACTATTTTTTGGTCCAATTTAAATAAATTTTAAGTACATATAAGTTGATACAACAAGGAAGAAATCTTAAAGTCCATGGATGTACATGTATTAGCCCCCCCTCCATTTGTGTTCTAATCTTCTCGCACCCCTCCCCCTCCCTTATAGTCTACCCCGTTGCCAAGTGTAATGTTATGCCTCTCGTTAGTCTCACCGGCCTTACACTAGTCAACTGCAATGTACACATGCAGTACAGACTTTTAACTTGCCGTTGGGTCACCGTTTGCCGCACCGTACTGGGAGCGGCGTTGCGGCAACTTTTTTCATGATTCTAATTAAGTTAACACTTTGAATTATGCTGAAATCAACTTATGGTTCTATGTCGTAACTCGAAGGTATCAAATTTTCTGGTGATATTTTTTGTTTGCAATTGGGTAAAATTTCGTCCGAAATCTATCTCAATATTGAACCTCTTATTTTCCAGGTCTAATAAGCACTACTTCAATAACTATGTGCGCGACTGTACAAGCTCCCAACAATAAAGTCAAGCCCATAGGATGTGATCAATAACTACCAACCTCCAAAAAAAAAGAAAAAAAAGAACAAGAAGAAGAAGAATTGTACTTGCCTGCAGTTTAAAATCATTGGCACTGTCATAACCAGAAGAGGACAAGTTACAACGCCTGTTCCATCAGTACATGTTTATGGTTGATTGTAACTTGGTCGATGTTGGCACACGGTTGCAAGTGGTACAGCCAATGGCCATATTTTTTTTGTTTCTCATATTTTATGTCAGTCACAGGTGTGAAGAGCACCCTACTCAATATGCACTACTTGCGATATAAGTTCAACGGCCTATGCTGTATTTCTTTATACACTCGGTCAAATGCTAATATCTGAGGTTATATTACGATTTTTTTTCTTTTCTTTCTTTGACCTTAGATGGTGGAAGAAATTACAGAAGCATATGAAAAACAAATGGCAGAATTCAGGGGATAATTCTGAGCTTGAATAAGATAATTCAAGTTCAGAATTTTCTTCGGAGCTGTCACTGTTACTAGCCATTTGTACACACGCTATAATGCGGAAACGCAGGACTGGCAGATTGTAAACAAACAAATGGGTTCCTAACCTACGTCATCATCAAGCGGTGACGTCACTACGGATTATTTTTTATTTTTTTTGGCGTCGATGCAAACCGGCAATTTCAAACACATTTTTTTTCTTCTGTAAGCGATCATTTTTCGTGATTTTTAAGTTGGATATTTGAATTTGAAGGTTATACAAACCCATAGGCAACTTTTCAGCGATTTTTTTTTTTCCATGGCAGGCCCCCTTAACGAAAATTTCATAAAAATGAAGCAAGCTTTCCGAAAATTGAAGCAAACTTGGCAAAAATGATTTCTCGACAAAGTAAGGAATTTCCACCAAAATTGAAAAAATTTCAAAAAATGAAGGAAATATTTCAAGAATTAAAGAATATTTCACGAAAATAAAAGAACATTGCAGAAATATAAAGGAAATTCCCCTAAAATGAAAGAAATTTTCCCCAAAATGAAGGAAAATTGGAGAAACTTTCCCGAAAATGAAGAAGCAAATTTCCCAAAGCAAATTTCTTGAAAAGGGTGCAGGAAATTACTCGAATTTTTTTTTTTTTTTTAAACTTCCAGAAAATAAAGGGAATTTTCCGAAAATTTTACTCACAAATGAAAAATTTTGAAGGAAATTTTCCCCAAATACAGGAAATTCGAGAAAAACTGAAATTTTCTGAAAATTGAAGGATATTATTAGTACAGTGTTTCTCAATGTTGACTGTTGAGCTGACGATGTATCATCTTAATATAGGCCTTTCATAAGAGTTATTTTCCTTAGGGAAAAACCTCACCACAGGGGGCAATCATAAGGAGTAGGGGAATTTTCCCCATTTAGTATGCTAAAAAAGGCTATGATGACAGGTTTGTATAGGGAGGGGGTATAACGGGTGCGTTGTATGGGGCGTTGTACGCCCATGTCTCCTTCCACACGTACCGTACTGTGACTTCCATACATTGCCGTCGAAAACTTAGAGACAAAGACATGAAGGGGTCGGCTCTAAACAGATTAAAGGAGCACTAGACTGAAAAGTGAGGGCGTAATTCTAGGGGTCTCCCCAAAATCGAATACTTATATAGCACGCAACGGTATAGCAATTTTCTGGTTTTATATGAATATTCAAGTGACCTTTGCCCTCACGTCGTATGGTATGGAGGCATGACGTTTATCGATATGTTGTAGATAATATATCTGTGCATTTGCAAAAACGAACACCCTTACTTTCCGGACTATGTTCCTACCAGGGTTAAATTTGCCTGAATGCCTTTGACAACACTCTGTTCTTCTGCCAGGGATTTATTTTATGAAAATCAAAATAGTTTTTTTTTTTTGACGTAAGCAAGAATTGGTGAGAAATGTCCGTTTTTGTTAATTTCAGAAAGCAATAAATTTAAAAATAGTTTTAAAGATTATTTTTAAAATACGGAAATAATAAACTTTGAAAATAGGTACCTTCCCAATGACCATATACCTGCAGGGGTGTAATTGTATTTTTCTGTAGTTTACTGTGATGAATAACATACGGCTCAATGATTTCTAAACGCGCTTCAGAATTGTTGGCTTCCTGAAATCCAGGATATTTAAACAATGGGGCACCCCTAAATCTCGGATTGTTTTGCAAGGAGTGAGGCTTACTCCTATACAGGTTCTGCTTTCATATATCGCTTTTGGCTCTTCTTCCGTTTCATCATCACGTAAAAGCCCGACACTTAATAAGTCTTATATGACATTCCAGCATGCGTGGCTGAATATAGAATTGACCACAACTGTGGGGCTTAAAATTATTTCCCAAAAGGGTTAACATTGGCTTCAACACTGATTTATCATCAATCGTTTTGTTTAAATGGACATTGTTTTAAGAAAGCAAATTGGTCCTGGCTATTGCAGGGGCTTGCGTATCAAAAACTTTTGAGCAGCTGAAAAAAGGGATTGGACACACACTTTTAGTTCGAGCATTTCAGAAACATTTATTTACACATTTTCGAGCATTTCAGAAGCAGATCTGCAATCAAGGAGGAGAGGCAGCGATGTCAGTGGTATTCAAGCGGTATTCGACTTATGCAATATAATAAGTTTTCATTCTTGAACATCTTCGTTATTTTACCTTAGAAGTTAGATGTTAAATTTGGTGATATTTCGCATGCTATGCTTACCAGTCAATGCGGTTATAAGGCATTGAGATCGTATCCAGAGCTTAAACGAACGTTTGTTTACCTCAAGTATTTTACATGATGTAAATTTTCGAGAAGTAAAACAAATCATAGAATTTTGTTTTTAGACGAACTTTTCCGTTTTTGCCAACAAAAACACTAAAATTCAGATTTGGGGGATGTGCCTACTAATCCCTTTTTCAAGCACGTCCCTATTCCTGTACTCAGTCCCCGTAGTACCGTCGGACTGATGCCAGCCGTGTTCAGGTGTTAGTATGGCTGCCGTTATGGCTGGCTGCCCTCGTACGGCAACTCCAATGTCAATCGTACTGAGAAATGTGTATATAACTAATCAATCCCAAAAATTTCCAAGTGTTAAATTGTTATCACTGAATTTGTTCGTACACAGATGACATCACAGAAAACAAATTTTGCAAATCAATCAGCGTATGAAAAAAGCATTGGAACCACAAAACCTTTTAGTTCTGGTTATGAAGATACAGATGGTGATAGACCAGGTAAATTGATTGAATTAACTTTTTGTTATTTCTGAAGGTGATGCTGAAAATGTAATAACAACATCTAAAATAACAAATTTCACCAGAGATTATCATTAATTAAAATCATGATCATAATTGATTAACGTCATATTGCTACAACTGTTTGATTAAAGTGTTTACCTGTTTTAAAGCATTTAATATTGAGCAGTTTAGTGAAACTGTTGACATGGCTGAGTAAAGGTATTCGTGACGAAGTCGAAATAATTTGAAATCGTGAAAAGCACAAAAACTTTTACCTCGGAGTTTTTAAAAATTTGTATTAGAGCGAGGCCTGTTTTAAAGAGCTAAATATTTCAGAGTTGAGTCAAGGTAATCGCAATTTAATTGAAAGAGATTTAGTCAAAAGGGTAAAATACTATTAACAGGCTGTGTAATCCGCATGAGGTGTCTAACTAAAATATGTATTTAGTGACAAGTAAGTAAGAGCTGAACAATATAGAAAAATGAAACCACATGGTTGACCCATTGTTGGGAGATACATTTTGATATAATGACGTCAATTTCATTTTTTCGTAGATATAAATGAAAAAAAATGGCATTTTTACTGACAGTATGGGACTATGTTGTCATCGTGGTCTTTCTGAGTATGTCAGCGTCCATAGGCCTTTACCATGCTTTTATTGGGAACCGTCTCAGCGCACTTCTTCCGAGTACTTTCTCGCTAATCAGCAGATGTCTGTGGTCCCTGTTACATTATCTTTAGTGATAAGCACATTATCGACGGTCACTTATCTCGGAACCCCTGCAGAAATCTACACATTTGGATTGGGTTCCTGGGTAACTGTTGTAAGTGCTGTCGGCTATTATCTGTGTCTTTAATCTTCCCGTCTTTTACCATTTAGACATTACAAGTGTCTATGAACAGATGAATATATTGATTTGAGATTTCACAAATTTGTGAGATATGGTGTAATTATAGCAGCGCTACTGTTCATTTATGTATATGGGTATCGTTCTCTTTACGCCAGCTTTAGCTTTGGGTACTGTTGCCAGCTTGAACCTGACCGCGGCCAGTTTAGTTTTGGGGTTCGTGTGTACATTTTATACTAGTGTTGGTGGAATCAAAGCGGTCATCTGGACAGACGTCCTTCAAGTTTTTGTACATTTTTGTATTTTGTTCACGGCTACGCGTGTTCTAGGGAACCGAAAAGTTATAGCATATTATTCTTGAGTCCCAAGTTAGGCTTCTCTTGCAAGCCGCATTACTGAGTATTATTATTGATACTAAATCCCGACCCGAGTACACATAACTTGTACGTATTTGCATGTGCTCGCGTGATAAGCGATGATTGAGTGGACACATCTGTTACGTTGGCAACAAACGGTACACACGATGAGACTTCTGATTGTACAAGAAAACAGCGCCCTCACTTTCACTTGTGTACTCCTGGGTCAAGTTTTTTTCTTATTTTAGAAAACGTCAACCCGTTATCACGTATTGCTTAAAACCATTCAATCAAAGTAAAGCTTAAACGATGACACGAAATCCAGAGATTATCCCCTGCCCTTCGCCCAACGAGGAAAGCTGCCCTCCCAATTCGTTAGAAGTAGACCTTTTCTGAACCATGTTGTGCATTTTGTCCCAGGACCTATTTCCCACAATTAATTGTAAAATTTTGTGATTTATTGAATCATGATCCTTATTTTCATAATTTTGCGACTTTCTGACTTTCTGGGTTCATTATGCAGAGCAAGGCCCCTGCCCCTTCATAAAACACTTTTGTGAAGATACAAATGTCGCAATTTTTCGCCAAATTTTGTTCTTTCATGCTGTACTGATGATAACAGGCCTTGTTATTATGATCGTTGCGTGTTGCATTGAACGTGAGAGGAATCAGAGAAGTCTGGGGTCGGAAAGAAGAGGGACAACTGACAAAATATTTCGATTTTCAAATTGACCTTACAGGTCGGTATTCTTTCTTAGGAATTGTGATCGGCGCAAGTATCTACAATACCACAAACTTTGGTTCCAAGCAGACGTTTTTTTTAAGAGATATGAATCCTCTTTGTCCTTCCGTAATGGTGAAACTGCCGCCTTTTTTGGACTAATTGGTGTTTCACTTTAACCGGAACAGCAATTCTTTTCGGAATGTGTATATTTGCGTATTTTGCGTACTGCGATATAATCGTTAATGGTGATATTGCGAGGTCAGATCAACTTGTGCCTTACCTGATTTTTGCGCCTGTTTAATGACACTCCTGGTTTACCTGGCCTGCTTATCGTAGGCGCTTTTAATGCAGCCCTGTTGTCCGGGTCTTCTCTCGTCAACGCTCTTGCGGCAATACCCGGAGAGGATATCATCAAAGTTATCTGGAAAGATCTTTCGGAAGCAAAATATACATGGATTGTCAAGCTACTTTCAGGGTTCTATGGATTGGTGTCTATAGCTGTAGCATTCTTAGCCTCATCTATGGACACAGTGATTAAAGAAACATTCAGCTTTGTTGGAATATTTAGAGCCCCTGTTTTAGATGTATTTTGCTTGGAAACATTCATTCCACAAGCGAATGAAATTGGAGCAATCGTTGGTCTTACAGCTATCATTGCTATCAATTGATCTTACTTCTATCCAACAAATACGTATTTGCCTCCAAGAAGCACGGCCATGTGTTTAACCCAAAATGCTTCAATCTCCTATCATAACATTCAACCAACATCTTATGCGATGGGTTCTGACCTGACTAAGATCACCACGGAGAGCGCAGACACGGAATTGTTCGCAGCAATTTTTCACATTTAGTTATTTTCAACAGCTCGTAATGGGTTTTATTATAACCTTCATCTTTGGAGCAAGTGTAATTTTGACAAAAAATCGGTATCCGTCTAAATCAGATCCAGCTCTTATCACACCAATGTTACGAAAGTATTGTGATAAATCACACGGCACGGGAGTTGAAATGAGGGAACGGCGAAGTGAACCTCGTGGAGAATTAGCAGCAGTTACGGCATGACGAGTGTTTACATTCTCATATAATGCACTGGACAAAAGACTTTGGTCCAACAGTCCAAGCGGAATGGCTCGACTTTTAGGGGTTTCAGTTTTTCCTCAAACAGTCAAACTACTCAGGATGGTGCGATTTAAGAAGGAGGTGAGGGGGAGGGGTGGGGGCAAATCTCTAAATTGTATCTTTTGTATGGTGATTTTTTCATCTTAGTGTGATCCCCCCAACATTTGACTTCCCCAACACAAACTTTCGGTAAGCAAATCCCGTCCATGGTTTAGGAAGTGGAGGTAGCTGAGATAATAAATTCATCTTTGCGATAGATGTAAGGGTATCTTTACCAAAGAAATGCATGTTGATTGAATCATGTAGGGGCGTAGCTAGAGGAATTTGCATGGGGTGTAGATATGAGTTCTGCCGGAGATTTTTTTTTATTGCCTTCAGTGACAGTATGTGCCTCCATGATAGGCAGCACCGCGCACGCATAAAGGCGTGGGGTCAAGGGCAGTGGCGTGGTGGGTCATGTTTCACTGGGGAAGGTACATTTTGGCGCCCCCCTCCCTCCCCGAAATAAAAAATGCTTTTACGTAAAACGTGCACATAGATCTACATTTTTCCTGCACCGTTAATATGGCACCGTTTAGGAAATTGCATAAAATCAGTGTTTCAAATTTAAGGTCACTGAAATTTGAAGAAGAAAAAAACTTCTCAAAAATTAAGGAAAATTCCGCAGAATGAAGGAAATTTTCCAAAAATTGAAGAACTTAAATACTGAAGAATATATCCCAAAAATTAAAGAAAACTTCCTAAATATTGAAGAAAATATCCCCAAACTGAAGTAAATTTTACGAAAATTGAAGAAAAATCTCCCAAAATGCCCGAAAATTTGAAAAACTTGGAAAATGGAAGCGAATTTTTTTCAATAATGAAAGAAATTTCCGCAAAATAAAGGAAATTTTCCAAAAAGTTCGTACAATTTCCTAAATATTGAAGAAAATGTCCCCAAAATGATGGAAATTTCACGAAAATGGAAAGCTTTCCTCAAATTGAAAACAATCTTTTAAAAATGAGGTAAATTTCCCGAAAATTTAAGGAGAATTCAAGAAATTGGGAGGAGGAGAAGGTGGGGGTGGAGGGGGTGGAGGGGGTAAGGTGGAGGAACAAACTAGTACTTGCTTAAAATTGTTTTAAATCTATAGGCATGATATTGCAGCGAAGGCCGCAAAGAACCGGTGGGGATCCAAGGGTTTTCAGGGAGCCCACCGGGCCTACGTTTTTTTATTTTGATAACAGAAAAGGGCTTTACCTGTTTAAAATGTGTCACATCTATGGGGCGAAGCTGCAGGTAGGGCGCTGGGATAGCAGACAATTGCTTAATCCAGGGTTGACGTCCTGGTAGGCGTTTTTTGGGCTTGATTCTGGTAGCAGAAGATTGCACACTAAAATTAGTTAAAAGGAATATATATTTTGGAACGAATGTTCAAATGAAGAGTCCTATTGACTACAATATCTGTCTTTAGTTTGGGTCTAGGGATGGTTTTCATGTTTTTGATGTAAGAATAAGTTTTGAGAGAAAACATTTACAGCGTTAGGAATAAAAAGTGTATAAGAATATATTCTCAAGACAATATCTGTCTACCAACTATGGCGTTGCGATTATCATACATGTCTACAGGCCACGAGGCCCTGGGGTCAAGCCTGGGTTGGGTAGACACAGTGCATCACAACCGGTTATCAAAGGCCGTGGACATTGACTTGGTTGTTGATGTTATGTCTGTCCGTACGTCGTATCTGTGTTCTCGCACGAGTCGTATTAAGCGTTTCGTGATAGCATTGTTACTATCATAACCGATACGCAGGTGACGATCCCGTCATTGTAATTGTGTGTTCACTCGTCGCCTCGTCGGACAATATCTGCGCCCCTGTGAGCATTCGGCGCTCTCTTGAAAAGCTTCTACCAGCTGTATTCAATCAAATTGCTGCCCCTACATGGTAGGGCCAGATATCAAATATTGCTAACGAGCTATCTCCATGCATCTCTTATTGTCCAGGAGCGAAATCCAGGGGTTCGCTCGAGTGCCAATGGTTGCGTTCGGGGTGAAGTTCCAGGAAATTTGGTCTTTTCTGTGAAAAATGTATGCGCTTTTGGATTACAACAGTACAAAAATGGAATATTACATGCAAATTGTATATAAAAAGAAGTTATTATTGATCAACACATACATTTCCCAGGGCCTAAAAAGATATATTTTCAGAACAATTTTGGCGCCCTCTTAGAGAGCTTTGCTGGGAAGAGAGGAGGGGGTTCCTGCCACTACGGTCTAGGGTTCCGATAAAGGGCTCTTGTGGGGTCTAGGGAGCGAAGCTCTGAAGATAATGTGATTTCGATGCAAAAAAAAAAAAGTATAGAATAATGCAAAGATGTTTATATGAGGACAAAGTATTTTCAACACTGAGCTCAATTGATTAAACAGTTAAAAGAAGAATTTTATTTTATTTCTCTAAGTTAAAATCAATCAGGGGCAAAGGCTCTGAAGATTCCTTGATTTTTATCTACAACTTTATCACTTTCGCCTATCTTTTTCTGGGGAGAAGTGAAGTGCTTTTCAGGCTAACAAAATTGGGAAACTGCATGTTCGATACGAGTTACTATTTCATAACGTCTTTATACAGTATACAGGCAGATAGGCATCAATGTGTGATAAACGGAACCGATTTATGTCAGTTGCAAGATAATAAGCATATCATTTCGAACTTTAACTGTTTAATATTAACTGTTTAATATTAACTGTTTTATCATTATTATCATTATTATTAGTATTGATATTTTTATTATTACTATTATTGAATAACGTCATACGATTAAAACGGTATAGACCTGGAGTGTATGTTGATCAGCCAAGTCTCTACGTAGATAACTCTAATTAAGAAGGTTGCTGCACACTTTTTCTTAATGTTGGGGCCAGGCCTGGTTGAAGCATAACAGCCATTTATAGCTCATTATTTTCTAGTGTATCGTCGTGTTAATTAGTTGTTAACAATTTAAGTGATCAGTGCATCTAAACAGTGCAATTCGTTATGCGCTGATATTTTGCATGTACTGTGATATTGACGAGGTTGATGATGAATTTCATTTTCTTTTTATCTGCTGTATTCTTAATGAAATAAGACTAAGTATATACCTTATTATTATTATCATTAATATTATTATTATTACTATTATCATTATTAGTATCCAGATACCCAGCGTTTTAAATCACGTTTTTCCTTCAACTCTAAGGTTAATTAACCTTATTAATTCTGTTTCATTATTTTTTTGCATGCTATAAAGGTCCGTAGACAAAATATATAGTTCTGTTTCCGACTTAAAAACGATTTACCGTAATGAGAAATGTTTTTCTTTTCAAAAATAATTTGTGTATACTTGTGTTGACCAAACACTTTGCATACTCATGCTTTGTGACCAGTGGCCATTTGAAGAAATTAAATATAAACAGCACCACATGTAATGCGCTGCTATATATATACGGGGGCATTAGAAACCCATAGGAGAATGTAATCCCCATCAAATTTATTTGTTTAATGTTAACAATGATAACGTCCCCCGTGCAACAATATTGTAGGGCCGCCACTATGTCCGTAGCCAGGAATTTAAAGGAGAAGGAAAGGGGGAGGGGGTCGTTTTTCGTATAAAAGAACAACAAACTTTGAAATTGCAGGTGCTTATTATTTTGTTATATTACAAAAGGGCACTTACTCAACAAAAGGGGGTTTGTTCGTTAAAAAGGGGTTCATTTTTCGTATAAAAGGGCGACAAACTGTGAAATTCCAGATGCTTATTATGCTGTTAGATTTCAAAAGGGCACCTTCTCGACAAAATGGGGTTCGTTTGAGCCCCCTCATCCCCACTCCCCCTTCTAGCCACGGCTGCCTGGCCACTGATAATAAAAGCAGGATCAAGGTATACACACCTACAGCGCGTTGATGCTTGAATGTGAGGAGGGGCTATAAATTGTTACAAATCGAACGTAACGAGAGAATAACAACAACATGAAATATAACAATTTTTGACTATTTACATCTAAATGTATATATATTTTAGATTCCAACCTAAAAACGTAACAAAAAGGTTTAACAGCATTAACAAATATTGTTTGTTTTCATATTATTTCAATATATCTCACAAAGCAGGCCCATGGGCTGATGGGGTGCGACGGATGCGTTCACAATGGTACAACAATTCTGAAGCATATTACCCCCTCCCCTTTTACTATCATTTAGTTCAACATCATATGACACATAAATATATGGAACTCAATTTCAGGATAGAGGTGCATAGGCTTTATATACCAGGCAAGTGACATTTTGATGTACCAACTGTCGACGTCGACACGTCCTTGCACTCCTTGGAGCCAAACCGATATCCACCACCAGTTCCTAGAGAGGTGCGGAATGGCTGAATGGCCGTGCATGGGAAATTGAATGTATGCTGATACCGAAAGCAGAATGCTATGTTCTAGCCCTATTTGAAATTCAAGCATTTTACTCCTCTGATGGGTATCTTTGGTTGTATGATAAGAACTAACACCCTTCAATTAAGTGGCTCAGACGATGTGAATACTTTCATCTTAGCTTGTAACACTCTTTTATCGTTTTCAATTTTTTCGATAAAATCGTCAACTTTTTTCTGTAGGTTTCTGTTTTCTCGTAATTTTCTTTCCTCCTGACTAGCCTGCCATTCTTCGCGCCGTCTTTGTATGTCCGAAGCTGCAATAGCTTCGATGTGCGTGATTTGCTGCAGAGTGCGCAGCGACCGTCCCGCAGTCGACACATCTTGTGTTGTCCTTGGCCGTTTGTCTAACCCAAACTGTCCGTTTTTCCGTCTAGCGCCATATTTTATGGAATTACTGTAAATGCGGCGCCGTGTTGTGTGGGCAGGCGCACTGCAACCCACTCTATTGAGGTTCGGGTTGGTTTTATTTCTCGATGACGTCTCTTCTGGAGTGCAGTAATTTTTCTGAAAGACCAGCTCTGTGATAATGCTTGCAGAATTGGGGAGGTCACAGATGGTGTTTTGAGTGCCAATGGGCTGCGCCAACTTCGTATTCTTCTGAGCAGCCTCGTTCTTTAGACTATCTGTAAAAGGTGGTGAAGATCTACTGGCAATAACACTGGAACTACGAAACTGTCAAAAGTAAGAACAAAACATTCCAGCGTTTAAAATCTGGTATCAACTGATTTTGTCATTGTATTCTACATTTGCAATAATAACCGGAGGAGGCATGTACTAAAACCTGGTCTTGAACTAAATTTGTAAGTGTCTTAAAGTGACATGGGTGATTTTGTTTTCTTCAAGAAAGTCAGAAATTTTAAGACCTATGTTGAGAACAAGAAGTGGGTCTATGGTCTTGAAAATGTTAAGTTTAATATTTCTTTGCAAGGGCATAAAGCCAATGGGCATAAAGCCAATGTACATTACGAGGTTCATTTGGTGTCAGGGGCCATGCCTTAGAACCTTTAGCATTGCATTATCTTCATCAATGCATGGTCTTCGTACTTTAAAACGCCCATGTGCAATCATCAGTACAATCAATGTATGGATCCACTGACACCAAGTGGGCCTTGTAATGTAGGCTATACAATGTAGGCTATGTACTTTAGCTATTTTGCTTTATAAATTTATAAGCCATCATTCCTTTGCAAATATTAACATTAGCAAGACCATATCATATGCCCACCTCTTAACATAGATCTTGAAATTTCAAGTCTTAGAAAAAACATGAAAAAATAATAACCTATATTACTTTAAAACCAAGTCCAAAAATTGAGTCCAAATTTCAGAGTCTAGGACCAGGTTTTAGTATATGCCGGCGGAGGACATTGAGGAGAGGCATTTTTTCAAAAATTCCTTTAAAAAATCTGATATCACCAAAATACATGCGTCTATATGTTTGAAAAATCCAACATAATGAATTTCTATTGTGCAATTTCCGGAGGGGAGGGAGAAAGGGAGGGGAAGGGGAGGGGGGGGTAGGAATTGCCTGAAATACAACCTCCCTTTTCGGTCTACTCCTTTTAACCTTTAGGTCTCGTGTCATGTATAAGTTGTTTCTAGTACAGATCTGTGGACGTCAAGTGGATTGTATTTTCTGCTACTTTCACTGGTTGTAAGCCTTCAGGTAATATTGCATACATGCACGCACGCCCGTGAATTTTGACTAACATACCCAGGCATGTTGGAATCACGGGGAATAAGGGGACACGTTTCCCTTGTCCTTGAGTAAGAGGCGGACGGACAGCTGCTGCTATTTTAAAAGTTACAAGAAACCTCATTATTAGTGAACACAAATTATTGATAGTTTAGAACTACACTTGTAGGCATTTAACAGAGGTGGTGGAACCGGAGGGGAAAACCTTTAGTTTGTTCGGGAAATTAATGAAGACCCATGTCATGTTACTCCCTAAAAACTGAATGTGAATTTGGATCCTGCAGACTTCCATGTACCGAGTGCAATTGATTTTATGAAACTGAGAAAATAACGCAAAAATCTCATAAACCATTTTACAAATCTAAGGACCCCTTATAGGCCTACAGTTATTTGTTTTTAATGTACATCCAGACAATCATTGGAACATTAAATATTCCGAATCATGATCAATTCAATTAACTAATCGTAATGTAAATATTTCCAATTTCGAAATCTATGATCTATAAATTCCCAATTTTTGTAGATCTTTGTATGAAATATTCATATTTAAAGGAGAAAGGGAAAAAAAGTTAACCTGTCAGTACATTTCGGACCGATGAAAGTTTTTAGGTTTTACGGTGATTTTTATACTATCTTTATTATTATTATTATTATTATTATTATTATTATTATTATTATTATTATTATTATTATTGTTGTTGTTGTTGTTGTTGTTGTTGTTGTTGTTGTTGTTGTTGTTGTTGTTGTTGTTGTTGTTGTTGTTGTTGTTGTTTGTTGTTATTGTTATTGTTATTATTATTATTATTATTATTATTATTATTATTATTATTATTATTATTATTATTATTATTATTATTATTATTATTATTATTATTATTATTATTATTATTATTATTATTATTATCATTATTATTATTATTATCATTGTTATCATTATTGTTATTATTATTATTTGTATTATTATTATTATTATTATTTATTATTTTTTTTAATTATTATTTATTTATTTTTTGTATTTATTTATTATTATTATAAAAAAAAAAAATCCCGGGGAGAGGGGGGGGGGGGGATGGGGGGGGCATTATAATGCTCTCAAAATATCTCAGTTAGAAAAGGACCCCTTAAATCCTGCCTCCTTATATTAAATGCATCTTCCGCCACCCCTAACATGCATGGGACTAAATACTTGTTTGTTTTTCCTGGTTCAGATCTTCATTAGAAATCTTCAATGAAGAAAATTCCCTGAATGAATTGTTTCCCCCTTGCCCTGATTTCCTTCAGCGCCCTTGCACATACCTGGTCATTTTCCAGATTTGTGGCTTGTGTTGAGTCAGACGTCATTGACCTTAGATTCATTAACGCCGTGGCTGAACGCCTATCGTTGATGCATTCCTTTTGTACACTCAAGAGATGTAACTCCTTTCTCGTGTCACTTTGTAATTTCAACTGTGCCCTCTTTTGCGAGGTTTCAAGCTTAAGTTTATCTAACGCGTTATTCAATTCCTGCTCTTCTTCCCGTCGGAGAGGTATCGCCGCACTGGCGTTTTGGTAGCCGTGAATCACGATGCTACGTGTTGCCATGGCGTTAACTGCAACGGTCCAAATTGATATGAGATTTAAAAAAAAACATGAAAATTCTTAATTCACTTTGTATCACATATCAGTATCTCATGCAAATCAAGCAACGTTACCAAGAGGGTTTGCCCTGCAGAAGTGTACTCTAAGGAGCCGCCAAGTATGGACCGGGTACGCAGCCATACGCACTTCTCAGCAAAACATTACATTTCCCCAGGTAAAACCTATGTCTAATGTCCATGTAGGCTAAGGCTATACGGCATATTATATATATATATATATATATATATATATATATATATATATATATATATATATATATATATATATATATATATATATATATATATATATATATATATATATATATATATATATATATATATATATATATATATATATATATATATATATATATATATATATATATATATATATATATATATATATATATATATATATATATATATATATATATATATATATATATATTTGTATAGTAACAACAAACACACTAAGGCTATACGGCATTTTTTTTTTTTTTATATAGTAACAACAAACACCTACTTCCTCCCCCAATGCAGCGCCTTTCGACTATTGATTTAAAAACGTGAATATAATATCACTTTGACAACTCTCCCACATCATCCGCTATTTTTCTTTATTTCTGCATGCTGGATATCAACAACAAAACCTATTGGCATACCGTACCGCACAGACCTTATCACCCTCACCCTTTACCAATTTATAAAAACCTCTTCATTGATTTTTTTATTTTTTTTATGGGCATCTATGTAATTTTTTGTTTTTTTTTTGAATCTCATAAAGAAAAATTTAGGAAACGTATTGGTCAAAATCCATGTTGATATCTCATTCCTAGAAGAAGTTATTGAACTTTAAAGATTTTCCTTTCCCGCATAAAAAAATATTTTTGTTTTGAGTCCAAGTCATCATTATGATGACATCACATCACTTTCTTCTTTATGTATTTCTTTGAAACTTAATCGATAATTTTTCAAAATTGAAATATAAGTTACAATAGTGGATTGGAAAACATTATTGTAAATTATTTTCCACACTATTCTGAAAATATTTTGAAGAAAAAAATGTTCCCAATCATTTAGAAATAAATTTTCAAAAAAAAAAAAAGTACAGGAAATACTGTGGTGGCATAATGATGACTTAGACTCAGACAAATCAGACCAACAACCTCTTTTAAGCAGACAAGAAAAATCTTGAAAATTCAATAACTTCTTGTAGGAATAAGATATAACACTAAACAAATTGTGGCAAGCCTCGTTAATATCGTAAAAGTGCGGTCAAGTTATTTAAATTCAGCTATTAGAATAGGCTAAAAACCTTCGTTTTTAGGGGCGAAAAATGCCAATTTTAAGGGGCGGAAGCTAACAGAACCATCTCTTTAAATATTAGACCAATGTCAAACATACTCACCAAGTTGAAATCACGTCGGTTTTCCTTTTATACACAATCCATATCCTAATTTTTGTAAAGAAATGTAACGTTATAATGAGAAACATCTAAACATTAACTGGTCCAACTCAACTCTGCTGCATG
>JAIGNY010003129.1:465000-467500 GCA_020152595.1 Chiridota heheva
AATGAATTGTTTGTTGATTGAAAAAATGGATAATTGAGATCATAATTCGGAAAAAAGTTTCAAATAAAATCAATCTTTTTTTTTTTTTTTTTTTTTTTTCAATATAATTTATTTGTTAAACTCTCATAGCTGACCATATCATCACAATGAAAAAAAAAATCGAAAAGGAATACAATTATTATACCATAATTCATGAAGTATAACTGTTCGCAATTAAAACTTAAACATTCTTAAACTTGCTAACAGAAAACAGAAAAAAGAAAGACCAGAAATATCTTGAGAGGATTCCGGATACAAAAAAACGTTAAACGTGAAGATGCAAAATTTAAAGCAATTTTTCATTATGGGACTTTAACTTATCATTTCTTGTTGCTATATGCTCTTCTAATTTACAAATAATTCTAAATTTAGAAATCAGGTGACGAACAGATGGTCTATTATTTTGCTTTTTATATTAATGAATTACTTGCTCACCAACAAGAATCACTTGCTAAGTTACTTAAAATCACTGCCGACTTCGAAAAAAACATGTGAAATAGAAGAGTGGGACACGTGAGGAAATGGAAGATTAAGAAAATAACTCATAATCTCCTCTTAAAAAAACCTGGTAATCCGGCAATCAACAAACAAATGTTGGAGTGATTCTGCGTCTAAATTACACAATCCGCATAGTGGGGAGTCAGCAAGGCCCACTCATTTAAAGGAAATATATTATGCAAACAGTTTATTCGAAAAGCTCTCGAGTTGTTATCTACTGTTGTCAAAAAAGGAAGATTGAAAATATGGCAAGGATCATTTTCAGAATAAGCATAACTATCTTTAAGTTTAGCCCAGGCTGTCGGGGAAGAAAGAGAAGGAAGGAATACCTCATACAAAATCTTACTCTTTATGGTCTCCAAGTTATAACATAAGCCATTCATACATAATGTAATATCCGCCTTATCACTTGTACCAACATGAATGGCCCCGTGGTAGGGTAGTATATTAACCGAATTAATTACGTTTTTCCAATTGCTAGAGAGAGCGTTGAATATGTCTAACATTTTAAAATAGTCAGTATTATTTATATCTCTTTGATGGAAAAATTCGAAATTGTGGAAATTTCGCCTCATATCTAAAATATCTCAGACTTTTGAAAAGCCCTTTTCCATGATAGTTCTGTCATAGACAGACTTTCCCCCTAATTTCACATGTTTGTTGTTCCATCAAATAATATTTAGGATACAAGGTTGCTAAGGTTTGACCACACCTTCAAAATTTCTTTATAGAAAATAAGCACATTTAGCTGGGATGCAGTCAACATCAAAATTACAATTTAGCAAGTAAATACCCCAATTTTGTGAAGGAAATGGAGGACTATCAGTTTCCAGCCAAGAGCGTTGGAGGATTTTAAACGCTTTATCCACATTATCTTATTTGACTCAATAAAACTCTTTAAATGAATCATCTTTAAACCTCCATCTATATACTTATTAACCATAGCTGTACGCTTTATTTTGTCTTGCCCCTTTAAAATAAAGCTTAATAATATTCTCTCAATATTTTTAATATAACTCTCAGGAATGCTGAGCACCGAGCCCACATATAATAGTTTGGAAATACTGAACCATTTGATAATCTGAATCTTCCCAAGAATTGACAGATTTCTAGCCCTCCAAAGATTGAGGTTATTGCTAAAATCTTTAATGAAACCATCCATATTTTTTATTCAATACTGTTTTGTTGTTGTACGAGATGTAAATACCCAGAATCTTCATTGTACTGACCCAATTTAGTCCAGCCACTTTCGCGTTGTTTACTCTCTGAAAACTATCCCCCAAGACCATGGCAAAAGTTTCAGTTGGGTTAATCTTAAGGTTGGACGACTTCTCAAAATTCTTGTCAAGATATTATATAACGATTGCTCATCTTTTGTAAAAAAAAGTCATATTATTTGCAAAAAGTGTTAGTTTGATATACATATTGATATTCCCAATCCTCACCGGGATACCACGTATATTGTCACTATTCCTTAACTTAACAGCTAAAGTTAAAAGGATGAATAAATAAGGAGATAAGGGATCCCCTTGTCTAACCCTACAGGTTAAAGGGAAGTATCCTGTTAACAACTTCCCATTCAGAACACAACCTTCACTATTTATATAATCCATTGTATTATTGATGATCCAAAATTATAAGCTGTTAGTGCTTTGAACAGAAAGTTATGACTAAGAGGGTCAAAAGCTTTATAAAAGTCAACTGAAATGGCGTATCCCGACATATGGCTGTATGGTAAGAATCAGTATAATGCATGATATCGAAAACTGAACGGATTGACTCCGCAGTGTTCCTCCCGGGAATAAAAACATTTTGGTCAGGTTGAATTATATGATCTAAAATCCCTTTCAAACGTGTCGCAATGGCTTTTGCCCCTATATCTTATTGTCTACATTCATTATTGAAATAGGCCTATAATTCTCCAACAAAGATTGATCCTTTCCATCTTTAGGTATAGCAACTA
>JAIGNY010003129.1:470000-501065 GCA_020152595.1 Chiridota heheva
TCGATTCAGGCGTAGGCGTAGTAATGCTTCTGATAGAGGCGCCCAACACTTCTACAAGCCTCCTATTCTACCAAAATTTCTTGAATTCAATGGGAAGACAAATTGGAATTTGTTCAAACAGAAGTTTACCAGGTACTTTTACGCTGCAGGATGGTCAGTAGATGAACGTAAAGATGCGTTAGGCTGGAGTATGACTGGTAAAGCTGGTGACTTTTGCATCCTGCTCATGGAAATGGACGAATTTATGCCGTACCGGAAAGTCCTTGTCCAATTCGACAAGAGGTTTAGAGATGAAAAGCTACCAAAGACTCTCCAAGCGAAGTTTTAACAAGAGACACAACAAGAGGACGAACCGCTCCGTGACTGGGCAGATCGAAATATTACTTTAGGAGTCAAGACCTACCGCAATCTCCCAGAGACATGGGCGATTAAACATGCGATTTGAGATTCTGTCTGGATTGCCAAGATCGAGAAGCCGGACAACAGCATTACAGAAGCCTAGAGTTTTCAGCTAGGCGATTGATGCTTTGGAATGATACCAGTGCATCGATCGTCCTTCCAGCAGGAGAACTTCCTCCAGGACAAGGCGAGAGTCTCCCAGCTGTATAAATGTTCATCCAGGGACCGTGCTTACAGTATTTCGGAGAGCCGTGGGGAGGAGGAGAAAGACAGACAGTCCTACATCCGGGAGATCAAGTCTACCAGGAATCATCCGAGTCAGCGACGTTACTCCTCTCCTACCAAGAGACCCCCAGATAGCTATAGTAGGAATGATCGGTCGAGTTCGACGAATCAGCGGTGTCCTCCTTGCGGTCGGAGATGAAGTCTCAGGCCAGGTCTGATTCACCAAAACGCACTCGCAGTAGGAGTAACTCACCGTGTTCGGGGAGTCGCTTTCACTGTGGAGTGGAGGGTAATTTCCTGAGAGATTGCCCCCAGCGGTAGAAGAGGGTGCAGTTTAAGGACTAACCTTTAACACCCAGAAGTCGAAAATGCAGGCCAGTTTCCCGACGAGGACAGAGAAGGTCTAGTCTCTTCATCAATAGCAGTCACTGTCTAGAAATTGGAATCGAGTCAGGTTCCAGAATTTCTATCAACGGTCACTAGCCATAAACTAGGATCGAGTCTGAGTCTAGAATCTCCATTAGCAGCCACTAGCCAGATACCGGAATGGAGTCTGGTTCCACAACCTTCACCAGAGCCAGTCACCATCCGGAACCTGAAGTTGAATCTGATTCCAGAAACTTCGTCAGATGCAGCCAGTATCCCAACTGCGGAATCAAGTCCAATTTCAACGATATAGCACCACCATGTTTCTTTCCAGGTGAAGAGTCAGAAGATGGCAACCATGATTCAATTCAGAATCAAACGGTAGCACTGGCACCAGTTTGGGTTCCCCTTGTTCGAGAACGAATATTGCAGATATCCTTACTGAAACCTTGACCATCCACCAGGTAAAATCAAATTCGATGTACCATGTTAGAGTCGACATGGGACAGTAAGATGTGTATGCTGTAGTAGACACTGCCGCAGACTCTCGAATCGAGTTTTTGAAACCTTAGACCCACAACTAACAATCCTAAGTGACATGAAATTCACTACTGCTGGTAGGAATATGGTTTTGGCAGGGCATAAGGTAGGTCCCGTCCCACTTAGAATATGCTTTACAGTCTACAATGAAATCATCCATGTGACACCTATCGAGAACGACATGTTACAGGGTTTTGATTTCTTGGTCCGTCATTGAACTAAATTGGACATGCAGAACCACCTTCTAGGTGTTGGAAAAGATACCATTTCCTTAAAGACGGTTTCCACCAGTAAAACTGGAGACGAAGTGAGGACGGCTGATTTTAGAGTAGCCAAACGAAACGTTGTACCACCACAATCAATTGTGAAGACCAAGTGTGCACTCAATAAAAGATTGACGGATTATGTCATCGAGCCTGATGACCATCCCAAACGGATGTTCACAAGGTCAGTCAGTGCACCGAAGTATGGAACGACCTGTCATCTGCGCCATCAATAATCCAGACAACTACGTCCTGTTGCGGAAAGACAGAGTAGTCGGTAAGGCTGTCGAGTCTGACGTCATACCAGATCAGGGGCTGGAAACTAGAAATTCAGAACAATTACTGAAATCTGCTCAAGAAATTGAAGTTCCTGAACATCTGAAAGAAAGGTTAGAAAGTTCCAAATCTCACCTTTCGAAAAGCCACTTTCAGAAACTGAAGCTGATTCTCTGTGATTTCCAGGATGTTTTTGCTTCGCATAGTTTCGACATCAGCACGTTTACCGTAATAGAACTTCATGGAGACGCACCCCCCCCCCTCATCCCCCTCCCCTCATTAAGCAACGGATGAAACGTACCCCCATTCAGTTCGCAAAAAAAGAAAAAGTAGTAATAAACAAGATGTTGGAAGTAGGGGTCATTCAGTCATCAATCTCTGAATGGGCGTCACCACCAGTGTTAGTACAGAAGCGAGACGGTTCTCTTCGTTTTTGCATCGACTACCGAGCACTAAACAACATCACCGTCAAAGATGTATTACACATTGCCTCTGGTGGAAGACTGCGTAGATGCTGTTGCAGGAAGTCAGCGGTTTTGTAAGCTAGCCGAATTATAGGGCTATTGGCAAATTAAGATTCATGAAGATGACAGGAAAAAGACGGCATTTATTGCCAAATATGGCCTTTACAAGTTCGTAATGATACCATTTGGCTTGTGTAAGTCATCCGCTACCTTTTCTAGAGTGATGAACTTCATCCTCAAGGTTTGCATTAGAAGACTGCACTAGCGTTCTTGGGTGATATAATCATTCTAGGCAAGGAATTTGAAGACCATCTGTGCAACTTAACAGAGACATTAACAAGATTCAGGCAGTATGGGTTAAAACTCCAACCCAAGAAGTGTACTTTCTTTCAGAAAAAGATTGAGGTCCTGGCCGCATGGTGAGCAAAAATGCATGGGAGATGTCAAACAGTGACAATAAAGCGATTTAGAACTGGCCAGCGCCCGCGAATACAAAGGATGTTAAAAGATTCCTTGGTCTCGCCAACTATCATCACACTTTCATTGAAGACTTTGCAGAGATAGCCGTACCACTATATGCCATCACTGGGAAGAAACCCCTTACATGGGATGAGAGGCAACAAAGGGCATTCATCACCTTAAAGGAGAGCTTAATGAGTCCACCCATTTTATCTCTACCCAATAGTGAGGTATGTTAATTGTCGATACAGACGCCTGGAATGACGCTATAGGTGGAGAACTGTTACAACTACAGAACGGTGAAGCACGGGTCATCGTCCACGCAAGTTACGCTTTGACTCCGGGCAGCGACGTTATTGTACTACCACAAAGAAGTTATTAGCCATTGTGCGTCTGACTAGGCAAGTCCGTCACTATCTGTTGGGAAAACCTTTCACCATCCACATTGACCACAGTTCTTTCATATGGTTTTTGCGATTCAAGGATCCCCAAGGTCAACTAGACCGTTGGATGGAGGAGCTGAGTCAATAAAATATGGTGGTGAAGCATCGCAATGACAAATTAAATACTAATGCAGACACCTTGTTGAGATTGATGAGTGAAGCCAGCCACTATGTGCATGGAGTCGAACCAGAGGACTTACCTTGCGGAAGCTGTAAGTATTGTTTTACAGCTCAACCCCAGTGGAATACCTTCATTGAAGAAGTGGACGATGTCGTCGCCATCGCCTGTCCCGGTGCAAGGGGGTGGTGTGGGCTCTACACATACGACCACCGACCAATCCCGATTCTGAGATGCGGGGAGGGGGGGGGTGTTGGGCCTCTGAAAGCAAAAGGGAGATGTGCGGCAAGCGTCGATTCATCACGTGCAACATCGCCGGGTGCCAGGAGACACACTTCTTTTCCAAGATTCATCTGACTGAGCAACACGTGCCGAGGATTTTCCAGACAGAGTCAGAACCTACCAGTGACCTTACAACGACTAGGTTATCCTGTCTTACCGACGCTGGGGTCGAGTTAGATCCTCCATGACATGGCCAGCCACGTCAACGAACACCGACGTTTAACGGCAGGGTAGTAGATTACGACCTTCCAACAGAAGGCGATGGAGTCACTGTGCCAGCAGCAAAAATGGACCGTACCGGAGAGTTTTAGTCTCGCATCCGTCAACTCCTCAGCAACATTAATCCACTGGAGATGTATGCAAATCTTAGCGACCCATCTGTCGAGCTCAATGGAGGAGCCAAGAGCGACTTTCAACACCGTGGTCCAGGAGACTGCGCCAAGTCCGATGCAAGGACAAATCCAAGCTGAAGAACAGCCCATGGAAACAACAACAGCCGTGGAACCTGTTCGAGAGGTGTTGCGAGTTTTCAACAGTCAATTCCATCTGGATAGTCTAAGGAACTGTCTTCAACTCCACAAAAAGGCTTCCATCAATGAATTGCTAGCCGCTGTTCCAGACCAGTCGACTAAGGAGTTCACAGTAGAATTCGTTGAGGGCGTCGCAGTCTTTCGTGACCCAGAAACATACCCATCCCAGCAGGAGATTGACTTCCAGGTGAAAGCCAACTTCAAGGTAGTCGTTGGGGCTCACCCGAAGAAACACCTGTCTACCGACCAGGTTCATCAACTGAGAAGGATCCTCCGTTCACCTGGCATTGCTGGTCTGGGTAAAGTTGGATTGGACTATTCCGTGTTACCAACGCGAGCAGCTGTTAATTGTCCCATCGTTTCTGAAGGAGGATAAAATTCTGGTTCTCCAATGAGAGGTCGGGATGATGATCCAGGACTATACGCGTACAGCAGTGCGTTGGAGCTGCTGAAATACAGAGCAAAGCTGCAGACGGACTGTCGGATTCAACTTCATTGCTTCTCGAGAACACCTCTGGTTGTGCAGATGTGGAAGTCAGCGTTTCCCCACACCTACTTCAGTGTCTCGGGATGGTCTTCAACTACACCGAATGACGCACCATACTTCGCCATCTCCAATGATTACCCTATCAGTGTACACACCTCCTTTATATCACCGCCACCAAGGTAGCCGAAGTATTGGGAGATGTCACCCTGACGGAAGGAGGTGCTTGACCTAACAACTACGAATGCCCGCCGACTCTTCTCTAGAGAGCCAAGAGCACCTGCCGGAAAAAAATCCTTCAGCACTAGACACCATTGGTAAACTTTGAGGAGCCCCTCTGCTACTCGCGAGTTGGAAAACGGGATTTTCGATTTTGAAAATCACCCAAATTCTATTTATGTACCGTAAGGGTTTCCTAGCCTGTCCCTTATACACCCAAGTTTATAAATGGGTGTGTTTAAATGTACTTTTAATTCTAAGTTGTCTAAATTGATATTTATAATTCGCGCCCTCCTACTACCTCGCCCTTCAAAAACAAACAAAATGGCGAACCTGGTATTTGATCTGAGTCTAGGTCAAAGGGCATGTGACGAGTGGTTGGACCTTCATCCTTGCAGCTTCAGGACACATACTTTAGTACTCTGGGCAGTTTGCTGAAAGCCACTGTTGTTACACCATTGTGTTATTTATTGCAACCTGTATTATACTTGCTACCTGAGAGCAGACCGAAAGCGGCCTGCAATTCACTCACTCTCTACCACTACCTCCTATACTTTTACAACCACCTGTTATCAGAGGGTAATGCCCCAGCGACAGTCAGAAGCATCTTACCACAGGAATCATGGTACGAGTAAGTTGACCTCCATTATCATCATTGTGCTACAGTGGCGACGAGGATGGGATCGAAGTAAGTTTCAAGCATTTTAAACATTGAGCTTCGTGCTACACCTTCACCCTTGATGGGTGCTAAGCCCCAGCCCGATTCGCTGATGACTACATAATGATCCCACCGCATGACCATTGTGATCAATGCTGAAGTACATGGTCCCTAGCCCCATTGGACCATAGATGTAGCAGAGTGACGGTAACAGTGTTAATATTTGGTGGGCTGGTGACTTGTTTTACTACATCAGACGAGTGATACTGAAAAATAAACAATTTCCAAATATAGTTAATTTAAAATCTGATTCATACAACTTGACATCAGTGATTGTACATTATGTTAGTATAATATTTTTAAATGTATTAATTTCAAAATAAAACTGTACAACGCTTTTAGAAAACTCAATATCGCAATAAAGTTGATAAAACTCTTATGTAACATTTATGTAATCTCTTATGTAACATTTGAAGTATTTAATTGTCATTTCAAAGTACTGCAAAAGTGTTAACCTGATCTAAAGAAAATTTAATTCCCTAAATTATACGGATGGAATAGAAATTTTTCTGCAAATATGTCTAATGTACTGTTGCAGAAAGCCAACAATTGTTTACATATTTTCCACCAACTATTAAAACTTTCAATGCCTCTAGATTCTTAACCGTATAAAATGTCGGGGGCGTGTGGTGTTTATTTTGGGAGAAACATCCAGGTTCGTACTGCCAAATAGTGTTACATCTTTCGTCAAAATGTGATAGTCTTATAGGAAGGAAAAAGGGGGATGGTGGAAAGGGAGGGGGGGGGAGGGGGAGGGGGAGGGGGGCGAGGGGGATTTTTGTTGATCGAGGGGAAATTTACACTAATGAAAATTATTGAGGGAAATTTTGCCCTTGCGCTCCGCACTGCCCTCTCCCGCTCACATGTTTTCGAATAATTGTAAAATCGATATTGGCGAGCAGTGGAAATGAGTCTAATTCAATGATTTTATGATATAATACTTTTAAAACTATTTCAAAACAACGCCTTTTTCATCCATATGTGTGAAGATCTGCGTGAAAAACGTTACTGGCCAGACCCTGACAGATGGTCCTCATGTTGTTATCTTCATATTTGCGTATCTCTCTAAAGGATTTACACGCTAAATTTTAATAGAATTAATCTGTGGGGTAAAGCTTGGTGGTAGGTATGCCTCTCCCCAGCCACACAAATGCGTCATAGAAAACATATCTTTTTACCTTCAATACAATGATATTAGTACATAAATTAATGAAAGGTATAAACTATACTATAATGTTTATCTAAGAATCCATTTTCTGTAAAATCGACATTTTTTAGAAATTCTGTTGGAACTTTCCATCTTTTGAATTGCGACAACGGTGTGCAGACAATAATGTGGGGAAAAGCATAGGCTTATGAAGCGGGAGATTTAGCCCTGGCACAAAGGTGGAGCTGAGGCATACTTCAGATCCTCACTTTTATTGTAGACAAATATTTCTTTCCTTTCAATGAAACTTCCGAGTTAAGCATTCTAATTACAAAATGTTATCATTTTTCGAACAGTTCTCTGAAAAATATATGGGAGCAAAACAATTCTGTTAGCGGATAGCCATTATTTACGTTTCAAACTTTCAGCCCCCAGAAAATTCCTTCCTACACAATTTAACATTGGCGAATCTATGAGTAAATTTGTGGTAAAAAATGCCATAACGTATTCTCCTTCGAACCGATTTGTTATATACTTCACAGTAAGGGCCCATAAAATATTTGTAAATGTATTTTAAAGTGTTTTAAAATATTGGATGGAACGGAGGACCGCCGGGTGGGGTAGAGATATGGACAAACAATTTTGGGGAAAGTAACACTCATGAAAATAATTTACAGAAATTTCTCTCCTTGCCTACCGACGCTCCGCCACTGCAATGTATAAACTGCACCTTCCACACGGTGCTTGCAGCAGCCTATTCTATAGCTACAAAATAATGATAACTCAAACATTCTGCTAAATTGCTAAATGAGGCAATATTTTGGCAATCTAGCGTGACCATTCTTACCAGACATCCTTTTTTTAAGATCATACTTTCATTTGGTTAGTTTCTATCGAGGACGGGTCTCATTTTCAGATCATCGCAGACAAAACCTACTTTGCATTATTTTTGTAGCCTGGCACCAATACTATTTTCTTACATTTCTTTTAAAAAAAAAACAAACAAATTCGCCTAAAATTTTCATATTAGTTCCACTGCCGCATATATCCCTCAAACAGTTCAATTTCTTCATACGTTCCCTTTTACAAGATTTCATAAATGCTTAATGTTTTTATCGTTCCGCGGGCCATCATCAGTCCACCATATACATAGTGGCTGGTTGCAGGGCAGTGGTGTGGGTATATGCTCACTTTCAGCAACTCATACCGTTTTACAATCCAAGTCCTCCCAAAGTTTTCTATATACGGTTAATGTTTTGGGGACATGGTGACCCACACTTCTAGTGCCCCGAATGTGTGCATCAAATGCCCTCACTTTTAAATATTTTCCGTGGCCACTATTATGAACCATACAATTTCCAGATATTCTGCTAATTGAAGAAATGTGTATGCCATTGCGTTTTAAACAAAGTATCATTACTGATTGAAATTATAACTCTTAAACATTTTATCCAGATCACGTTTTGTCATTCGACCAGAAATATTGATCAAATAAAAAAATTCGATAACAATAGCACTACAACTTTAGGGATCACAGTCTCACATGCCTACACATGCAGTGTCATAGTGAACGGTGGCAGTGGTAGGTAACTACAATCCATGATCGATGAGTCTTATTACCAAATCAAAGTGCATTTAAAAGTTTTTATCACTAGTGGTTATTAAATGTGCTTTTCCCCTATGGGAATGGGCCCTCTTAAAAGTGTGATACCACTGCACGTAAGCAGGGGCATAAAAGGGTCACCTGTTCGGGGGAAGATCGCAAAAATGCCCAGGTTAGAAGCAGAAAACTTGCACTGGTAAATCAATTTTGTATCAAACTGTCAAAAGTTGCTGCTAATCGGGAATTCTCAATTTTGGGAAATATCCTTCCATTTTCGGGCCAATTCCTTCCTTTTTTTTAACTATCGGGGAATTTACTTTCTTTCCGGGTATTCTTTTTATCAGGAAATTTCGTTCACTTTTGATTTTTTTTGTTGAGGTCAATTTTCGGGATATTTTTTTTCATTTCCGGTAAATGTTTTTCCATTTCCGGTAAATGTTTTTCCATTTTCGGGAAATTTTCTTCCATTTCCAGGAAATTTTCTTTCATTTCCGGGATTTTTTGTCCATTTCCGGGAAATTTTCTTCTATTTGCGGGAATTTTTTGTCCATTTCCGGGAAATGTTGCCAAATTATTCAAAAATTCACCAAATTTTAACAATTTTGTTTCCATTGTATGTTAATCATTTCCCAACAGGGAAACAAGCATGCAACCGTGAAGTTGAAATACTCTCAAGAGAAAGTGTTCCTCTCTGCCACCAGTTTTCCACGCCTCTGCACGTAGGGGAAATCCACGTTGCAACCACAAGTGATGAACAGTTTTAAAATATATGCAATCTGAAATTGAAACCAAGAATGATGAACTTGTGGTCCATCGGTCCATTGACCCCATCTGGCCACGACAATACTTTCAAAGAACATGAGTCAGTGATGATACTTTTAATGGAGTAGGTGTCTGACATCAGTCGTTGCAAGGTAAACTTAAATAAAACATTACACTGTGTGATTTTGTTATTACTTTCTTTACCATTTTGATTACGTATTTAGTTTCATATGATAGGAGCGTGAGTGAAATGATCCGACTCTAGTCTTTGCACAGGTAGCATGGTTTCCTAATAAATGGATGACTTAATTCATTAGGAATCGTTCTCAGTCATCAGTATCCTTGGTTCCGGTCCACCGATGTCGTACACTATACGATCCTCTTCCGCATCGTCGCTGTTCTGGCATGGTTGACGTTCAAGCGGACTGTCAAACTTCACAGATGTGTCTTTGTTCTCCACCTTGTCCGTCTTGACGTCATGTTGTTTTAAAACACCTCCGTTTTGGTCACTCGAGCCAACCTTACCAGAAGCGCAAAATTCATTTACGAGGCTTGGACGCATTGATTTCCTATCTTTTGTGTTACTAAGTAACTGCTCCTCATTACTGTTAACATGGTATCCGTTATGGTTTTGCCTTTTTTTTTGCACTTGAGCATTGTTGTTAGAATTTCTAACATCTGGGCCAATTGAGTAGTTATTAATGGTCGACAAATTGTTCACTTTGGATGAGCCATTTTCGTCATCATGTTCAAAGGACGGATTCACTTGTGAGCCCCCACGGCGTCTCGCCGGGGAGAAACATGGGACGGACTTTCGGAAGTGACGTTTGTCGTGCGGTTGAACGACGTGTGTGTATTTGCACGCAGACGGCTCTGCGTGAAAATGTGAAGTTTCTCTTCGTCTACAAAATAAAGCGCGTACAACTTTATGACAAATAAACAAATTAAGACGACAGCTGCTTGGATAATTAGCCCTAATGCTGTATAAGCCGCTTTATATCGTTCTTTGATAACAGTGTAATACGCTGGTAAAAATGTAATGATAACAACGAGAGTGCTAAAAACGCAAAAGGTGATGAAACTTGATTCGTTGTAGTTGTCGGGTAATTTGCACGTTATGAACGCGTACACGCAGCAGACATTTACAACGAATACTTCCCACATTAAGAAGCCTATTGAGCACCGCAGACTCTCTTCGCACGTCCGTTCAAGCATTGGTTGATCTCTAAAAGGACGGCTGATAGTTACCGTGGGGGTTCGACGATCATCCAAGCTATACCCCAGAAGATCTGCCAGAAACGAAATAAGAAATAAAACATGAAACTTAAAGAATGTATATTTCTAAAGGATTCATTCAAGGGTCAACCAATTCATCTCATGTGAAAAAGACATTAAAAGAAACGAAATAGTTTTGACATCGTGTTTATACGCATTTAATGCACGGTTCAAAGGACTTTGCACTCGAATGATCCTCCTAAAGTAGGGCCAGACCACTCGTGCCAAAGTCCTTTGCCCAGTGCATCAAATGAGTATATAAGCACTCTACCTCAACATTAATCTTTAATTAACATCATAAAGACATATTTCGAGAACATTCAGCAATTCCCTCACTGAGCAGACGACCTATACACAATATACAAATTGTATATAATATGCATATGATGTCACCAGAATTACTCCGTGTACCAAAAGCGTACAACTCACCGTACAGCTGAAATAATGAACGTAAGCCAAAGCTGAAAGGATGGACTGATGAACTTTGGTCGTCTTGCTGACTTCTTTCCTGCTCGAAAAATTCGGTACAAGCAAATTGTTTAAGTTCCCAAAGCGACGTATATTAATGAAAACCCTATAGACGGTCCTAAGCGTCTAACGTAAGCACGTGACTAGTCCAGGCGAAATGCCATGCAATAGTGCCACAACAATAGGCAACAAGTATCCCTGTAAATATGATGTACGACAATTCTCGGCTCGATGCTTTGATTAGCGATTCGTCCTGGTTTTTGATGGTAAATCCCGATGACGAGAATACCAAGGGAGGAAAATATGACGACAACAATTCCGAGGGCCTTTACATTTAAAGTGTTATACGGATCAATCGGTAAACACTCAATATAATTTGTTGCTGGATCGGGCCATCCGTTAATTCCGAGTTCAACATTTATGCATGACACACATTTTGTTTCGTTCTAGACAATTTCGTCCTCTAAACACTCAGTGCATGTCCAGCAGCATGGATTCTCAAGTGCAGTTGTAAGGCGCTCATGAATGCTACACGGGTCACTGTAGACGGACATCGGATATCCTGTGCCATTTTCCCGCCTGTCTTCACTGATATACCATGGTATACTCTCTGTTATTTCCAGACAGGTATTACAATCACCAAAAACCCATTTTCCAACGTCAACAAATTCATATTTATCCTTTACAATTTGCAAATTCCTTATCAGATTTTTCACTTGCAAGTCCCCATTTTCAAGAAAAGAAACTTAGCCATTTGCTTCACTGTAGACGCTAACTTTTAGGAGGTATGTTCTGAAGATTTCGCCGTTTATCGGGCGCATCTCATCACAAAGGGATGTAGGGAATCTGGACATAATTGAATATGCATATCGTGTAATGCATATGCAATAGTGTTTACACTGTCTATCACCAGCGTCTCATGAGTCGGCGAGGTAGCTGATTGGTAACTAAATTTAAATGGGAAACAAGGACGTTGTTGAGAAGAAGATGAATTACAAATGCCATAGGTGTCAGCAAACTCCTGCAACCATGGATTAGCTTTATCATCGGTTGTTAATTTTTTGAAATAATTGTCATAGTCACCGAGAAAGCCAGAAAGAGGAAGCATAGTAAACCCTCCTGTGGAGAAAAAAGAAAATAGAGGTTAAATGATGTAAAGGATACTTGGAAAGTATTCTTTCTTTGAAATATTTCGACATTCGTTGCGTATCGAAGAGTTTGTGCCACATCAACAGAATCAGTGGTCAACAGCAATTCAGATTTGATTTCATATCAATGGAATATTTATACCACATACACTTGGATAGCAAATGATTTCCCTACAAGAGATTGGGAAACTAACATGGAAAAGTGGGATTGTTTACGTTCAATGTTATCATTATCGTTCCTTGACGGATGAAGTAACATTTCCTGAAAGTGGAGGGGATGGTATGGACTACATGTCCATATGGGATGGTAACCCACGCTATCCCCACCCATGTATGGATCTCACGGACCGGGCTCATATTGTGCATGGATATTGGAAAATATCTGAATAGTATGTGGTCCAAAAAGTGGATCCCAGAATGTAAAATGTAATTCTTTTCAAAACAATTTTGCTCGGAAAATTGATTGATATGCAAATAACTCATACAATATTCGTTTAAACCTGATTTATCGATTACATATCTTTTAGCAGTTTTACTCTCTTGACAGTTATACATTTGTTGATAAAAAGGAAATTAGAAAGATCCTCCGCCTCCATCTCTCCACTCAAGCTTGTAGGTGGCATGTGTCTAGAAAACCATTTCTCTGTTTAATTTCCTTAATCGTTAAAAACTTCAGAACGTGTTAATGATTTTCTGCCCATTGCTTGCCCGTCCATTTACAATGGATGAATAGGTTCATCAACTAAGGATGAATAGTCCATCCAATATGGATGAAATGTCTATCCAATATGGACGAATAGTTTACTATGAATGAATAGTCCATCCAAAATGTATGAATAGTGCATCTGATATGGATGAATAATTCGTCTACTATGGATGAATAGTCTATTCACTATGAATGAGTAGTCCATCCACTATGAATGAATAGTCCATCCACTATGAATGAATAGTCCATTCACTATGAATGAAGTCTATCCACTCTGAATGAATAATCCATTCACTATGAATAAAGAGTCCATCCACTATGAATGAATAGTCCATTCACTATGAGTGAATAGTCTATTCACTATGAATAAATAGTCTATCCGCTATGAAAAGCACATCCAATATGGATGAAAAGTACATCGACTATAAACGAATAGTGTTTCCACTATGGATGAATAGTAAATCCACTATGAATGAATAGTTCATTCATAGTCCATTCTTTGTGGATGAATAGTCCATCCACTATGGATGAATAGTCCATCCACAGTAAATGATTTTTTCTACTTTTAAGCTTCATATACTTCAGGAAAATATACCATCTACTATAAGTTACTGTGTCATCTTTTAAAAAAGTAAAAGTTACTCGCTACGAAGAATGCCTAATCTGCTATAGATCATGATATAACCCATGCATGGAAGTAGGTGAATCGCGTGAAACTTGAAGTACTGAAAGTCACGAACGTTTTAGGTATTATTTGCTGTGTGCGAACTAAGTGGGCTCTTATATCAGTGGTTTAACATTCCCTTGTGATGCCAGAGATAATTTTGGAATTTGGATTATTCAATTCAGAGACAACCATACTGTTCTGATCGGGAAAACCAATAAATGACTGACGAAGTCCCGCAAGTGTTTTATGTTGCTTGTAGTTTTTTTGGGCATTTGGAAGGATGTAATATTTACTAAATAGTAGACTTACTTTTGAATTATTCACGAACGAATAGTTGCGAAATTACTTTTAAAATTATAGCGTGCAAAAGCGGAGATTATGATAATAAATCACAGTAGATCGTGGGTCACTGGGTATCAACATACAAGAGCAAAGATGTTTTGCATATTTGAGTTTTGAATACTATTTTTATAATGTAAATCGGAATGAAATAAAAGTACGTTAATGTTTTACAGTTCACATGTAAGTCAAACGTGCTGTATATACTTTAACTAAGTTGATATATTTTGGTCTTCTTCATAAAAGGGTGTTGATAATACAGAATGTATCACAAGAAATCAATTCTTGCATGAAAAATGTCCCGCCGAAGGAGAGCAGAGGGATTCTGTCTCTGGCCTGGACCTTGGGTTTAAGTGAAGGGCCTTAAAAACTGGAAAGGTCATCAAGGTATTATTTGCTGTATTTCGTTTCAATATTTAAGAAGAAACAGCTCAAACTTGCTGAAACATGTCACACCCTTCCCTGTAAGTAAGCGACCTATCCATTATGACTTGTGTGTTACAGGAGCTCACAATTATCTCAGCAAGTCCTTGCTTGATACACGCTTTCCATCTATTGATACACCAATACACCAAAAAGCTGTATGTGGCTGTGCGGTAGAGATTCGTAATCAATTCCCGATGCATACAGGCAGTTGCTTATTGAAAATATTTTTTAAAAATAAAATAGAATGAAATAGACCTATTAAAAATGAATTTTGAAGTGTTTGTACTTTAAATGTAAATTAAATTAAAATTGTAAATTAAACTTTAAACTTAAATGAACATGAATTTGACTTCAAAATCATTAAATTAATGAAAGCGTTGAAAGATCTTTTATCTAATAATATGTTGAGCGACTATCCGTCAATGAGCTGGTTAATGTTTCTGTTGGCTTCTACCGTTTAACTGACATATTTGTTTAATTGTAAAAAGTACAGCAAGCTCTAAACGGTACAAGTTTGACTTGTAATTATATATGTTCGGTATACTGAATTATAATTGTGATCAAATTTCTATATAAATATTTTTTTGTTTTTTGGCTTTCAGATAATAATTCTTTATAACTCTCAATAGAATGTTCAATTTGATTTTTTTTTTTTAAAGATATCTTTAAGGGTAAAGGTATCTCGGGCTTAAACCATGCGCAGATAATTATAACCTCGGTATACAGAATTATAATTATGATCAGGTTTCTATATATCATTTTTCAGTTTTGGGCTTTCAAATGATAATTTATCAGTTTATTTTAACTCACAATCGAAAGTTCAGGATTTGTTCAAAAGAAAGTAAGGACTGTAAGAGTGCCTTGGGCTTTACCGGGCGCAGATCCAGGGTTATGCTTTGTGTGAGCTGATGCTTTTGTTTAAACAAGTTTATAAGTCTATATGTGTGATCTGATCCACTAAGAATCATCATCACATGCGTTCCACTAGCCTGCTAGCTTAAAGAATGAGGCTCGCCTGAAACAAAAATAAAAAAATACAGCCAAAATAGACCGTATTTTTCATGACGTCACTTCGTTGATCAGGTCATCGATCCCTGTCCGTTTGTTCATGAGCATTCATAGTGTTGTGTGTTTGTGTGTGTGTGTGTGCGTGTGTGTGTGCGTGTGTGTGGGCGAGGGTGTGTGTGTGTGTGTGTGTGTGTGAAGATTCAATTGTAGTGCATAACGTTATTGCCATACCGTATACGGGAAACTTCTTTTTTCAACATATTTGTCAGAAAAGAAAAAAAAAATGAAGGTGAAATAATACTACAATAGCAGACGAAATTACAATAAGCGAAAAAAGAAAATGGAAAATTCGAGACAACTGTTGGTTGGAGAAAAGAGTGCGATTGTTTGTCGCCTTAACCAACTCGGCCACAGCATTCGTTAAGTTCGCGGGGGAAGGGGATTATTAAATATAAACCGTGAAATAACGGCCAACAAATCGTGCAGAAATTGGTTGAAATTTCAACCAATCAAAACATTTGAATCGAGTTCTAAACATTGTGTGCATATGACGACTTCGCCTCTTTAAAGGAGACACAAAGTCTGACATAATCCTTATTTCATATGATAGAATTGAAAATAACAAATCTTCTGACCAAGTTTCATAGCTCCTAAAGAAATCTAACACATTTTTTGTAATTATTAAAAACTTTAATGCTACTACTAAATAGTATCATGGAAGTCGCCATTTTGATTTCAAAACATGCAGAATATGATGTCATCATCCCAGCAGGATGTTGTAATGCTTTTTATTTCTTTATAATCTACCTCAAGTTTTCTAGCTCATGAAAAAAAAATCATTTGTAAGGGTAAAAAAGATTTTTGTGTACACATGAAATTATCAAAATATGCTATTAGAACTTTGTGTCACATAATTTTTGTACAAAAACATAATATAAAGTTATAAAGAAATACATTACATTCATTATTTAATGTTGGGGAAATAACGTCATCATTAACAAGATTTCAGTACAGAATTGAGCAAAATGGCAGCCTCCATGTGTTGACTTTAAGATGGATAACATGAGATAGGAATGAGATTTTGACTTGCTGTTTTTGGTAGTTGGTCTAGATTGTAATCCTCTATCATATAAAATAAGGATTATATCAGATTTTATGTCTCCTTTAAAGTGTCTGTTTATCTCCCTGCGAAATGGACTTAATCCAAAAAGTTCTCAAAATGGAGATTGCAAACTTTTCTTTAGCCCATAGCTTTTTGTGTAGATGCTTGATATACATATTTCAAGTTCGTCTCACATCAAAATTATTGCAAATGCGTGATGCATTATGGGAAGTGCGACTTCCATTGGATTTGAAATCCTTAATTATAAGGATTTGGTTGATCCTTAAAATCAAGGTTCCTCCAAGAATGACGGGTGAGTTTTTAAAACCAGACTCCAGTTCATCTGTCAGGTTTTGTGCATGACCATTTTCGCGAACCTGCGCATCTGCAGTACTGATGCGCTATATAAATGTGCCGTTTAATTCTGTTGTTAAATTGTTTCAGGCAGGCTTTTCAAAAATGTCAAAAAATCGGGATCGGATCTATTCAAGTAGACTCAATCAGCCGTTTTTGCAGAGGAACAAATTCTGAGAATTTTGGAATGATTTACGTAACGTGGGGCGCAATTTGGTTGAATTACGCCTCAAAACAACACATTTTTCGAAAATTTTATCTGCTCGGGGGACAGAGGACTATTAGACCTTTCGTTTGATATGCGAAATTGTATATCAAATAGTAATTAGCTACCTCTAATTAGCTGTATCCGTAAGGCAATAATTATGTGCACACTAAGTCAATGAGACTTAAAAACGTCAAAAAGGAAGAGGGGTGGCATCCAATGGGTTCAGAACCATTTCCCCCCGTGACGGTTTTGTTCAATAGAGGGGTGACCAGGCTTTTCAAAAATGTCAAAAAATTTAGGATCAGATCTATTCAAGTAGACTCAATCAGCCGTTTTTGCAGAGGAAAAAATTCTGAGAATTTTGGAATGATTTACGTAACGTGGGGCGCAATTTGGTTGAATTACGCCTCAAAACAACACATTTTTCGAAAATTTTATCTGCTCGGGGGACAGAGGACTATTAGACTTTTCGTTTGATATGCGAAATTGCATGATAAATTGTCAGATTGTAATCAGCTACCTCTAATTAGCTGTATCCGTAAGGCAATAATTATGTGCACACTAAGTCACTAAGTCAATGACACTTAAAAACGTCAAAAAGGGAGAGGGGTGGCATCCAATGGGTTCAAAACAAATTTCCCCTGTGACAGTTTTGTTCAATAGGGAAAGGGGGAGGGGGGGGGGGTGACCATGTTTTTCAAAAATGTCAAAAAATTTGGGATCGGATCTATTCAAGTAGACTCAATCAGCCGTTTTTGCAGAGGAACAAATTCTGAGAATTTTGGAATGATTTACGTAACGTGGGGCGCAATTTGGTTGAATTACGCCTCGAAACAACACATTTTTCGAACATTTTATTTGCTCTGGGGACAGAAGACTATTAGACCTTTCGTTAGATATGCGAAATTGTATAATAAATTGTAATTAGCCACCTCTAATTAGTTGTATCCGTAAGGCAATAATTATGTGCACACTAAGTCAATGAGACTTAAAAACGTCAAAAAGGGAGAGGGGTGGCATCCAATGGGTTCAGAACCATTTCCCCCCGTGATGGTTTTGTTCAATAGGGGGGTGACCAGGCTTTTCAAAAATGTCAACAAATTTGGGATCGGATCTATTCAAGTAGACTCAATCAGCCGTTTTTGCAGAGGAACAAATTCTGAGAATTTTGGAATGATTTACGTAACGTGGGGCGCAATTTGGTTGAATTACGCCTCAAAACAACACATTTTTCGAAAATTTTATCTGCTCTGGGGACAAAAGACTATTAGACCTTTCGTTTGATATGCGAAATTGTATATTAAATTGTAATCAGCTACCTCTAATTAGCTGTATCCGTAAGGCAATAATTATGTGCACACTAAGTCAATGAGACTTAAAAACGTCAAAAGGGAGAGGGGTGGCATCCAATGGGTTCAGAACCATTTTCCCCCGTGACGATTTTGTTCAATAGGGGGGTGACCAGGCTTTTTAAAAATATCAAAAAATCGGGATCGGATTTATTCAAGTAGACTCAATCAGCCGTTTTTGCAGAGGAACAAATTCTGAGAATTTTGGAATGATTTACGTAACGTGGGGCGCAATTTGGTTGAATTACGCCTCAAAACAACACATTTTTCGAAAATTTTATCTGCTCGGGGAACAGAGGACTATTAGACCTTTCGTTTGATATGCGAAATTGTATATTAAATTGTAATTAGTTACCTCTAATTAGCTGTATCCGTAGGGCAATAATTATGTGCACACTAAGTCAATGAGACTTAAAAACGTCAAAAAGGGGAAGGGTGGCATCCAATGGGTTCAAACCATTTTCCCCGTGACGGTTTTGTTCAATAGGGGGTGACCAGGCTTTTCAAAAATGTCAAAAATTTGGGATCGGATTTATTCAAGTAGACTCAATCAGCCGTTTTGCAGAGGAACAAATTCTGAGAATTTTTGAATGATTTACGTAACGTGGGGCGCAATTTGGTTGAATTACGCCTCAAAACAACACATTTTTCGAAAATTTTATCTGCTCGGGGACAGAGGACTATTAGATTTTTCGTTTGATATGCGAAATTGTATATTAAATTGTAATTAGCTACCTCTAATTAGCTGTATCCGTAAGGCAATAATTGTGTGCACACTAAGTCAATGAGACTTAAAAACGTCAAAAGGGAGAGGGGTGGCATCCAATGGGTTCAGAACCATTTTCCCCGTGACGGTTTTGTTCAATAGGGGGGTGACCAGGCTTTTCAAAAATGTCAAAAAATTCGGGATCGGATCTATTCAAGTAGACTCAATCAGCCGTTTTTGCAGAGGAACAAATTCTGAGAATTTTGGAATGATTTACGTAACGTGGGGCGCAATTTGGTTGAATTACGCCTCAAAACAACACATTTTTCGAAAATGTTATCTGCTCGGGGACAGAGGACTATTAGATTTTTCGTTTGATATGCGAAATTGTATATTAAATTGTAATCAGCTACCTCTAATTAGCTGTATCCGTAAGGCAATAATTATGTGCACACTAAGTCGATGAGACTTAAACACGTCAAAATGGGAGAGGGGTGGCATCCAATGGGTTCAGAACCATTTTCCTCCGTGACGGTTTTGTTCAATAGGGGGGGGGGGGTCGACCAGGTTTTTCAAAAATGTCAAAAAATTCGGGATCGGATTTATTCAAGTAGACTCAATCAGCCGTTTTTGCAGAGGAACAAATTCTGAGAATTTTGAATGATTTACGTAACGTGGGGCGCAATTTGGTTGAATTACGCCTCAAAACAACACATTTTTCAAAAATTTTATCTGCTCGGGGGACAGAGGACTATTAGACCTTTCGTTTGATATGCGAAATTGTATATTAAATTGTAATTAGCCACCTCTAATTAGCTGTATCCGTAAGGCAATAATTATGTGCACACTAAGTCAATGAGACTTAAAAACGTCAAAAAGTAAAAAGGGTTGCATCCAATGGGTTCAGAACCATTTCCCCCCGTGACGGTTTTGTTCAATAGGGGGGTGACCAGGCTTTTCAAAAATGTCAACAAATTCGGGATCGGATCTATTCAAGTAGACTCAATCAGCCGTTTTTGCAGAGGAACAAATTCTGAGAATTTTGGAATGATTTACGTAACGTGGGGCGCAATTTGGTTGAATTACGCCTCAAAACAACACATTTTTCAAAAATGTTATGTGCTCGGGGGACAGAGGACTATTAGATTTTTCGTTTGATATGCGAAATTGTATATTAAATTGTAATTAGCCACCTCTAATTAGCTGTATCCGTAAGGCAATAATTATGTGCACACTAAGTCAATGAGACTTAAAAACGTCAAAAGGGAGAGGGGTGGCATCCAATGGGTTCAGAACCATTTCCCCCCGTGACGGTTTTGTTCAATAGGGGGGTGACCAGGCTTTTAAAAAATGTCAACAAATTCGGGATCGGATCTATTCAAGTAGACTCAATCAGCCGTTTTTGCAGAGGAACAAATTCTGAGAATTTTGGAATGATTTACGTAACTTGGGCGAAATTTGGTTGAATTACGCCTCAAAACAACACATTTTTCGAAAATGTTATCTGCTCAGGGGACAGAGGACTATTAGATTTTTCGTTTGATATGCGAAATTGTATATTAAATTGTAATTAGCTACCTATAATTAGCTGTATCCGTAAGGCAATAATTATGTGCACACTAAGTCAATGAGACTTAAAACGTCAAAAGGGAGAGGGTGGCATCCAATGGGTTCAGAACCATTTCCCCCGTGACGGTTTTGTTCAATAGGGGGGTGACCAGGCTTTTCAAAAATGTCAACAAATTTGGGATCGGATCTATTCAAGTAGACTCAATCAGCCGTTTTTGCAGAGGAACAAATTCTGAGAATTTTGGAATGATTTACGTAACGTGGGGCGCAATTTGGTTGAATTACGCCTCAAAACAACACATTTTTCGAAAATGTTATCTGCTCGGGGGACAGAGGACTATTAGATTTTTCGTTTGATATGCGAAATTGTATATTAAATTGTAATTAGCCACCTCTAATTAGTTGTATCCGTAAGGCAATAATTATGTGCACACTAAGTCAATGAGACTTAAAAACGTCAAACAGGGAGAGGGGTGGCATCCAATGGGTTCAGAACCATTTCCCCCCGTGACGGTTTTGTTCAATAGGGGGGTGACCAGGCTTTTCAAAAATGTCAAAAAATTCGGGATCGGATCTATTCAAGTAGACTCAATCAGCCGTTTTTGCAGAGGAACAAATTCTGAGAATTTTGGAATGATTTACGTAACGTGGGGCGCAATTTGGTTGAATTACGCCTCAAAACAACACATTTTTCGAAAATGTTATCTGCTCGGGGGACAGAGGACTATTAGATTTTTCGTTTGATATGCGAAATTGTATATTAAATTGTAATCAGCTACCTCTAATTAGCTGTATCCGTAAGGCAATAATTATGTGCACACTAAGTCGATGAGACTTAAACACGTCAAAATGGGAGAGGGGTGGCATCCAATGGGTTCAGAACCATTTCCCCCGTGACGGTTTTGTTCAATAGGGGGGTGACCAGGCTTTTCAAAAATGTCAAAAAATTCGGGATCGGGTTTATTCAAGTAGACTCAATCAGCCGTTTTTGCAAAGGAACAAATTCTGATAATTTTGGAATATTTTACGTAACGTGGGGCGCAGTTTGGTTGAATTACGCCTCAAAACAACACATTTTATGAAAATGTTATCTGCTCAGGGGACAGAGGACAATTAGATTTTTCCTTTGATATGCGAAATTGTATATTAAATTGTAATTAGCTACCTCTAATTAGCTGTATCCGTAAGGCAATGATTATGTGCACACTAAGTCAATGAGACTTAAAAACGTCAAAAAGTAAAAAGGGTTGCATCCAATGGGTTCAGAACCATTTCCCCCCGTGACGGTTTTGTTCAATAGGGGGGTGACCAGGCTTTTCAAAAATGTCAACAAATTTGGGATCGGATCTATTCAAGTAGACTCAATCAGCCGTTTTTGCAGAGGAACAAATTCTGAGAATTTTGGAATGATTTACGTAACGTGGGGCGCAATTTGGTTGAATTACGCCTCAAAACAACACATTTTTCAAAAATGTTATCTGCTCGGGGGACAGAGGACTATTAGATTTTTCGTTTGATATGCGAAATTGTATATTAAATTGTAATTAGCTACCTCTAATTAGCTGTATCCGTAAGGCAATAATTATGTGCACACTAAGTCAATGAGACTTAAAAACGTCAAAAAGGGAGAGGGGTGGCATCCAATGGGTTCAGAACCATTTTCTTCCGTGACGGTTTTGTTCAATAGGGGGGTGACCAGGCTTTTAAAAATATCAAAAAAATTTGGGATCGGATCTATTCAAGTAGACTCAATCAGCCGTTTTTGCAGAGGAACAAATTCTGAGAATTTTGGAATGATTTACGTAACGTGGGCCGCAATTTGGTTGAATTACGCCTCAAAACAACACATTTTTCGAAAATTTATCTGCTCGGGGACAGAGGACTATTAGATTTTTCGTTTGATATGCGAAATTGTATATCAAATTGTAATTAGCTACCTCTAATTAGCTGTATCCGTAAGGCAATAATTATGTGCACACTAAGTCAATGAGACTTAAAAACGTCAAAAAGGGAGAGGGGTGGCATCCAATGGGTTCAGAACCATTTCCCCCCGTGACGGTTTTGTTCAATAGGGGGGTGACCAGGCTTTTCAAAAATGTCAAAAATTCGGGATCGGATCTATTCAAGTAGACTCAATCAGCCGTTTTTGCAGAGGAACAAATTCTGAGAATTTTGGAATGATTTACGTAACGTGGGGCGCAATTTGGTTGAATTACGCCTCAAAACAACACATTTTTCGAAAATGTTATCTGCTCGGGGGACAGAGGACTATTAGATTTTTCGTTTGATATGCGAAATTGTATATTAAATTGTAATTAGCCACCTCTAATTAGCTGTATCCGTAAGGCATTAATTATGTGCACACTAAGTCAAAGAGACTTAAAAACGTCAAAAAGGGAGAGGGTGGCATCCAATGGGTTCAGAACCATTTCCCCCCGTGACGGTTTTGTTCAATAGGGGGGTGACCAGGCTTTTTAAAAATATCAAAAAATTGGGATCGGATCTATTCAAGTAGACTCAATCAGCCGTTTTTGCAGAGGAACAAATTCTGAGAATTTTGGAATGATTTACGTAACGTGGGGCGCAATTTGGTTGAATTACGCCTCAAAACAACACATTTTTCGAAAATGTTATCTGCTCGGGGGACAGAGGACTATTAGATTTTTCGTTTGATATGCGAAATTGTATATTAAATTGTAATTAGCTACCTCTAATTAGCTGTATCCGTAAGGCAATAATTATGTGCACACTAAGTCAATGAGACTTAAAAACGTCAAAAAGGGAGAGGGGTGGCATCCAATGGGTTCAGAACCATTTCCCCCCGTGACGGTTTTGTTCAATAGGGGGGTGACCAGGCTTTTCAAAAATGTCAAAAAATTCGGGATCGGATTTATTCAAGTAGACTCAATCAGCCGTTTTTGCAGAGGAACAAATTCTGAGAATTTTGGAATGATTTACGTAACGTGGGGCGCAATTTGGTTGAATTACGCCTCAAAACAACACATTTTTCGAAAATGTTATCTGCTCGGGGGACAGAGGACTATTAGATTTTTCGTTTGATATGCGAAATTGTATATTAAATTGTAATTAGCTACCTCTAATTAGCTGTATCCGTAAGGCAATAATTATGTGCACACTAAGTCAATGAGACTTAAAAACGTCAAAAGGGAGAGGGTGGCATCCAATGGGTTCAGAACCATTTTCCCCGTGACGGTTTTGTTCAATAGGGGTGACCAGGCTTTTCAAAAATGTCAAAAATTTGGGATCGGATCTATTCAAGTAGACTCAATCAGCCGTTTTTGCAGAGGAACAAATTCTGAGAATTTTGGAATGATTTACGTAACGTGGGGCGCAATTTGGTTGAATTACGCCTCAAAACAACACATTTTTCGAAAATTTATCTGCTCGGGGACAGAGGACTATTAGATTTTTCGTTTGATATGCGAAATTGTATATTAAATTGTAATTAGCTACCTCTAATTAGCTGTATCCGTAAGGCAATAATTATGTGCACACTAAGTCAATGAGACTTAAAAACGTCAAAAGGAGAAAGGGGTGGCATCCAATGGGTTCAAACCATTTTCCCCGTGACGGTTTTGTTCAATAGGGGGTGACCAGGCTTTTCAAAAATGTCAAAAATTTGGGATCGGATCTATTCAAGTAGACTCAATCAGCCGTTTTTGCAGAGGAACAAATTCTGAGAATTTTGGAATGATTTACGTAACGTGGGGCGCAATTTGGTTGAATTAAGCCTCAAAACAATACTTTTTTCGAAAATTTTATGTGTTTGGGGACAGAGGACTATTAGACCTTTCGTTTGATATGCGAAATTGTACATCAAATTGTAATTAGCTACCTCTAATTAGCTGTATCCGTAAGGCAATAATTATGTGCACACTAAGTCAATGAGACTTAAAAAGGTCAAAAAGGGAGAGGGGTGGCATCCAATGGGTTCAGAACCATTTTCCCCCGTGACGGTTTTGTTCAATAGGGGGGTGACCAGGCTTTTCGAAAATGTTAAAAAATTCAGGATCAGATTTATTTAAGTAGACTCAATCAGCCGTTTTTGCAGAGGAACAAATTCTGAGAATTTTGGAATGATTTACGTAACGGGGGGCGCAATTTGGTTGAATTACGCCTCAAAACAACACATTTTTTTTGTGAAAATTTTATCTGCTCGGGGGACAGAGGACTATTAGACCTTTCGTTTGATATGCGAAATTGTATATTAAATTGTAATTAGCCACCTCTAATTAGCTGTATCCGTAAGGCAATAATTATGTGCACACTAAGTCAATGAGACTTCAAAACGTCAAAAAGGGAGAAGGGTGGCATCCAATGGGTTCAAACCATTTTCCCCCGTGACGGTTTTTTGTTCAATAGGGGTGACCAGGCTTTTCAAAAATGTCAAAAATTTGGGATCGGATCTATTCAAGTAGACTCAATCAGCCGTTTTTGCAGAGGAACAAATTCTGAGAATTTTGGAATGATTTACGTAACGTGGGGCGCAATTTGGTTGAATTACGCCTCAAAACAACACATTTTTCGAAAATGTTATCTGCTCGGGGACAGAGGACTATTAGATTTTTCGTTTGATATGCGAAATTGTATATTAAATTGTAATTAGCTACCTCTAATTAGCTGTATCCGTAAGGCAATAATTATGTGCACACTAAGTCAATGAGACTTAAAAACGTCAAAAGGAGAGGGGTGGCATCCAATGGGTTCAGAACCATTTCCCCGTGACGGTTTTGTTCAATAGGGGTGACCAGGCTTTTCAAAAATGTCAAAAATTTGGGATCGGATCTATTCAAGTAGACTCAATCAGCCGTTTTTGCAGAGGAACAAATTCTGAGAATTTTGGAATGATTTACGTAACGTGGGGCGCAATTTGGTTGAATTACGCCTCAAAACAACACATTTTTCGAAAATGTTATCTGCTCGGGGACAGAGGACTATTAGATTTTTCGTTTGATATGCGAAATTGTATATTAAATTGTAATTAGCTACCTCTAATTAGCTGTATCCGTAAGGCAATAATTATGTGCACACTAAGTCAATGAGACTTAAAAACGTCAAAAAGGGAGAGGGTGGCATCCAATGGGTTCAAACCATTTTCCCCCGTGACGGTTTTGTTCAATAGGGGTGACCAGGCTTTTCAAAAATGTCAAAAAATTTGGGATCGGATTTATTCAAGTAGACTCAATCAGCCGTTTTTGCAGAGGAACAAATTCTGAGAATTTTGGAATGATTTACGTAACGTGGGGCGCAATTTGGTTGAATTACGCCTTAAAACAACACATTTTTCGAAAATGTTATCTGCTCGGGGACAGAGGACTATTAGATTTTTCGTTTGATATGCGAAATTGTATATTAAATTGTAATTAGCTACCTCTAATTAGCTGTATCCGTAAGGCAATAATTATGTGCACACTAAGTCAATGAGACTTAAAAACGTCAAAAGGGAGAGGGTGGCATCCAATGGGTTCAAACCATTTTCCTCCGTGACGGTTTTGTTCAATAGGGGGGTGACCAGGCTTTTTAAAAATGTCAAAAAAATTGGGATCGGATCTATTCAAGTAGACTCAATCAGCCGTTTTTGCAGAGGAACAAAGTCTGAGAAATTCGGAATGATTCACGCAACGTGGGGCGCAATTTGGTTAAATTACGCCTTAAAGCGACACATTTTTCGAAAATTTTATCTGCTCGGGAGACAGAGGACTATTAGCCCTTTCGTTTGATATGCGAAATTGTATATTAAATTGTAATTAGCTACCTCTAATTAGCTGTATCCGTAAGGCAATAATTATGTGCACACTAAATCACTAAGTCAATTAGACTTAAAAACGTCAAAAATGGAGAGGGTGGCATCCAATGGGTTCAGAAACATTCTCCCGTGACGGTTTTTTTCAATAGGGGGGTGACCCGGCTTTTCAAAAATGTCAAAAAATTCGGGATCGGATTTATTCAAGTAGACTCAATCAGCCGTTTTTGCAGAGGAACAAATTCTGAGAATTTTGGAATGATTAACGTAACGTGGGGCGCAATTTGGTTGAATTACGCCCCAAAACAACACATTTTTCGAAACATTTATCTGCTCGGGGAACAGAGGACTATTAGACCTTTCGTTTGATATGCGAAATTGTATAATAAATTGTAATTAGCCACCTCTAGTTAGCTGTATCCGTAAGGCAATAATTATGTGCACACTAAGTGAATGAGACTTAAAAACGTCAAAAAGGGAGAGGGGTGGCATCCAATGGGTTCAAAACCATTTCCCCCGTGACGGTTTTGTTTAATAGGGGGGTGACCAGGCTTTTTAAAAACGCAAAAAATGTGAGATCGGATCTATTTAAGTAGACTCAATCAGCCGTTTTTGCAGAGGAACAAATTCTGAGAATTTTGGAATGATTTACGTAACGTGGGGCGCAATTTGGTTAAATTACGCCTCAAAACTACACATTTTTCAATTTTTTTTATCTGCTCGGGGGACAGAGGACTATTAGATTTTTCGTTTGATATGCGAAATTGTATATTAAATTGTAATTAGCTACCTCTAATTAGCTGTATCCGTAAGGCAATAATTATGTGCACACTAAGTCAATGAGACTTAAAAACGTCAAAAAGGGAGAGGGTGGCATCCAATGGGTTCAAAACCATTTTCCCCGTGACGGTTTTGTTCAATAGGGGGTGACCAGGCTTTTCAAAATTGTCAACAAAATCGGGATCGGATCTTTTCAAGTACACTCAATCAGCCGTTTTTGCAGAGGAACAAAGTCTGAGAATTTCGGAATGATTTACTTAACGTGGGGCGCAATTAGGTTGAATTACGCCTCAAAACAACACATTTTTCGAAACTTTTATCTGCTCGGGGGACAGTGGACTATTAGATTTTTCGTTTGATATGCGAAAATGTATGTTTATTGTAATTAGCTACCTGTAATTAGCTGTATCCGTAAGGCAATAATTATGTGCACACTAAGTCAATGAGACTTAAAAACGTCAAAAGGGAGAGGGTGGCATCCAATGGGTTCAGAACCATTTTCCTCCGTGACAGTTTTGTTCAATAGGGGGTGACCAGGCTTTTCAAAAAGTCAAAATTTGGGATCGGATCTATTCAAATAGACTCAATCAGCCGTTTTTGCAGAGGAACAAAATCTGAGAATTTTGGAATGATTTACGTAACGTGGGGCGCAATTTGGTTGAATTACGCCTCAAAACAACACATTTTTCGAAAATTTTATCTGCTCGGGGACAGAGGACTATTAGATTTTTCGTTTGATATGCGAAAATGTATATTAAATTGTAATTAGCTACCTCTAATTAGCTGTATCCGTAAGGCAATAATTATGTGCACACTAAGTCAATGAGACTTAAAAACGTCAAAAGGGAGAGGGGTGGCATCCAATGGGTTCAAACCATTTTCCTCCGTGACGGTTTTGTTCAATAGGGGTGACCAGGCTTTTCAGAGGAAAAATGTCAAAAAATTTAGGATCGGATTTATTCAAGTAGACTCAGTCAGCCGTTTTGCTACCTCTAATTAGCTGTATCCGTAAGGCAATTAATTATCCGTAAGGCAATAATTATGTGCACACTAAGTCAATGAGACTTAAAAACGTCAAAAGGAAGAGGGTGGCATCCAATGGGTTCAAAACCATTTTCCTCCGTGACAGTTTTGTTCAATAGGGGTGACCAGGCTTTTCAAAAATGTCAAAAAATTTGGGATCGGATTATTCAAATAGACTCAATCAGCCGTTTTTGCAGAGGAACAAAATCTGAGAATTTTGGAATGATTTACGTAACGTGGGGCGCAATTTGGTTGAATTACGCCTTAAAACAACACATTTTTCGAAAATTTTATCTGCTCGGGGACAGAGGACTATTAGATTTTTCGTTTGATATGCGAAAATGTATATTAAATTGTAATTAGCTACCTCTAATTAGCTGTATCCGTAAGGCAATAATTATGTGCACACTAAGTCAATGAGACTTAAAAACGTCAAAAGGGAGAGAGGGTGGCATCCAATGGGTTCAGAACCATTTTCCCCCGTGACGGTTTTGTTCAATAGGGGGTGACCAGGCTTTTCAAAAATGTCAAAAATTCAGGGATCGGATTTATTCAAGTAGACTCAATCAGCCGTTTTTGCAGAGGAACAAATTCTGAGAATTTTGGAATGATTTACGTAACGTGGGGCGCAATTTGGTTGAATTACGCCTCAAAACAACACATTTTTCGAAAATTTATCTGCTCGGGGACAGAGGACTATTAGATTTTTTCGTTTGATATGCGAAATTGTATATTAAATTGTAATTAGCTACCTCTAATTAGCTGTATCCGTAAGGCAATAATTATGTGCACACTAAGTCAATGAGACTTAAAAACGTCAAAAGGGAGAGGGGTGGCATCCAATGGGTTCAGAACCATTTCCCCCCGTGACGGTTTTGTTCAATAGGGGGGTGACCAGGCTTTTCAAGAATGTCAACAAATTTGGGATCGGATCTATTCAAGTAGACTCAATCAGCCGTTTTTGCAGAGGAACAAATTCTGAGAATTTTGGAATAATTTACGTAACGTGGGGCGCAATTTGGTTGAATTACGCTTTAAAACAACACATTTTTCGAAAATGTTATCTGCTCGGGGGACAGAGGACTATTAGATTTTTCGTTTGATATGCGAAATTGTATATTAAATTGTAATTAGCCACCTCTAATTAGTTGTATCCGTAAGGCAATAATTATATGCACACTAAGTCAATGAGACTTAAAAACGTCAAAAGGGAGAGGGGTGGCATCCAATGGGTTCAAAACCATTTTCCCCGTGACGGTTTTGTTCAATAGGGGTGACCAGGCTTTTCAAAAATGTCAAAAATTTGGGATCGGATTTATTCAAGTAGACTCAATCAGCCGTTTTTGCAGAGGAACAAATTCTGAGAATTTTGGAATGATTTACGTAACGTGGGGCGCAATTTGGTTGAATTACGCCTCAAAACAACACATTTTTCGAAAATGTTATCTGCTCGGGGACAGAGGACTATTAGATTTTTCGTTTGATATGCGAAATTGTATATTAAATTGTAATTAGCTACCTCTAATTAGCTGTATCCGTAAGGCAATAATTATGTGCACACTAAGTCAATGAGACTTAAAAACGTCAAAAGGGAGAGGGGTGGCATCCAATGGGTTCAAAACCATTTTCCCCGTGACGGTTTTGTTCAATAGGGGGTGACCAGGCTTTTCAAAAATGTCAAAAAATTGGGATCGGATTTATTCAAATAGACTCAATCAGCCGTTTTTGCAGAGGAACAAAATCTGAGAATTTTGGAATGATTTACGTAACGTGGGGCGCAATTTGGTTGAATCACGCCTTAAACAACACATTTTTCGAAAATTTTATGTGCTCGGGAGACAGAGGACTATTAGATTTTTCGTTTGATATGCGAAAATGTATGTTAAATTGTAATTAGCTACCTCTAATTAGCTGTATCCGTAAGGCAATAATTATGTGCACACTAAGTCAATGAGACTTAAAAACGTCAAAAAGGGAGAGGGGTGGCATTCAATGGGTTCAAAACCATTTTCTCCGTGACGGTTTTGTTCAATAGGGGTGACCAGGCTTTTCAAAAATGTCAAAAAATTCAGGATCGGATCTATTCAATAGACTCAATCAGCCGTTTTTGCAGAGGAACAAATTCTGAGAATTTTGGAATGATTTACGTAACGTGGGGCGCAATTTGGTTGAATTACGCCTCAAAACAACACATTTTTCGAAAATGTTATTGCTCGGGGACAGAGGACTATTAGATTTTTCGTTTGATATGCGAAATTGTATATTAAATTGTAATTAGCTACCTCTAATTAGCTGTATCCGTAAGGCAATAATTATGTGCACACTAAGTCAATGAGACTTAAAAACGTCAAAAGGAGGAAAGGGTGGCATCCAATGGGTTCAAACCATTTTCCTCCGTGACGGTTTTGTTCAATAGGGGTGACCAGGCTTTTCAAAAATGTCAAAAAATTTGGGATCGGATCTATTCAAGTAGACTCAATCAGCCGTTTTTGCAGAGGAACAAAATCTGAGAATTTTGGAAATGATTTACGTAACGTGGGGCGCAATTTGGTTGAATTACGCCTTAAAACAACACATTTTTCGAAAATTTTATGTGCTCGGGAGACAGAGGACTATTAGATTTTTCGTTTGATATGCGAAAATGTATATTAAATTGTAATTAGCTACCTCTAATTAGCTGTATCCGTAAGGCAATAATTATGTGCACACTAAGTCAATGAGACTTAAAAACGTCAAAAGGGAGAGGGGTGGCATCCAATGGGTTCAGAACCATTTTCCTCCGTGATGGTTTTGTTCAATAGGGGTGACCAGGCTTTTCAAAAATGTCAAAAAATTCAGGATCGGATTTATTCAAGTAGACTCAATCAGCCGTTTT
>JAIGNY010003123.1:0-10590 GCA_020152595.1 Chiridota heheva
AAAATGGCATCGGTAGAGAGTGAATCCCTAAAGTATAGGTGGCGCCACCAAGTTTGAGTGACATATCTTAACATTTTCTATTTGAAATAAGAAAACGACGACAAAAATGGATAAGTACCCCTTAAAAGTAACGTTTTTCTTCACATCTTATGAAAATTGCTATAACTGTTGTTATATTCGCCACGCCCTCGTGTAAAATAGGCAGGTTGGCCCACCAATACCACAATATTGAAAGTTACGTGAAGTAACTGGTGGACCAAATGGAAAGTCAATGTCTTCTCTGCAGTTCTTGGAGAATCCGTACCCTCACTTTCCAGATATAACATCATCAAGATCTTTTGGAACCCCAGCGTTTGGACATTAGTAGAGTCAAAATATGAAAAAAGTGACCTTACCCCAAAAAAATGCAAGAACAAGTTTTATGGCAGTTTTATTAACTATGGGATCTGGAGAAGAATATAATAAAAGTTGGCATCGATCGGATTTCCGGAAAGGGTTTAAATATGACGTCATAAAAAAGATGGTCGCCGATATAAGAAATCGCTAGAAACTAGGCGTGAGTCTGTAATTTAATAGTTTCTAATCATTTTAATAATACAAATTATCACTAAAACTGAATATCTTGGCACCAAAATGATTTTTGAAACTTTTCTTGGCATCATCAATAACGTTAGGGCTTTATCCGTGACGTCAGGACGTGACCTGTGACGTCATGACGTGATCTATGACGTCAGAATATGGTTTATTTGTTATATGTGTGTTCCAGTCCAGATTTGATGGCGCAGGGAGACATTTGATGATTTGAAAGAATTTCAAGTCATTTCTGAAGGTGGGACCCAAATGTGGAGTACATCATGAGTTCATTCTGTTTGTTCAGGACCACAATGAGTTGTGTGCATCCACCCACATGTATTTGAATCTGCCATCTTCAAGACAATAAAGAGGATATCCTACTTCGAGAACAACGATAAGGAACAATTAACTGTAACCTTTCTTGCCAACAAGATGAAGGAATACTTACAAGATAGTGACTCTGTTGCTTATGGCAATCAGTATTTGAAGTCTAAACTGATAAAACACTACGGAGAGGCTATTTTTGTGGCTGATGGTGATGGATTACATGATATTGTAACTTTCCGGGAGAAGTCAAGCAGAATTCTACGCAATTACTTCAATATGCCCAAAGGGGATGGAGAGGAAGCTCAAAAGAGAGCTATCATAGAAACTGCCGCAAAGCTGATCAAAAGTGATATCAAAACTCTTCTCCCACATACAAAGGACGAATATCCGAATGCTACAGAACTTGAGCTTGATTTTGCGTTAACGTTTGTTCCTCCGAGCTTGCGTCTTATGCTGCAACACCTTCTTGTAGGAAATAAACCAGCAGGAAGAAAGCAAGCATTGGGCAAGCGATTGTTCAAGCGGTACGTCCAAGAGCAGTGATAACTCCGTTACAACTGGGGCTAGGGGTTCAAATGCACTATCACTTTTGATCAAGGTTTTTGACAGACAGTCTGTCTGCCATGGGATATTGCTCCTCTTATAGTAAAGTGCAAAGGTTTGAGGAAAACGCCGCTTCTTCAGTGGCTCCTGATGTTTTAGGTGAGGACAAAGATATGCATGATATGATGCTTTTATTTTCCACGGATAACGTTGACCACAACATAGTGACCCTGGATGGAAAGGGAACATTTCATGGTATGGGGATGGTAGCAGCCATAACACCAGGCACACGAACCAGTCACACTATTCCGAGGAGAAAGATGTCTGACTTGAACATAGTTGATCACATGAAGATTGAGATCAAGGATTATCGCTTCGCAAAGAACACTCTTCGTAGCATTAAGTTTACGTCTCTGCCACTTTTGAATGTTGTTGATCATAAGATTGATGTATTGTGGGAGATGTCCTTCCGCTTCAAGCAAACACTACCAAATTGGCAAGGAGTGATGCACCTGCTACACAAGGACTGTCTTCACCCTGGACAATCATCAGTATTGTTCCTATTGATGATTGATATGAACCCTGGAGATAAGACATGTATCTTCTCTTAACTCGACTGTATATGTGCTCTTACTTCCAAGCACAGTGTCCCACCAATTGTAACCTTTGATCAGCCACTCTTTTGGAAAGCTTCCGAGATTATACACGAAGTTTAAAATGGTAGTCCACTCAGAGATCTTATTTTGTTATTGGGGAGTTTTCATACTTTCATGAATTTGTTTGGGGCCATAGAAACACTCATGGATGAAGTGGATTAAGGGAAATCCTGGAAACAGTGTATGGTAAAAACGCTGTAACACATATGATGAGTGGCAAAGCTGTGCAACTTGCATTTCGTGGACATCTTCTTGTTAAGCAGTGTTTCACGCATTAATAGTGACCAAGGTATTTGAAGCTGATCCAAGTTTTAAAGATCTAGTTAAAGAGCTGGAGAGATTGTATACTCAAAAGGAGACTGGTAAAATAAGTTTAGATGCAATGCTGAAAGCAGACTGCATGGAGAGAATTTCCAATGCTCTCACTTCAACAAAGTGTGAATTATCCAACAACTCAAAAACAAGCAAATTGTGGATTAAGCATCAACGAATGTTGGGAGTTGCACAGAAGCTTATCAAGGCTGATCGCACAGGGTCATGGCAAATGCATCTCCATGCTATATATGACTGTTTGCCAATATTTGCTGCTGCTGGACACCCTAACTATATAAAGTCTGCTTATCTTTACTTACAGAAGATGAGGGATCTTGAAAGTGAAAAGTTCCCAGCGTTTCTGAAATTCAAAAATGGATTCCATGTTATTCAACGCAGCAAAAAATACTGGGCTGGCCTTATTCCTGACTTGGTGATCGAGCAGACACTAATGCGGTCGCTTAAAAGCACTAGTGGGCTAAGAAGAGGAAGTGGCATGTCAGACCATCAGAGGGCCGTTTGGACAATGTCTGCCCCTGTATCTTCCGCCTACAACTACGCCATGCAGGAATTCTGTCAGACATCATATGCAACAAGTGAACAGCACAAGGAGGCATCTGCATCTCGTATGGATAGGGATATAAGAGACTTAGACAAGCTTGCGACGAAGCTGGAACACTATTCTCCATTTTCCAATGAGGCAACCTTGCACAACATTATCACAAGGATAAATGCTGATGAGGGTGTCAATGTTGAAGAACTTTTCAATGTAGGCAGAGACACAGTAAAACAAATGGAAGAACACCCAGTCTTCTCATATTCCCACAAAAAGAACACTAGAGTGAAGACAATAGCATCAGCTCAAGCTGTTAAAGTTACAGAGGATCGAACCATTGATTTAGCTCTATTGTTACAGAGGTTCCTTGTGGTATCGCAGTCAGGTGACCTTTGCCTTGATGAAGTGATGCAATATGAGCTCTCCCCGTATCCACCATCCTTATTTAAAGGAAAATATCTTTTGCAAAAACCAGATAAAGCACATCTTCTGGAAGCTTTAAAAGACCATGGAACTTCCTTATCAGATGGTGCTGTTCTTCAGTCCATTCCAATACTGATCACTATGTTCTTGACGGAGGTTCCCTTCTACATCGATTGAAATGGACCAAGGGGAGCACTTACACTTCAATTGCAGATTCGTATGCATCTTTCACGTCCGAACTGTATGGTAATGCCACTGTTGTCTTTGATGGGTACAATGGAAAACCATCCACAAAAGACAACACCCACCAAAGACGAAGCCGAAGTCAGGTCACCAACAAGGTCGACATTGTGGAGTCAACCAAATTTTCTGGGAAAAAAGAGGTTTTCTTTTAAACACAATGAATAAACAGACCCTAATTACCCTGATGATAAAATACTTGCGCCAGAAAGGCTGCAACGTTATTCAGGCTGAGGGTGATGCTAATTTCGACCTTGTAAAAGTAGCAATCACAATGGCATCCTTTAAGTCAACAACTCTCATCGGGGGAGATACAGATTCTTTTGGTTTTGCTCATGTATCATCGAACCACAAATGAGTGCAAAGACCTGTACTATAGATCAGACAAAGGTAAACCAAATGTGTATAACATTAAAGTTCTGAAACTGTTACTAGGGGAAGAACTGTGCTCTGATCTGTAATTTGCCCATGCGTTTTCCAGATGCGACACTACCTCACGAATTTTTAAGGTTGGAAAGAAGTCCATCTTCAGAAAGGTCATCAATGGCGAATCTGTCTTGCGTGCTTGTTCCAAGATTTTTCGCACACCAAAGGCAAATCCAGAGACTAGAAACCACCGGCTGCAAACAAATGCTTTCATTGTTTAGTGGGACTCATTCTGACTCTCTGGCATCATTGCGCTACAGCTTCCTTTGCAAAAAAGTGGCCACAGCAAAGACTTCTGTGGTACCCGAAAGGTTTCCCCCAACAACATCAGCCACAAAACTTCACTCACGGAGGGTATATCTTCAAGTTATGGTGTGGATGTGTACGGACGGTGGAGTGGATCCTACAGACTGGGGCTGGAGTGTACAAGGGGGTCAACTGATTCCACTCATGATGGACAAAAGCCCTGCTCCTAAAAGTCTGTTGAAAATAATACACTGCAACTGCTCGATAGGTTACCGCACACTCAAATGTAGCTGCAAAAAACATGGCCTTGAATGTACCCAAGCCTGTGGACCTTGTCAAGAAGACACTTGTGATGATATATCCCTCAACCCAGTATTAGAAGATGATAGTAATAAAGGCTGCATGTGACTGCAAAGGTAATATAGTAAGGATAACGCCAGCTGGTCAGCTGAAACACTAGGAATTACTAAACAAACCAATGTGTGCATTTATGTCTTCTAATCTATAACTGCATAAGGAAAACGTTAAATGTCGATATTAATTCATTAAGTGGTTGATGATGTTGAAATCTATATTGCAATGAACACGAATAGATGATAAAAAGTTAGCCATTAAAACTACAGCTCATCCAGGGCGTCACAGTAAAAGAATCATGATATTAAGAAAAATACATGACATAATGACGTCATAGGACGTCATAGATGACACTATCACAGCATAACGTCATATAGGTACATTGGTCAGATTGAAAAATTAGCAATTATGTAAGATACTGATGCCTTAACCCTTACTCTCCCAAGGTTCCAAATATAGAATAAGCTATTTCTGAAATTTTTAATAAGAGGATTTTTTCAGCACTTTCTGTTCCATTTGTACCAAAACAAAGTTCGACTTCTATGAAAGCTAACATGTTGAACTTTTCAAAAATGTGCATATTTCCGAACTCAAATATGCAAATTAGGTCATTGAATTAGCATATTAGGTCTCCAAACATTTTATTTTTATGACACGCTTGTGCCTTGTAACTAAATAGCAAAAAAAATATGGTTAAAATTTCTGAATTGTTCTTGGAAAGACCTTTCATTTGATACTATTCATGGATTTTTAGGAATCAAAAAAAAAAATTGACGCAAATATGAATAATTTGGTACATTTTGACCTAAAAGTTATCCCCCGATTCTGTGAATAATGTATCTAATAGTGTATGGCACTAAATTTTCCAAAAAAATGCATTTTCCCCTGCTATGATGTCCGAAACTAATAGAATGCAGAAAAACAAGATGTTTACATCATTATTTGCAAAACAAAAAAAATATGCAAATGATATGCAAATTAGGTCATTTACCTCATCTATTATGCACGAAACTGGTTTTTGTTTATTTCTGACCCAATTTCAGCCATTACAAGCTTCACATCTACTTTTATGTTGATAGATGATGCTGATTGTCTATTAGACACTTACTTTTGTTCATTCCACATGGAATTCATAAGAAATGTTTGCCGAAAAGGTCCAAATTTGTAAAGTCTTCTGCTATACCTTGTTGCTGCAAATATAATTTAAAAAAAAATGCAACTATATTATTCAACTTACTTTAGTTTAGTCTTCCCATAACCAGTTACCGAATACCTCGTGTCGATCCCGGTCACTCTCCAACAGTACTTCCCACAGATGATAGTCTTTATCGGCTGCAGGGATGACCTTCGACCGTTGTATCTCCTGCAGCCGAGCGTTCCGCTCTTCCTCCCCGGTTTTGAAGGCAGCTTTTTCCGCTGCAGTCGGATTTTCTTTAAGTGGTGATGGTGGCGAGACTGCAGCGGAAGGCCTGGAAGAGGGGCCTGGGCTCATCTTCAACGGTCTTTCCTTCTTCCTCTTGGGTTAGGGAGTAGCGGGCGGCTCGTCCTCTTAAGCATACGCATAACATGTTATCGCATAACAATGTTATTGTGGTTTCAAACCTGCCCCACAATTTTGTGGTAGCCGTGGGGACAGACTTTTACAGCCGGGAAGCCCGGAGGTACATACAGGGGTCCAAAATGTTTGTTTTATCGATCTAGTAATCACCACAACAGTGGCATAGCCAGGGGGAGGGAAAAGCGATCATGGTCCCAAAAAATGGGGCATCAAAATAATGTACCGGTACTAGGCCTATATACAAGCATTTTCCTCTAAATGGGCCCGGGGCAACCCCAACATGTGTATTTTGCCCTTACATGGGACCCCTATTCCACTTTCTCCCATAAAATTGTGATTTCGGCCCCTGAAATAATGGAACTTGGATTTTGTGAAATTGGGAATACACATATTTCAGTAGGCCTCAATTTACAATATTGCCATTGGGAAATACATATATTTCAGTCCATTTAGAAATGTTATTATTGGAGTTCAGCTTTCATTTGTTTCATTCGGGCTATTATAGAAAGGACCTAAATCCTTTTTTTTATATGTGATTTTAGTGTCCCTTTTACTTGTTTATCGTAACAAGCAAAATATCCCCGCTAATTTTTCATTAGAATTCTATAAGCCTTATTTTCTTACTACACATTTACAATGTAGTACTTTCGCTATTTTTGGAAGAAAACACTCACCAACTACGGAATTTGGAACAGATCGCTATCCAATTCAGCAGGCTCTATATTCTCCTCTTCCTCAACCTGGTCGAGTTCTGGTACATCTTCTTCATCAGAAGTACCTTCCGACCCCTCTCAATCATCATTATTCTGAAGAAAACATAGGAGTCGGAAGGCACGTTCGACGTTGTATCTCGCCATTTTGTGATGTCGAATGTGCGAGAAAAAAAAAGAAGACGCAAATTGACGTCTTCATCAGAGACCTTTTGGGCATGTAGAGGAGGTGTCTGTTATTGTAATAGTTTGTCTGAACGATCTATTTCTCCTCTACCCGTAGAGTTTTTAAAAATTCCAATACAACATTTGAGCCGTTTTTTATGATTTTTTGATCAAAAAAGGTCAAAAATGGCCCAAAATCACAAATTTGGGCATATTTTCTCAAAAAAACCCACAAACATTGACCAAGTACAAGTAAAAATCATGTAGCAACCAACAATTCAAAATATCTTTACACTTTACCTGAAGAAAACAAATTGAAAAAATATTCACGTATGACATTCGTCTTTAAAAAAAAAAAAACCGTTTTTTTTAAAAATGCACTTGTTCGTAACAATTTTACTCAAAAAATTTCAATCTAACTCCTCAACAAAATAACCATATTATGAAAGATCTACTGAATCTGGTTTAAATGAACTTATTTGCAGCTCTATAGGATTTTGGGAAGGTACTCAAAACAATTTTGGAAAAGAGATCGTAACTGTCACAGTAAAATTTAAACTTGTTTCCATACTTAAAGATGCCAGAAACCGTATGCAAATCAGAGAGAGAGAGTTGAACACACATTCACAATGACGAGGTCGTCGCCTGCGTATTCGGTTATGATAGTACAAATGCTATCACGAAACGCTTAATGCGACCCGGACGAGAACACAGGTACGACGTACGGACAGACATAACATCGACACTCAAGTCAATGTCCACGGCCTTTGATAACCAGTTGTGGTGCACTGGCGAGTATGCAAATCATTGAAATTAAGCATTTTATTACATTTTGGCAGCCATTTTGTATGACGTCATATTTAGACCCTTTCCGGTGGTCAGATTTTGCCAACGTTTAGTATGTTAATCTCCAGGTCAAATAGTACCAAAAAATGCAAAAAAACCTTTTCTTGCAATTTTTTGGGGGTTACTTGGTATATTGACTTTACTACATTGACATGAAACGTCGGATTTTGAAGACCCCACCAAAGTTTTGGACACTGGCTATGTACGCCTTGGGCACCGCCTACAGGTTCTTAGTCTGGTTATTTGCATTCCTGGTCTGAACAGCTTCTCTAGCATTGTGCAGACGCTGGTTACAGTGATGTAGCTGCCTCTACATCTTGCAACCAAGCCCGCTAAGAAGGATATTGAATCCCAACAAAGACTTAATTAAAAAAATGTATGCTTCTGAACTATAAAAATATGTTGCTACAATGTACCAATAGTTAGAAAATGCTGCTACACCCTAACTATTGAGTAAGTAAGCAGTATTTGTAATTAGCTGTAACAGCTACTTCCATTTTAAGATAATGGTAGATACTGCATACGGCCATCTACACCGTTTCCCAATTTGGGCAAATGCAATAATTGTTGGTTTTGCTCAGATGAAAACCTTTAAGCTATCACTTTGATTTTCTCTGGATATATTACACTTTATACTCTCAGACTTAGTACATTTTACCGGCCTCTTATGCAAGCCAAAGTAAGGAGTGTCATCTAAGCCATACAAATCGAAGAAGATGTTTAAAACTAGCTCCAACACAATCACAAAGGCAGTCCGTGGTTCTCAAGCATCTGGGACAAATATAACATCCCTAGGCTAACGATTGATTGTCAAATTGCCGCAATACTAAACATTGTGACAACTAAAATGCGTGCCTGGCAGTTGTCCATGTCCCTCTGACAATCGTCAATCTGATGGGGAAGGTCTACGATGGTATTGCATATAGTCTCATCCAAAATAACACACACTAAGTACAGAATCGGATCATCGGAGTACAGTTTTCTCAACAACGTGAGAAAACCTTTAGGGGAAAACGGATAGACTGATAAAATATGGGTCACAGACTCAGAGAAAGGTCCAAACTTCTCAAAAAGTGGGAGGTCAAACAATTACAAATGGGGTCTTACTCTAATATTTTGTTTCAAAAACACTTAAAATAAAGAAAAATCCACTGAAAAGGAAGGGTCCAGAACGCGTTTTGGATTAAGTATTATACTTATTAAGTTCAGAAAGATATCACATTAGGGTAATGGGGAGGTGATGGAAGCTTAGAAGTCATGGTAGTACAATACTCATAGTAATACATAATAGCTCAAACTGCTTGGGTGCGGTTAAAAATGACATAAAGATAATCAAAACATTCGACAGTAGATGCCTCTGGAAATATGCCGTATCCGCTGGGCAAACTAAATCTCAGATAAGGAGTTTTACAAGAACACAGGTTTTATTTAGCATTACAGTATGCTCTCGAGAATAAACGCTGGTACATCAGATGCCTTGAAACGTCCTCAGTTTAAACCAAAACAATGTGCCTAACAAATTGTACTAACAACCAAGTAGAAGCCAACTGCTGAGCTGGGCGTGATGGAGTGAGGGCAGAACATTTCTAACCTTATTAATTGAATAATTTAATGAAAATACTTGACAACAAACATTACACTGTATGTGAAAATAACTTCGGCTAAGCATATTTTTACATTTTGCTGTTGCAATAATTTCAAGAGCTTTACATATAGTCAGTCAGATAAGTCGGAATCATCGGATTAGAGTAATCTGAGAATATTGAGCTCCATCACCGAGTAAAGCCATCATGTATTGACAAGAATCACCAAAGTCACGATTTTTCCCATTGACGACGATAACGAATTATAAAAGTCACTTTTGAATATTAAAACAAGCTGCAGCTTCGATTTTTTTCTCCAAATATGCTGTGTACTGTTTGGAATTTTAAATAATCTGAAGCTATGAGGAAAACCCATGTCTTCCTAACATGAAAAGTGGAATTTAGGGCAGATACGGGCGGATTTTGTAACCTACGCAAATCGGCATTATAAGTCCAGCCTACCGAAGCTCTGTGTGTGAGAGGAAAACAAAAACTTGGATTGTATACTTGTTGAGCGTCCTAATCGTCTTAATCATTGTTTAAAACTGCAAATTTAACTTTATCATTATTTATCATTATAGCGTCATAAGATTGTTTCAAATGTTTACGTTGCAGTAATTAATACTAGTCTTGGGCAAATCTTCCGATTTCCTAAGGTTAAAAATTCTACTATTTGTGTTAGGATGACATGGGTTTTTCCTTTTTCCCAATGACTTCATATTACCTAGAACATCCAAATTTGTACAACATATTAGGAAAAGAGCAACAAATTGAAGCGACATTTGTTTATATAAATATGGTGACTTTTAATTTATCATCATTACAGTCAATAGGAAAATTGAGCTTAAAAAAACGAATATCCGAATTTTGATATTTTCAAAAATAATGATTATTTTATATATTCTCGAAAGTATTTGTAAATGTTCAAGGATTATACAGCAAATGGCATACAAGAATTGATAAACCTAGTAAAAATGTATTGGACTCACAAACAACGCAGGATTACAATTTGTAATTGAAATAATACACAGTGGAGAATTCCATATAAAAAACTATGACAGTTTCGGTGATT
>JAIGNY010003124.1:0-2500 GCA_020152595.1 Chiridota heheva
GGGCCACCCTGTGTTCAGGGGTCCATGAAAACGAGGTCCTCAGAAACGTTCGTAGGAATTTTCTAACTTAAAAACAATTAATTTTGGTAAATATGAGATAAACAGAGTCAAAATTTATCTTCATTGTCTGTTCAAGGGGTACAAGGTGCTCCAATCAAAGTAACTTCTCAATATTGAAATTCGGAGTGATTCACACTAAAGTGGCATCAGGTTATTGCCAAGCATAAATGAAATTACACAACTGTAGCAGCTATTGGAACTTCTGAACTTATCCTGTTAGCCTTCTGAATTTATCCTGTTATCTATCAATCTATAATTTGATGATCTATAATCAAATATTTTTATTTATTGAAAAGTTGCCAGTTGGAACGTGATTCGACATCCCAGTGACCTTCAGTATAGTATCGGGGGCAGTGGCGTAGCTAATAGCTATGGGGGAGGGAGAAGGGAAACTTGTCCCCCCCCGACGGAATTTTAAAAAGTAAGAAATTTTGTGCAGTTTTATACAGACTGAAGTTTTCAAAACTATTGTTCCACGTTGCGTTTTTCAATATGTTGTGCCTGAATGGCTTAGATTGGGGTTTTGCATACCTGCTCGGTGTCCGCCAACTGGTCCGAAGGTTCATAGTCCGAAAGAAAAGGCTCATAGTCCGAAGGTTCACAAGTCCGAAGGTTCACAAGTCCGAAGGTTCACAAGTCCGAAGGTTCACAAGTCCGAAGGTTCACAAGTCCGAAGGCAAGATAATCGAAGGTTCCAAGTCCAACCTAGTTCGGACTATCGAAGGCCCAATTTCGGAATACTGGGCTTTCGGAAATAGTGAACCATCCGACTAGTGAACCTTCGGATTATCGAACCTTCCCGGGATTAGTGGGCCATTTCTTTCGGCCTGTTGAACTTCGGACTATTAGGCCTTCGGACCAGTGAGCTGGTACCACATGCTGGATGGTTTATCAAAGTAAGCTATCGAACTTCGAACCCCCAAATGGACCGAATCTGACTCAAGATTCTTTTGGGGCCCATTGTACATGCACTAAGTCTTTGTTTGCCATCAACACTTGTAGCTAGTTTTTTATTTATTTTATTTTTACTCATACTTTTTACGCTCGGTTGGCGATGTCCTCTTGGGATGCGATTCAGATTCAGATTCAGATCTTTGTGCCATAAAATATCTGGAGAGGATGCTAAAGTATAGTGAGGTTCACAGCAAGGGGCCCTTGTGCCATTGACACAATGGCCAGTCTAACGCGGCCGCTGGGAGCTCTCCCTGGACCTCGTTGGATCCTTTACCCCGGTTGATGTGAATGCAAATCACGGCCATGGCTCATACATAAAGTAGCCTACCTATTATTCACTGTTTACGATCTTTGATACACATGACAGACCATTGCATAATATCAATTTGTTCAATCGTGAAGCAAAACATTTTAACAAAGAGTATTCCTTTAGAAGCCAATCTTCTAATAATTCCCACCTATTCTATATCACCAGTTAAACTTTAGTTTTACGATTGTTCATTCGAACAGATTGAGCATCATAAAGGTCGGCATCCTGTCTTGTTCCTTGATCACATACTAACAACCGGATCATGATTATTTTCATCATAAAACATGTAAAATAGGTCCAACATCATGGAGAAAGTGCACCAACAATATACGGACAAACAAATACCAGAAAAGGCTTTAGTAGATGGCTAATCCATGATTCTACAATAAAGGTCAATGACCGGTATAATAGTATACGGAGTTCAAAGGACCCGAATATACGGCTACTTATTGTGCAGTTGTCTGGTTTACTGAGATTTGTTTGCTTAAATGAAACTTGATATGACATTTGAATATAACACTGGTATTGATTGAATGGGTAATGTGTTTACGTTAAGATTTTTGCAGTGGGGCGTGGGAATTATCCAAAAAAAATTTTTTTTTTTTTTTCAATTTGATTTGAAGCCAAGGACGTCACACCACTTACACAACGGCCAGGTGGGTACGGTAGCTCCTTCCACCTTACGGGCAAACGGGGAAAGAAATGTCCGACCTCCATATCACGGGGGAAGCAGAGCAGTGATACGGGGTGGGAAGCTCATCCCCGCAAAGATTGTTTTCCAAATTTGTTTAAAACCGATGTGAAATGCAGGGAAATCCCTAATAGCGACGCCAGGGAGGGGGGGGGGGGACTACTTGTGTCTCCCATTTCCCGCCAAGATCTCATGATCGATATTCCAATTCGTTCAAATCTAAAGAGAAAATTTCGAGAGGTAGAGGTAGGTCCTTAATGGGTGCATGACGCCGCCACTGAAAGAGTTAAGCCATTCTCGATTGTGCGCCCCTTTTCAAGCATTCAACAGTTAAAAATCACATTCTGGTCAAAACTCTCGACAGGTCTACCAGTAGCGAGGGTAAAGCATTGGCGGTATTTGGTGGAGCAAGGGGACACTAGCCCCCACTTTCCCCCGAATTTTGTATCTCTTCGATTGTAATTTTTTGAATCTTAGCGTAATTT
>JAIGNY010003124.1:10000-20000 GCA_020152595.1 Chiridota heheva
TTATTATTATTATTATTATTATTATTATTATTATTATTATTATTATTATTATTATTATTATTATTATTATTATTATTATTATTATTATTATTATTATTATTATTATTATTATTATTATTATTATTATTATTATTATTATTATTATTATTATTATTATTATTATTATTATTATTATTATTATTATTATTATTATTATTATTATTATTATTATTATTATTATTATTATTATTATTATTATTATTATTATTATTATTATTATTATTATTATTATTATTATTATTATTATTATTATTATTATTATTATTATTATTATTATTATTATTATTATTATTATTATTATTATTATTATTATTATTATTATTATTATTATTTATTATTATTATTATTATTATTATTATTATTATTATTATTATTATTATTATTATTATTATTATTATTATTATTATTATTATTATTATTATTATTATTATTATTATTATTATTATTATTATTATTATTATTATTATTATTATTATTATTATTATTATTATTATTATTATTATTATTATTATTATTATTATTATTATTATTATTATTATTATTATTATTATTATTATTATTATTATTATTATTATTATTATTATTATTATTATTATTATTATTATTATTATTATTATTATTATTATTATTATTATTATTATTATTTATTATTATTATTATTATTATTATTATTATTATTATTATTATTATTATTATTATTATTATTATTATTATTATTATTATTATTATTATTATTATTATTATTATTATTATTATTATTATTATTATTATTATTATTATTATTATTATTATTATTATTATTATTATTATTATTATTATTATTATTATTATTATTATTATTATTATTATTATTATTATTATTATTATTATTATTATTATTATTATTATTATTATTATTATTATTATTATTATTATTATTATTATTATTATTATTATTATTATTATTATTATTATTATTATTATTATTATTATTATTATTATTATTATTATTATTATTATTATTATTATTATTATTATTATTATTATTATTATTATTATTATTATTATTATTATTATTATTATTATTATTATTATTATTATTATTATTATTATTATTATTATTATTATTATTATTATTATTATTATTATTATTATTATTATTATTATTATTATTATTATTATTATTATTATTATTATTATTATTATTATTATTATTATTATTATTATTATTATTATTATTATTATTATTATTATTATTATTATTATTATTATTATTATTATTATTATTATTATTATTATTATTATTATTATTATTATTATTATTATTATTATTATTATTATTATTATTATTATTATTATTATTATTATTATTATTATTATTATTATTATTATTATTATTATTATTATTATTATTATTATTATTATTATTATTATTATTATTATTATTATTATTATTATTATTATTATTATTATTATTATTATTATTATTATTATTATTATTATTATTATTATTATTATTATTATTATTATTATTATTATTATTATTATTATTATTATTATTATTATTATTATTATTATTATTATTATTATTATTATTATTATTATTATTATTATTATTATTATTATTATTATTATTATTATTATTATTATTATTATTATTATTATTATTATTATTATTATTATTATTATTATTATTATTATTATTATTATTATTATTATTATTATTATTATTATTATTATTATTATTATTATTATTATTATTATTATTATTATTATTATTATTATTATTATTATTATTATTATTATTATTATTATTATTATTATTATTATTATTATTATTATTATTATTATTATTATTATTATTATTATTATTATTATTATTATTATTATTATTATTATTATTATTATTATTATTATTATTATTATTATTATTATTATTATTATTATTATTATTATTATTATTATTATTATTATTATTATTATTATTATTATTATTATTATTATTATTATTATTATTATTATTATTATTATTATTATTATTATTATTATTATTATTATTATTATTATTATTATTATTATTATTATTATTATTATTATTATTATTATTATTATTATTATTATTATTATTATTATTATTATTATTATTATTATTATTATTATTATTATTATTATTATTATTATTATTATTATTATTATTATTATTATTATTATTTATTATTATTATTATTATTATTATTATTATTATTATTATTATTATTATTATTATTATTATTATTATTATTATTATTATTATTATTATTATATTATTTATTATTATTATTATTATTATTATTATTATTATTATTATTATTATTATTATTATTATTATTATTATTATTATTATTATTATTATTATTATTATTATTATTATTATTATTATTATTATTATTATTATTATTATTATTATTATTATTATTATTATTATTATTATTATTATTATTATTATTATTATTATTATTATTATTATTATTATTATTATTATTATTATTATTATTATTATTATTATTATTATTATTATTATTATTATTATTATTATTATTATTATTATTATTATTATTATTATTATTATTATTATTATTATTATTATTATTATTATTATTATTATTATTATTATTATTATTATTATTATTATTATTATTATTATTATTATTATTATTATTATTATTATTATTATTATTATTATTATTATTATTATTATTATTATTATTATTATTATTATTATTATTATTATTATTATTATTATTATTATTATTATTATTATTATTATTATTATTATTATTATTATTATTATTATTATTATTATTATTATTATTATTATTATTATTATTATTATTATTATTATTATTATTATTATTATTATTATTATTATTATTATTATTATTATTATTATTATTATTATTATTATTATTATTATTATTATTATTATTATTATTATTATTATTATTATTATTATTATTATTATTATTATTATTATTATTATTATTATTATTATTATTATTATTATTATTATTATTATTATTATTATTATTATTATTATTATTATTATTATTATTATTATTATTATTATTATTATTATTATTATTATTATTATTATTATTATTATTATTATTATTATTATTATTATTATTATTATTATATTATTATTATTATTATTATTATTATTATTATTATTATTATTATTATTATTATTATATTATTATTATTATTATTATTATTATTATTATTATTATTATTATTATTATTATTATTATTATTATTATTATTATTATTATTATTATTATTATTATTATTATTATTATTATTATTATTATTATTATTATTATTATTATTATTATTATTATTATTATTATTATTATTATTATTATTATTATTATTATTATTATTATTATTATTATTATTATTATTATTATTATTATTATTATTATTATTATTATTATTATTATTATTATTATTATTATTATTATTATTATTATTATTATTATTATTATTATTATTATTATTATTATTATTATTATTATTATTATTATTATTATTATTATTATTATTATTATTATTATTATTATTATTATTATTATTATTATTATTATTATTATTATTATTATTATTATTATTATTATTATTATTATTATTATTATTATTATTATTATTATTATTATTATTATTATTATTATTATTATTATTATTATTATTATTATTATTATTATTATTATTATTATTATTATTATTATTATTATTATTATTATTATTATTATTATTATTATTATTATTATTATTATTATTATTATATTATTATTATTATTATTATTATTATTATTATTTATTATTATTATTATTATTATTATTATTATTATTATTATTATTATTATTATTATTATTATTATTATTATTATTATTATTATTATTATTATTATTATTATTATTATTATTATTATTATTATTATTATTATTATTATTATTATTATTATTATTATTATTATTATTATTATTATTATTATTATTATTATTATTATTATTATTATTATTATTATTATTATTATTATTATTATTATTATTATTATTATTATTATTATTTTATTATTATTATTATTATTATTATTATTATTATTATTATTATTATTATTATTATTATTATTATTATTATTATTATTATTATTATTATTATTATTATTATTATTATTATTATTATTATTATTATTATTATTATTATTATTATTATTATTATTATTATTATTATTATTATTATTATTATTATTATTATTATTATTATTATTATTATTATTATTATTATTATTATTATTATTATTATTATTATTATTATTATTATTATTATTATTATTATTATTATTATTATTATTATTATTATTATTATTATTATTATTATTATTATTATTATTATTATTATTATTATTATTATTATTATTATTATTATTATTATTATTATTATTATTATTATTATTATTATTATTATTATTATTATTATTATTATTATTATTATTATTATTATTATTATTATTATTATTATTATTATTATTATTATTATTATTATTATTATTATTATTATTATTATTATTATTATTATTATTATTATTATTATTATTATTATTATTATTATTATTATTATTATTATTATTATTATTATTATTATTATTATTATTATTATTATTATTATTATTATTATTATTATTATTATTATTATTATTATTATTATTATTATTATTATTATTTATTATTATTATTATTATTATTATTATTATTATTATTATTATTATTATTATTATTATTATTATTATTATTATTATTATTATTATTATTATTATTATTATTATTATTATTATTATTATTATTATTATTATTATTATTATTATTATTATTATTATTATTATTATTATTATTATTATTATTATTATTATTATTATTATTATTATTTATTATTATTATTATTATTATTATTATTATTATTATTATTATTATTATTATTATTATTATTATTATTATTATTATTATTTATTATTATTATTATTATTATTATTATTATTATTATTATTATTATTATTATTATTATTATTATTATTATTATTATTATTATTATTATTTATTATTATTATTATTATTATTATTATTATTATTATTATTTATTATTTATTATTATTATTATTATTATTATTATTATTATTATTATTATTATTATTATTATTATTATTATTATTATTATTATTATTATTATTATTATTATTATTATTATTATTATTATTATTATTATTATTATTATTATTATTATTATTATTATTATTATTATTATTATTATTATTATTATTATTATTATTATTATTATTATTATTATTATTATTATTATTATTATTATTTATTATTATTATTATTATTATTATTATTATTATTATTATTATTATTATTATTATTATTATTATTATTATTATTATTATTATTATTATTATTATTATTATTATTATTATTATTATTATTATTATTATTATTATTATTATTATTATTATTATTATTATTATTATTATTATTATTATTATTATTATTATTATTATTATTATTATTATTATTATTATTATTATTATTATTATTATTATTATTATTATTATTATTATTATTATTATTATTATTATTATTATTATTATTATTATTATTATTATTATTATTATTATTATTATTATTATTATTATTATTATTATTATTATTATTATTATTATTATTATTATTATTATTATTATTATTATTATTATTATTATTATTATTATTATTATTATTATTATTATTTATTATTATTTATTATTTATTATTATTATTATTATTATTATTATTATTATTATTATTATTATTATTATTATTATTATTATTATTATTATTATTATTATTATTATTATTATTATTATTATTATTATTATTATTATTATTATTATTATTATTATTATTATTATTATTATTATTATTATTATTATTATTATTATTATTATTATTATTATTATTATTATTATTATTATTATTATTATTATTATTATTATTATTATTATTATTATTATTATTATTATTATTATTATTATTATTATTATTATTATTATTATTATTATTATTATTATTATTATTATTATTATTATTATTATTATTATTATTATTATTATTTATTATTATTATTATTATTATTATTATTATTATTATTATTATTATTATTATTATTATTATTATTATTATTATTATTATTATTATTATTATTATTATTATTATTATTATTATTATTATTATTATTATTATTATTATTATTATTATTATTATTATTATTATTATTATTATTATTATTATTATTATTATTATTATTATTATTATTATTATTATTATTATTATTATTATTATTATTATTATTATTATTATTATTATTATTATTATTATTATTATTATTATTATTATTATTATTATTATTATTATTATTATTATTATTATTATTATTATTATTATTATTATTATTATTATTATTATTATTATTATTATTATTATTATTATTATTATTATTATTATTATTATTATTATTATTATTATTATTATTATTATTATTATTATTATTATTATTATTATTATTATTATTATTTATTATTATTATTATTATTATTATTATTATTATTATTATTATTATTATTATTATTATTATTATTATTATTATTATTATTATTATTATTATTATTATTATTATTATTATTATTATTATTATTATTATTATTATTATTATTATTATTATTATTATTATTATTATTATTATTATTATTATTATTATTATTATTATTATTATTATTATTATTATTATTATTATTATTATTATTATTATTATTATTATTATTATTATTATTATTATTATTATTATTATTATTATTATTATTATTATTATTATTATTATTATTATTATTATTATTATTATTATTATTATTATTATTATTATTATTATTATTATTATTATTATTATTATTATTATTATTATTATTATTATTATTATTATTATTATTATTATTATTATTATTATTATTATTATTATTATTATTATTATTATTATTATTATTATTATTATTATTATTATTATTATTATTATTATTATTATTATTATTATTATTATTATTATTATTATTATTATTATTATTATTATTATTATTATTATTATTATTATTATTATTATTATTATTATTATTATTATTATTATTATTATTATTATTATTATTATTATTATTATTATTATTATTATTATTATTATTATTATTATTATTATTATTATTATTATTATTATTATTATTTATTATTATTATTATTATTATTATTATTATTATTATTATTATTATTATTATTATTATTATTATTATTATTATTATTATTATTATTATTATTATTATTATTATTATTATTATTATTATTATTATTATTATTATTATTATTATTATTATTATTATTATTATTATTATTATTATTATTATTATTATTATTATTATTATTATTATTATTATTATTATTATTATTATTATTATTATTATTATTATTATTATTATTATTATTATTATTATTATTATTATTATTATTATTATTATTATTATTATTATTATTATTATTATTATTATTATTATTATTATTATTATTATTATTATTATTATTATTATTATTATTATTTATTATTATTATTATTATTATTATTATTATTATTATTATTATTATTATTATTATTATTATTATTATTATTATTATTATTATTATTATTATTATTATTATTATTATTATTATTATTATTATTATTATTATTATTATTATTATTATTATTATTATTATTATTATTATTATTATTATTATTATTATTATTATTATTATTATTATTATTATTATTATTATTATTATTATTATTATTATTATTATTATTATTATTATTATTATTATTATTATTATTTATTATTATTATTATTATTATTATTATTATTATTATTATTATTATTATTATTATTATTATTATTATTTATTATTATTTATTATTATTATTATTATTATTATTATTATTATTATTATTATTATTATTATTATTATTATTATTATTATTTATTATTATTATTATTATTATTATTATTATTATTATTATTATTATTATTATTATTATTATTATTATTATTATTATTATTATTATTATTATTATTATTATTATTATTATTATTATTATTATTATTATTATTATTATTATTATTATTATTATTATTATTATTATTATTATTATTATTATTATTATTATTATTATTATTATTATTATTATTATTATATTATTATTATTATTATTATTATTATTATTATTATTATTATTATTATTATTATTATTATTATTATTATTATTATTATTATTATTATTATTATTATTATTATTATTATTATTATTATTATTATTATTATTATTATTATTATTATTATTATTATTATTATTATTATTATTATTATTATTATTATTATTATTATTATTATTATTATTATTATTATTATTATTATTATTATTATTATTATTATTATTATTATTATTATTATTATTATTATTATTATTATTATTATTATTATTATTATTATTATTATTATTATTATTATTATTATTATTATTATTATTATTATTATTATTATTATTATTATTATTATTATTATTATTATTATTATTATTATTATTATTATTATTATTATTATTATTATTATTATTATTATTATTATTATTATTATTATTATTATTATTATTATTATTATTATTATTATTATTATTATTATTATTATTATTATTATTATTATTATTATTATTATTATTATTATTATTATTATTATTATTATTATTATTATTATTATTATTATTATTATTATTTATTATTATTATTATTATTATTATTATTATTATTATTATTATTATTATTATTATTATTATTATTATTATTATTATTATTATTATTATTATTATTATTATTATTATTATTATTATTATTATTATTATTATTATTATTATTATTATTATTATTATTATTATTATTATTATTATTATTATTATTATTATTATTATTATTATTATTATTATTATTATTATTATTATTATTATTATTATTATTATTATTATTATTATTATTATTATTATTATTATTATTATTATTATTATTATTATTATTATTATTATTATTATTATTATTATTATTATTATTATTATTATTATTATTATTATTATTATTATTATTATTATTATTATTATTATTATTATTATTATTATTATTATTATTATTATTATTATTATTATTATTATTATATTATTATTATTATTATTATTATTATTATTATTATTATTATTATTATTATTATTATTATTATTATTATTATTATTATTATTATTATTATTATTATTATTATTATTATTATTATTATTATTATTATTATTATTATTATTATTATTATTATTATTATTATTATTATTATTATTATTATTATTATTATTATTATTATTATTATTATTATTATTATTATTATTATTATTATTATTATTATTATTATTATTATTATTATTATTATTATTATTATTATTATTATTATTATTATTATTATTATTATTATTATTATTATTATTATTATTATTATTATTATTATTATTATTATTATTATTATTATTATTATTATTATTATTATTATTATTATTATTATTATTATTATTATTATTATTATTATTATTATTATTATTATTATTATTATTATTATTATTATTATTATTATTATTATTATTATTATTATTATTATTATTATTATTATTATTATTATTATTATTATTTTATTATTATTATTATTATTATTATTATTATTATTATTATTATTATTATTATTATTATTATTATTATTATTATTATTATTATTATTATTATTATTATTATTATTATTATTATTATTATTATTATTATTA
>JAIGNY010003124.1:32500-35661 GCA_020152595.1 Chiridota heheva
ATATATATATATATATATATATATATATATATATATATATGTATGTATATATATATATATATATATATATATATATATATATATATATATATATATATATATATATTTATATATATATATGTATATATATATATATATATATATATATATATATATATATATATATATATATATATATATATATATATATATATATATATATATATATATATTTATATATATATATATGTATATGTATTGATGCAAAGATATTGTGGTAAATATATTCATGTCTTACACTGCTCCAATATCAAAATGTACTGATCCAATTCATCAACAAAGAAAGATATATATGAAAGATACGTCTCATGAAACAACATTTCACATATAGCAACACTTGTTTCATTTCATCATGTATGAAGTGTGCTGTAAAATACAGGATGGATGGAGACATCATTCGATAGCACTGTCAGTTACAACATTTTTCTTTAGTTGGTGTTGCTGTAGCTTCTATGCAACCTAAATGACTGATGGGTCAGGCGCGTAGCCAGGATTTTTTTAACGGGGGGGGGGCCTAGACCATCAGCCCTTGGTGAAGTTTGCCCTATTGTAACTGCGCTACCTACGCACCACCATGGGTTGGCGTGTAACGTATATGGAGGAAATTTTTGAAAAACGCCCCCTAGACTTGCAGGAACTGCCCTTCCAAAATGGGAGAAAGTGACAATATTTTCTTCAATTTTAGTCAGTTTCCCCTGATGAAGGTTCCTTTACCCTCTCCAATGACGAAATGAACGATTTAAGTCCCCTTGTTCTGGCATTTTTCCTTAGAAATAAAAAACAAAACTCAATAACAAAGGAAGTGACTTGTACACCGGTTTATGTCTCTCAAAATTAGTGGATGGTAAGCATGGTATGCTAAAAATAAAAGTTTGCAATAACAATTTTCAATGAACAAAGAATAACATAACATGCCAAATTATGCCCTCAAGGGAATACAATTGTCACCCACAGCGCCCTCTGCATATTTTACAAGTCAAATTAAACACGTACAAAATGACCATAAAGAGGAAAAACATTGTTTTGTAAGAAATTTGAAAAGTAATAGGTATCTAAAGCCTATTGTTAGAACACATTGTGTGGTAACCTGTATGGTTCTTTGTACCATTCAAATCATTTTTTCTTTTAAATGAGCTTATTGTCAGCCATGGGGAATCGTAAAGGTACTAAAATATTGTTTTTAAAACGGGATCTGGATATCCCATATCGCCTTATGCATCCTCTATGTGATTTACTGAATGCACTTGACCACAGAGTGAGGACAGTGTACATGGACTGATGGACAGGACAAGTAAATACATAGAAAATACGTCCAAATTAGCATTGTGATTGTTTTGTGAGAAATCACAATTATTAAAGCCAATTAACAGAAAATCCTTTCTATAAAACATCAGGGTCGTTTTAACTAGGCCTACTAAGTGTGGGCGCATGACCCCCACCCCCACCCCAGCGGCCCCACTAAAGTATTTTGACCCTTAGTAAAGGTCCTTTTTTTATTACTATTACAAAGGCACCAAATTACTGTTTCTCCATAATTAGATTTTGGTCAATGTAAAGTTGTTCCCATCCTCCCCCTCCTGCTCAACATATTTTTGAGCCGATAACGTTTTTGTTGCTTTTCTAAAACTTCTACATGAAAGAGATGAAACTGAAAGATCCCTTTTGATAAATGGCCCCATTTCAGATTTCTAAAAAGGCCCTGAATAAATGCGTTCTTTATACAGAATATTCTTCCTGAGCGTGCGCCGGGTGCGCCCTCTGATCCGCGCCTGCAGGCCGTCAATAACTACTGGCTCTGGCCTCAAATTTGTATTGCGTCCTGAGGAACCAAATTTCACCCACATTGGGAAGGGGTAAGGAAAATACAAAAGATTGCATTGAAAATGCATGCTTTATCGTTGTAATACGAATTATTATTGTCGGCGAGTCTTGAGTTGTCACTTAATGTACTCCCGCACAATACACATCCGTTAATGTGATTGGTAGGCACAGTGAATGTGATTGACACTTTCATTGAAGTTCTTCGAGCGTGCAGAAAGTTCACCAGTTTTGCACGTTATTGCATCTCTTAAGAGCGCATTTCTCTCATGAATAAGACATAAGTTCATATAATGATTAAAAATCTTACCTTCCTGTTGATTCCGATTGTGTAATTTGAAATTATTTTTGCTGCAGAGCGTAGTAGTGGTCCACCACAGAGCACAGCATACGTTAGTAGGATATACGCGACGACTACACCAAAAGCCTACTGTCGGTCTGTATCACGTCATACATGTTCGTGAAGAAACGTATGCGTAATGGGTTTCGATGTTGAAAGTTTTTTTATGTCCAGTCTCTATATAGTTCATTACTAGTGTTTAGATTAGATCTCGAGTGTTACTTGGGAAGAAAAATTCCTTCTTTTAAAGGTATTTCCAGTGAGCGAAAACCTTTTTTTTTTTTTTTTTTTTTTTTTTTTTTTTTTTTGGGGGGGGGGCCTGGGCCCCCAGGCCCCTCTGGCTACGCGCTTGGGGTAAATACGGATCTTAGTCCTGATACTGCACTATATAGTACCTTGCTCTACCACAATCTTTGAGGGAAAGTAAAAGGTAGTGATTAGTTAAAGAAGCGATATCGTCATATGTGCACAATATTTCAAATTTTTTGATTGGTTGAAATTTTGCTGCGCGATTCGTTGTCTCGTATTGCAAGGTATATAGTTATTTAAAACGCCTGCAGGGCCACCACACGAGATAGCCCAGATGCTTGCGGCGATCGCAAGCAACTTTTTTTTTTTCAAATCATGCCGTGACTTCAAGCCCCGGTAGAATCGTTTATTTTAACTTTTTGCATTCATCTTCTTCTTCTTTTTTTCTCAGTAATTTTCATTTGGTGACTATCATTGTAGTATTATAATACTAAAATTTCACTTTCGCTTTCTGACAAAAAAGCATTGAAAAAAACAAGTTCCTCGTCACAGTAACGTAATGCGCTGTGTATGTAATTCTGCACACACAACGTACATGCCAATGTCTGGCTGTACTGTGTGGTACAAACAGACAGAGGATCGGATCAAGGATCTTGCCTCCACAACCGGAAGTGACGTCAAAATAAAGTATCCCCATTTTAACCGTATTTTACTG
>JAIGNY010003127.1:0-7500 GCA_020152595.1 Chiridota heheva
TAATAACAACAACAACAACAACAACAACAACAACAACAACAACAACAATAATAATAATAATAATAATAATAATAATAATAATAATAATAATATTTTACTCCGTTTATTGACATCTTCAACAACAATAACAATTCATACATTTGTAAAAGAAACTCACATAACAAATAATAACTAATATTTGATTACTTTTTAACATAAGTGAGAGCAGATAATGATATAATGTACAACACAATCAATTGAAAATAATGAGAAAAGCACATCTGTGTATTCTATGACTTCATAGGGTGATAAGTGAATGAAAGAAAATAAATCGATAAAAACACAACTAGGCGAAAAATTAGCAAAAGCTAGCTAATATAGTAAAACAATAAATTAAGAAGATTACAATGAAAGGAATGCGCAAAAACACAGACGTACCTTGCCTCCTGCCATTCACAAAAAAAAACCCATTAACGGGGGGTAAAGGAATAAGTAACACAATATGACGCAATGAGACGCAATGAATATCAACCGTCAGAGAATGTGAACAGTACAATATATAAAGTTAAACAAAGCAAACAATTTCACAGTGTCAAAATAGAGAATTTTTTGGGTTGAGATACATAATAGCCACAACCACATACAAAAGGAGTAAATTGAGTATAGAATAGATGCAAGTATAAGTGCAAAGAATGCAGTAGTTTAGTCTACATACTAGTGTTACTTAAAGAAATTATAAAAAGGGTGCTATTTGGGCTGCTATGACGATTGATATACCCGTCAACTTGAAGATTAAATAACAAAATGCGATGAAAAATGATTAACTTGGGGTAAAACAGACTTACACCTGCAATTATAAATATAATTTTAGCATGAATTAGGAAATAATTTAAAGGGGCTTTAGATTATCTAGTTGTCCAAAGAATACAATGACTTTATTAAGAACAACGGGGTTTGAAATAATAAGCTTCACAGCATCACCCAGAAACAAGTAACAAACGAGCAATCCCAAAAGAGATGAGATAAAGTCTCATCTGAGGCATTACAAAATGTACACAAGGGTGAATCTAATAAACCTATCTTATTCAAAAATAATTGGTACCTAGTATCCTGTGAATGAAACGGAATTGGAAATAATGAAGTTTAGAATTCTTAACAGCTTTAGGATAACAGAGAGATTTTGTTCCAATCGGTAACATAAGGAAAATCGTCGTTCCACTTATCTAAACAGGATGGTAACTTCTTGTACTGTTTTACGATAGAATAATAGATTGATCTGTTGGAAATACAATTGCAACAATAAAGTGATAAATTTGATTCATTACGGGTAACATTAACAGAGTTGGCAACATGGGAGGTAAATTATTTTTCCAAGAGGCCGGTATGCAAGAGATAATACCAAAATAACGGGTGGAAGGTAAGGATGTAACCTGAACTCTTTTATAAAGTCAATATAACTTTTCGGGGAACCATCCATGCAGAAAAAGTCACGGACCCGAAATGCCCCGGCGTTTAAAGATTCTTATCAAAAATGTCTTGTTCCCAATTTTTAGAAGTGAGTTGTTTAAAATAATTTGATTATCAAAGTGATCAAGCTGACATATTAAAGTTAAAAGAGAACTAAGTTCACATACCTGTTTTACAAAACAGTTCTTAATTTCAAAAATCATGTGGACTCATATTACATTTAAATAGAAACATATTTCCAAAATTACGTAAAGCTAAATCAAAAAAGATCTTCCAATTATTTGAAATAGGTGAACAATAACGACGAATCCAAGAACATTTTAGAGTAGAAATAAAAGATTCAATATGCAACATACGAAGCCCACCATCATAATCATTAATAAGTGAAGAGCTTCTAACTTTATGTGGTTTACCATTCCAAATAAACTTATACAAAATTTTGTTAAGTTCTTTGATATATTATTATTATTATTATTATTATTATTTATTATTATTATTATTATTATTATTATTGTTATTATTATTGTTATTATTATTATTATTATTATTATTATTATTATTATTATTATTATTATTATTATTATTATTATTATTATTATTATTTATTATTATTATTATTATTATTATTATTATTATTATTATTATTATTATTATTATTATTATTATTATTATTATTATTATTATTATTCTTATTCTTATTATTATTATTATTATTATTATTATTATTATTATTATTATTATTATTATTATTATTATTATTATTATTATTATTATTATTATTATTATTATTATTATTATTATTATTATTATTATTATTATTATTATTATTATTATTATTATTATTATTCTTATTCTATTTTATTCTTACAGCTTTAAAGGATAACAGAGATTTTGTTCCAATCGGTAACATAGGAAAATCGTCGTTCCACTTATCTAAACAGGATGGTAACTTCTTGTACTGTTTTTACGATAGAATAATAGATTGATCTGTTGGAAATACAATTGCAACAATAAAGTGATAAATTTGATTCATTACGGGTAACATTAACAGAGTTGGCAACATGGGGAGGTAAATTATCTTCCAAGAGGCCGGTATGCAAGAGATAATACCAAAATAACGGGTGAAAGGTAAGGGATGTAACCTTGAACTCTTTTATAAAGTCAATATAACTTTCGGGAACCATCCATGCAGAAAAAGTCACGGACCCGAAATGCCCCTGGCGTTTAAAAAAAGATTCTTATCAAAAAATGTCTTGTTCCCAATTTTTAGAAGTGAGTTGTTTAAAATAATTTGATTATCAAAGTGATCAAGCTGATATTAAAGTTAAAGGAGAACTAAGTTTCACATACCTGTTTTACAAAACAGTTCTTAATTTTCAAAAAAATCATGTGGACTCATATTACATTTAAATAGAAACATATTTCCAAAATTACGTAAAGCTAAATCAAAAGATCTTCCAATTATTTGAAATAGGTGAACAATAACGACGAATCCAAGAACACTTTAGAGTAGAAATAAAAGATTCAACATGCAACATACGAAGCCCACCCCTCATCATAATCATTAATATGAAGAGCTTTAACTTTATGTGGTTTACTATTCCAAATAAACTTATACAAAATTTGTTAAGTTCTTTGATATAGGAATGAGGGGGGGTTTCAAAGCACAGTAAATAAGTAGACTAGTTGGGAAAGAGCAAAAGATTTAATGATAGTATTTTGCCTATGGGTGTGAGGTCACGAGTTGACCACAGATTAAGAATGTTCTTAAGGCGAGATAATTTCAGCTGATAATTCAGATGGAAAATCGTCATGGTGAGTTGTAAACGAAATACCTAAATAATAGATAGCCATTTGAAAACTTAAGAATAGAATTTTGAGATGATTTGGGGGGTATTTCGGTGTAATAACCAAGGGGGAAAATGTATGATTTATCAAAATTAATTACGAGACCGGAAACTTTGCCAAAGTTATTTTAGACTTAAATGGATGGCATCAGTGGACGACTTAGAACCGTCCGTAAATAGAACAGGTCATCAGCATATTGACAAATTTTTAAGTTGATATCACTTACATGTATACCTCCTTAATAGAATGGCTATGCTTGATATAGATACAAAGAATTTCAGAACAAATTATAAATAAATAAGGACTAAGAGGACAGCCTTGTCGTACGCCACGTGATACCTGAAAAAATAATTAGTACAATGACCATTGTTGATTACAAATGAAGTAGCCTTGCATAAAGTGGGTAGAAAACCCATTGTATGAAACCCCGTCCAAAAATTAAAATAAGAAAGTACCTTTGTTAATAAATGAGTGGTCCAAGGAGTCGAACGCTTTCAAAATCGAGAAAGATTAATGAAGCTGGTAAATTATTATGTTTACAATAGCTAATAGTATCTAACACTAAAAACGAATATTTTCCCGATATACCTACCCTTAAGGAAACCAGTCTGCTCTGGACTGATAAGATCAACTAAAAATACATTTTAAACGGTTGGCCAGGATTTAGCTGCTATTTTGTAATCGGTATTAAGTAGAGCGATAGGTCTCCAGTTTTTTAAGAATGATGGGTTTTGGTTCGGCTTAAGAATTAAAGAAATCACTGCCTGTGATTGTTGTTTGATAAACACATATTAATATAAGAAAAATTTAGAGCGTTAACAACGAATTTCCCAATTTTATCCCAAAATGTTTATAAAGTCAGAAGTTAAGTCATCGGTACCTGGGGATTTATTAGACGGCATAGAAAATAGGGAATCTTTGCATTCGCTAAAAGTTAATGGCCTTCTATAGAAACCGAATCCTCATTCGAAATACGTTTGTTACTGTTAATGGAATTGAAAAGCGTAGAGGGGTCACTTAGCAGGACGTTTGGAATAAAAGAACGGTAAAAAATTCAATTTCATCAAGAAGTACATGCTTATCAAAAACATGCGAACCAGTACCATTTATTAATTTAGTAATACAGTTGGAGGCCTTATTTCTACGTTCTAAATTAAGGAAATACCTGTGTTTTTCCCCCACCTCAACCCACCTTGCCCTGGAACGAATAAAAATACCTTTAAGTTTATAGTCGTATATCAAATCGAGCTCATTCTGAAACCTTTTAAAGCAGATAAGTTTAAATCAGTGGGAGATGTTATACATAGTTGATCATAGTACGAAATAAATTGAAGTACCTTGCGCTCATGAGCTAATCTTTCACGTGCCTTACGTTTAGAGTAAGAAATAGTAACAGATCTGAATTTCATTTTAAGGAATTTATAACAAAGAAGCATTCAAATGAGAATAATCAACAGTAAATGAAGAGATTATATCATTAATAAGACTTACGTAATCATTATCTTTGAGCAAGGAGGCATTAATTTCCAAGTACCTGACCGCGTTCCAAAGAAGAAAGCAATTTGATGGTAACAATATCATGATCAGAATTAAACAAAGGATAAGAAGAAGTATCGTCAACAAGATGAATTAGACATCTGAGATAAGGAAAAGTCAAGCCTGCAATGTATAGTTTTGTCAATAGTAGAATGCCAAGTATAGTTAGAATAACAAGGATGCTGTCTCTCCAAATGTCCAAAAGGTCAAACTCAATGAGTTCCAACACAGAATTTCTCGCATTGAAATTAGTTACCCCATTTCCCCTTTATCTAAATCAAAATCGAAAACAAAGTTGAAATCACTGCCCCAAATTATATTGATATTGTTATATTTACCAATAATATTACAATATCATTGAAAAATTAGGTTGATCAATATTAGGAGCGTAAATATTAATTAAAAAGATAAGGAGTGTTCTATATGACAATCAGTTACAACGTATCTACCATTAACATCACACGTAACATCATCAATGTAAATATTTAGTGAGGGTTTTAATAAAATCATAACACCACTTGGCTATCACTGGAGCCAAACAGAACCTTGCCACCCCATTCATTGCTCCAGTATTTAATTATCACTGTGGGTAGAATGAGTCTCTTGTAAAAAATAATATCAAAAATGATTGTGAAAAAGGTAAAATATTTTCTCCTTTTCTTACAGTCTCTGATGCCCGTGTATAATAATAATAATAATAATAATAATAATAATAATAATAATAATAATAATAATGATGATGATGATGATGATGATGATGATGATGATGATGATGATGATGATGATGATGATGGATGATGATGATGATGATGATGATGATGATGATGATGATGATGATGATGATGATGATGATGATGATGATGATGATGGTGATGATGATGATGATGATGGTGATGATGGTGATGATGGTGATGATGGTGATGATGGTGATGATGGTGATGATGGTGATGATGGATGATGATGATGATGATGATGATGATGATGATGATGATGATGATGATGATGATGATGATGATGATGATGATGATGATGATGATGATGATGATGATGATGATGATGATGATGATGATGATGATGATGATGATGATGATGGAGGAGGAGGAGGAGGAGGAGGAGGAGGAGGAGGAGGAGGAGGAGGAGGAGGAGGAGGAGGAGGAGGAGAAGGAGGAGAAGAAGAAGAAATAGAAGAAGAAGAAGAAGAAGAAGAAGAAGAAGAAGAAGAAAAGAAGAAGAAGAAGAAGAAGAAGAAGAAGAAGAAGAAGAAGAAGAAGAAGAAGAAGAAGAAGAAGAAGAAGAAGAAGAAGAAGAAGAAGAATAATAATAATAATAATAATAAATAATAATAATAATAATAATAATAATAATAATAATAATAATAATAATAATAATAATAACAATAATAATAATAATAACAATAATAATAATAATAATAATAATAATAATAATAATAATAATAATAATAATAATAATTAAATAATAATAATAATAATAATAATATATCAAAGAACTTAACAAAATTTTGTATAAGTTTATTTGGAATGGTAAACCATAAAGTTAAAAGCTCTTCACTTATTAATGATTATGATGAGGGTGGGCTTCGTATGTTGCATGTTGAATCTTTTATTTACCTAAAATGTTCTTGGATTCGTCGTTATTGTTCACCTATTTCAAATAATTGGAAGATCTTTTGATTTAGCTTTACGTAATTTTGGAAATATGTTTCTATTTAAATGTAATATGAGTCCACATGATTTTTTGAAAATTAAGAACTGTTTTGTGAAAACAGGTATGTGAAGCTTGGTTCTCTTTTAACTTTAATATGTCGCTTGATCACTTTGATAATCAAATTATTTTAAACAACTCACTTTCTAAAAATTGGGAACAAGACATTTTTTGATAAGAATCTTTAAACGCCGGGGCATTTCTTGGTCCGTGACTTTTTCTGCATGGATGGTTCCCCGAAAAAGTTATATTGACTTTATAAAAGAGTTCAAGGTTACATCCTTACCTTCCACCCGTTATTTTGGTATTATCTCTGCATACCGGCCTCTTGGAAAATAATTTACCTCCCCATGTTGCCAACTCTGTTAATGTTACCTGCAATGAATCAAATTTATCACTTTATTGTTGCAATTGTATTTCCAACAGATCAATCTATTATTCTATCGTAAAACAGTACAAGAAGTTACCATCCTGTTTAGATAAGTGGAACGACGATTTTCCTATGTTACCGATTGGAACAAAATCTCTCTGTTATCCTTTAAAAGTTGTTAAGAATTCTAAACTTCATTATTTCCAATTCCGTTTCATTACAGGATACTAGGTACCAATTATTTTTTGAATAAGATAGGTTTATTAGATTCACCCTTGTGTACATTTTGTAATGCCTCAGATGAGACTTTATCTCATCTCTTTTGGGATTGCTCGTTTTGTTACTTGTTTCTGGAGTGATGCTGTGAAGCTTATTATTTCAAACCCTGCTGTTTTTAATAAAGTCATTGTATTCTTTGGACAACTAGATAATCTGAAAGCCCTTTAAATTATTTCCTAATTCATGCTAAAATTATATTTATAATTGCAGGTGTAAGTCTGTTTTAAGTTAATCATTTTCGCATTTTTATTTAATCTTCAAGTTGCGGTATATCAATCGTCATGGCAACCCAAATAGCA
>JAIGNY010003128.1:0-21331 GCA_020152595.1 Chiridota heheva
ATGTATTTGTTTTCTTTTACTGTTGGTAGTTTCTCCTTTTATCCAGCCAATAATTCAACACTAATTTCATTGGCTTGTCTACTTGTGGAGATGATGTGATGACCACTGAAATTTGACAGTTGGTATTGGTGTTCAGGGCCCTTAATGTTCCTTAAGCATGCCTTTGACTGATCGTTAAGAACAACATATCTATATGTCCAGGTTGATGGGTCCCTTTCATAATATATTTTCACCAGTACAATTTGTGCACAGGAACTAGCTGTCGCACAGGTAAATAGCTTAGTGCATTTGATGTTAGCTTCTCATGGCTGAGCTGTCTCTGACTGATTGATTTCTTGTCAATTTTGGTTCTTTACTTAGTTTTTATTAATGTGCATCAAAGATGCATGGGTGATACCATCAAATTTCTTACATTTGAGACTTGTGTTTGTGTCACAAGGTGATTCTTCCCACATCTGTAACACAAGCCTAACCTTTTATACAAGCCACAAATGTAAGAAATTTTGCTTTGCTTTCATTGATGTTCATCACGGATGCATGGATGATACCATCAAATTTCTTACATTTGAGACTTGTGTTTGTGTCACAAGGTGATTCTTCCCACATCTGTAACACAAGCCTAACCTTTTATACAAGCCACAAATGTAAGAAATTTTGCTTTGCTTTCATTGATGTTCAGCACGGATGCATGGATGATACCATCAAATTTCTTACATTTGAGACTTGTGTCACAAGGTGATTCTTCCCACATCTGTAACACAAGCCTAATTTTTTACACAAGCCGCAAATGTAAGAAATGTGAGGTACCACTCATGCATGTTATGCACATCAATGAAAACAAAGCAAAGAACTAAGAAGAAATCAATTAGTTAGAGACACTTCAGCCAGACGAAGCTAGCATCAAATGCACAAAGTTTTCACTTGTGCTACAGCTCGTTCCTGTTGAAAGATTGTACAGTTGAAAATATATCATAAAGGCACTCATCAACCTGGACATATAGATATGTTGTCCTCAACGATCAGTCAGATGCATGCTTAGTCAAATGCATGCTTAGGAGACCCTCAGTTTAAACATTCAGGGCCCTGAACACCAATACCAATTGTCAACTTACGGTGGTTGTCGCATCATCGCCAAAGGTAGACGAGCCAATGGCATTATTGTTGAATAAATGGCTGGACATAAGGAGAAACTGCCGACAGTAATAGAAAACAAGTACATGCCTGGAGACAGAAAAGAGATACCATCAACAGGCATTTGCCAAAGGTATCGCCATCTCAGGGATATTTCCGATTTGATTCCAGAACCAACAGATGATGTGCATATCATATTACTCCTTGGTGAAAAAGCTGCTCTGAACCATTGAAGGTAAGGGAAAGCAGAAATGGCCTAGAGAGGCACCCAATGGGCACAACATCCATCTCTGATGGACGATTTCAGGTTGAGTTTGTGTGAGTGGAACTGGAGGAAAAGTCAGTGCATTTGTCAACCGTACTATGGTTGAACCATCCAACGACCCATTAAGTCTAACATGTAATAGTCGCATCTACACCAAGAAGATCCTCTTTGCGACGGAATGATCAGATATAATTCAAGTTATATCTTATTTTTCATGCTATAAATATGCAATCTAGTCCCTAATGTGATTCTAACACACTTTTAATTGGACTAAAAATGTAGTTACCAACCCAATAACAATAACTGCCCAAACAAGAGTTAATATCTCAAAAACATGCCAACAAAAAGAGCGTTCAGACAATATAACTATCATAGCAGTGTCTAAGATAATGCAATGAAACTCAATAAAAGCGTCTATGAGACAACACAATCGAAAATGAAGTATGTGTTAGCTAAGGTGAATTAAGGAATTCTTAAATCGTGGAAAAAAATTGTTTGCAACTTTGTTAAAGTTATCTGGGTAACACAAACTTTGTAAAGTAAGTCAAGTAAAAGGGAATAAGTGTGACAGGCATTTTCCAAACGGCTGCGCGAATTACTTCATGTAAGGGCCTATGCCTCTTACTTGAGTACATACCCTGGCTGTTTCATGAACAACGCCGACCATTTTAAGAGATTGCTTTGAACAATCCATCGTGGTATAGTGTCTCACGACACAGTACAATAAGATCTTAATGAAACAAAAAGCTTTTGCATCGCCCAGCTGCATAAATTTAATGCAATTTTTAAGACACCAGACAGGCACATACAATATCCTTTTTTCTGATGGGTCAGAAGGCACGGAAAGAGATGGTAAGAATACCAGCTCCGGGAGAAAGATAAATATGACCTTCTTTGAGAAAAAGTGCACAAATAGCATCTCTACGCCTAGTAGAGTCTGAGGTAAGGAGAAACTCTTTTAAGCATCAACTCCCTAAGTGGGCACATGGGAGGTGCATGGGAGGGGGAGGGGGGGGCGTCCAAGTTGGGCGAGTCTAGGCCAAGCTGGGTGAGTCTAGGCCAAGCGCGCAGGCCGGGCGAGTCCTAAGTGGGCCGGGCGAGTCTAAGTGAGCCCGGCGAGTCTAAGCGGGCCAAGGGAGTCTTAAGTGAGCCCGGTGAGAGTAAGCGGGCCGAGGGAGTCACAGCATCTTTGGGTGGTGGCAGGGACTAGACCAAACTGGGCGAATCTAAGCCCAGCTTGTGGGCCGGGCAAGTCTTAGCGGGCCGAGGGAGTTCAAGCGGGCTGGGCGAGTCGAAGCGCGTTGGGCGAGTCGAAGCACGCTGGGCGAGTCGAAGCGGGACAAGGGAGGTAAAGCAGGAAGTCCAAGTGGGCCGGGCGAGTTTAAGCGGGCCGGGCGAGTTTAAGCGGGCCGGGTGAGTTTAAGCGGGCCGGGCGAGTCTAAGCAGACCGGGCGCGTCTAAGCGGACTGGGCAAATCTAAGTGGGCCGAGGGAGTCCAAGCGTCATAAGAAGGCTGGACGAGTCATATGTGTGCCGGGCGAGTCATTAAGTGGCCGGTGGAGTCTAAGTAGGCAGAAAGAATCCAAGTGGGCCGAGGGAGTCTAAGTGAGCTAGGCGAGTTTAAGCGGGCCACGTGAGTCTAAGCCGGTTGGGCTAGTCTAAGCAAATCAGGCGAGTCTAAGCGGGCGGTAAGGTATCTAATATAAGTGGCATGAGGTATCAAATATAAGTGGCATAAAGTAGCATCTGAACAGTGTGGCAGGCTGTCTGGGTGGTGTGATTGGTAGTCTGGGTGTTGTTGCAGGCTGTTTGGGTGGTGTGACAGTCCATCAGGGCAGTGTGGCAAGACGTCTATGCGGTGTGGGAGGACGTCGGGCGGTAAGGTATCTACTGTAAGTGACATAAGGTTTTTATTATAAGTGCCATTAAGTATCTAGTATAAGTGGCATAAGGTTTGTAATACAAGTGGCATAAAGTAGTGTACGGATGGTGTGGCAGGCCGACTGGGCAGTGTGGAAGGCTGTCCGGGCGGAGTGGCTGGTTGTCTATATCTAGCATAAGTGGTATAGGTACTGGCAGTGTGGTACGCTGTCCAGGCAGTGTGGCTGTCCATCCGAGTGGTATGGCAGGCCATCTGGGCAGAAAGGTATCTAGTATAAGTGACATCAGGTATCTAATATGAGCGGGATTAGGTACCATCCAAGCAGTGTGGCAGGCCATCCAGGAAGTGTGGCAGGCCATCCAGGCGGTAAGGTACCTACTATAAGTGGCGTAAAGTATCTAATATAAGTGGCATAAGGAATGTAATATAAGTTGCATTAAGTAGTGTGCCGGTGGTGTGGCAGGCCGTCTGGGCAGTGTGGCAGGCTGTCTGGGTGGTGTGGTGGGTTCTCTATATCTAACGTAGGTGGCATAGGTAGGATTTAGGTGGTGTGGCAGGCCGTCCAGGCAGTGTGGGAGCCGTCCTGGGGGCGGGCAGGCTGTCTGGGCAGTGTGGCAGGCTGTCCGGGCGGTATGGTGGGTTCTCTATATCTAAGATAAGTGGCATAAGCAAGGTTCAGGTGGTGTGGCAAGCCCAGGTGGTGTGGGAGCCGTCCTGGCGGTGTGGCAGGCCGTCTGGGCAATGTGGCAGGCCGTGTGGGCAGTGTGGCTGGCCGTCCAGGCAGTGTGGGAGCTGTCCTGGCGGTGTGGCAGGCCGTCTGGACAGAAAGGTATCTAATATAAGTGGCACAAAGTAACATGCCGGCGGTCTGAAAGACTGTTCGGGCAGTGTGGCAGGCTGTCCGGGCGGTGTGATGTGGTGGCTTATCTTTATCTTATAGATGTGGCATAAGGTGTGGCAGGCCGTCTGGGCAGTGTGGCAGGCTGTCCGGGCGGTGTGGTGGGTTCTCTATATCTAAGATAAGTGGCATACGTAAGGTTAAGGTGGTGTGGCATGCCATTTAGGCGACGAGGGAGCCTTCCGGGCAGTGTGGCAGGCCGTCTGGGCCGTGTGGCAGGCTGTCCGGGCGGTGTGGTGGGTTCTCTATATCTAACATAAGTGGCATAAGTAAGGTTCGGGTGGTGTAGATGTTCGTCCAGGCGGTGTGGGAGCCGTCCTGGCGGTGTGGCAGGCCGTCTGGGCAGTGTGGCACGCTGTCCGGGCGGTGTGGCATGCTGTCCGGGCGGTGTGGTGGGTTCTCTATATCTAAGATAAGTGGCATAAGTAAGTTTCATGTGGTGTGGCAGGCCATCCAGGCGGTGTGGGAACCGTCCTGGCGGTGTGGCAGGCCGTCTGGGCAATGTGGCAGGCAGTGTGGCAGGCTGTCCGGGCGGTGTGGTGGGTTCTCTATGTCTAAGATAAGTGGCATATGTAAGGCTCAGTTGGTGTGGCACGCTGTCCAGGCAGTGTGGGAGCCATCCTGGTGGTGTGGCAGGCCATCTGGGCATAAAGGTATCTAATATAAGTGGCATAAAGTAACATGCGGGCGGTGTGACAGATTGTTCAGGCAGCATGGTAGGCTGTCCGGGCGGTGTGGCGGGTTATCTTTATCTTATATAGGTGGCATAAGGTGTGGCAGGCCCGCTGGGCAGTGTGGCAGGTGGTTGGAAGGTTCAGTTGGTGTGGCAGGCTGACCAGGCGGTGTGGGAGCTGTCTGGGCGGTGTGGCAGGCCGTCTTGGCAGAAAGGTATCTAATATAAGTGGAATAAAGTAGGGTGCGTGCGGTGTGACAGACCGTTCGGGCAGTGTGGCAGGCTGTCCGGGTGGTGTGGCGGGTTCTCTTTATCTCACATGTGGCATAATGTGTGGCATGCCGTCTGGACAGTGTGGCAGGCTGTTCGGGCGGTGTGTTGGGTTCTCTTTATCTAAGATAAATGGCATTAAAGTAAGTTTCAGGTGATGTGGCAGGCCGTCCAGGCGGTGTAGGAGCCGTCCGGGTGGTGTGGCAGGCCGTTTGGGCAAAAAGGTAACTAATATTAATGGCCTAAAGTAGGGTGCGGGCGGTGTGACAGACCGTACGGGCAGTGTGGCAGGCTGTCCGGGCAGTGTGGTGGGTTCTCTATATCTAACATAAGTATCATAAGCAAGGTTCAGGTGGTGTGGCAGGCCGTCTTGGCGGTGTGGGAGCCATCCTGGCGGTGTGGCAGGTCGTCTGGGCAGAAAGGTGTCTAATATAAGCGGCACAAAGTAACATGCGGGCAGTGTAACAGACCGTTCGGGCAGTGTGGCAGACTGTCCGGGCAGTGTGGCGGGCTGTCTTTATCTTATATTTGTGGCATAAGGTGTGGCATGCCGTCTGGGCAGTGTGGCAGGCTGTCCGGGCGGTGTGGTGGGTTCTCTAAATCTAAGATAAGTGGCATAAGTGAGGTTCAGGTGGTGTGGCAGGCCGTCTAGGCGGTGTAGGAGCCGTCCGGGTGGTATGGCAGGCCGTTTGGGCAAAAAGGTATCTAATATTAGTGGCCTAAAGTAGGGTGCGGGCGGTGTGACAGACCGTACGGGCAGTGTGGCAGGCTGTCCGGGCAGTGTGGTGGGTTCTCTATATCTAACATAAGTATCATAAGCAAGGTTCAGGTGGTGTGGCAGGCCGTCTTGGCGGTGTGGGAGCCGTCTTGGCGGTGTGGCAGGCCGTCTGGGCAGTGTGGCAGGCTGTCTGGGCGGTGTGGTGGGCTCTCTTTATCTAAGATAAGTGGCATTAAAGTAAGTTTCAGGTGCTGTGGCACGCTGCCCAGGCAGTGTGGGAGCCGTCCTGGCGGTGTGGCAGGCCGTCTGGGCAGAAAGGTATCTAATATAAGTGGCCTAAAGTAGGGTGCGGGCGGTGTGACAGACCGTACGGGCAGTGTGGCAGGCTGTCCAAGCAGTGTGGTGGGTTCTCTATATCTAATATAAGTATTATGAGCAAGGTTCAGGTGGTGTGGCAGGCCGTCTAGGCGGTGTGGGAGCCGTCCTGGCAGTGTGGCAGGCCTTCTGGGCAGTGTGGCAGGCCGTCTGGGCAGTGTGGCAGGCTGTCCAGGGGGTGTGGTGGGTTCTCTTTATCTAAGATAAGTGGCATTAAAGTAAGTTTCAGGTGCTGGGGCACGCTGTCCAGGCAGTGTGGGAGTCGTCCTGGCGGTGTGGCAGGCCGTCTGGACAGAAAAGTATCTAATATAAGTGGCACAAAGTAACAAGCGGGCGGTGTGACAGACCGTTCGGGCAGTGTGGCAGGCTGTCCGGGGGGTGTGGCGGGTTGTCTTTATCTTATATGTGGCATAATGTGTGGCATGCCGTCTGGGCAGTGTTGCAGGCTGTCCGGGCGGTGTGGTGGGTTCTCTATATCTAAGATAAGTGGCATCAGTAAGGTTCAGGTGGTGTGGCATGCCATCCAGGCAGTGTGGGAGCCGTCTGGGCGGTGTGGCAGGCCATCTGGGCAGAAAGGTATCTAATATAAGTGGAATAAAGTAGGGTGCGTGCGGTGTGACAGACCGTTCGGGCAGTGTGGCAGGCTGTCCGGGCGGTGTGGCAGGTTTTCTCTAACTCATATGTGGCATAATGTGTGGCATGCCGTTTGGGCAGTGTGGCAGGCTGTCTGGGCGGTGTGGTGGCTTCTCTATATCTAACATAAGTGGCATAAGTAAGGTTCAGGTGGTGTGGTAGGCTATCCAGGCGGTGTGGGAGCCGTCCTGGCGGTTTGGCAGGCCGTCAGGGCAGTGTGGCACACTGTTAAGGCGGTGTGGCACGCTGTCCGGGCGGTGTGGTGGGTTCTCTATATCTAAGATAAGTGGCATCAGTAAGTTTCAGGTGGTGTGGCAGTCCGTCCAGGCGGTGTGGGAGCTGTCCTGGCGGTGTGGCAGGCCGTCTGGGCAGTGTGGCAGGCCGTCTGGGCAGTGTGGCTGGCCGTCTGGGCAGTGTGGCAGGCTGTCCGTGGCGGGTTATCTTTATCTTATGGATGTGGCATATGGTGTGGCAAGCCGTCTGGGCAGTGTGGCAGGCTGTCTGGGCGGTGTGGTGGGTTCTCTTTTTCTAAGATAAATGGCATTAAAGTAAGGTTCAGGTGGTGTGGCAGGCAGTCCAGGTGGTGTGGGAGCCGTCTGGGCGGTGTGGCTGGCCGTCTGGGCAGAAAGTTATCAATACAAATGGCATAAAGTATGGTGTGGGCGGTGTGATAGACCGTTCGGGCAGTGTGGCAGGCTGTCTGGGCGTTGTTGCGGGTTGTCTTTATCTCATATGTGGCATAATTTGTGGCAGGCCATCTGGGCGGTGTGGCAGGCTGTCTGGGCGGTGTGGTGGGTTTTCTATATCTAATTTAAGTGGCATAAGTAAGGTTCAGGTGGTGTGGCAGGCTGTCCAGGCAGTGCGGGAGCTGTCGTGGTGGTGTGACAGGCCGTCTATGCAGAAAGGTATCTAATATAAGTAACATAAAGTAACGTGCGGGCGGTGTGACAGACCATTCGGGCAGTGTGGCAGGCTGTCCGGGCAGTGTGGCGAGTTGCTTTATCTCATATGTGGCATAAGGTGTGACAGACCGTTCGGGCAGTGTGGCAGGCTGTTCAGGCGGTGTGGTGGGTTCTCTATATCTAAGATAAGTGGCATAAGTAAGGTTCAGGCGGTGTGGCATGCTGTGCAGGCGGTGTGGTACCTGAGCGGTGTGCTAGGCTGTTTGGACAGTGAGGTATGTAATATAAGTGGCATAAAGTAGGGTGTGGGCAGTGTGATAGACAGTTCAGGCAGTGTGGCAGGCTCTCCGGGCAGTTTGTTGGGTTGTTTTTATCTCATATGTGGCATAATGTGTGACAGACCGTTCAGGCAGTGTGGCAGGCTGTCCGGGCGGTGTGGTGGGTTCCCTATATCTAAGATAAGTGGCATAAGTAAGGTTCAGGCGGTCTGGCATGCCGTGCAGGCGGTGTGGTAGCTGAGCGGTGTGCCAGGCCGTTTGGACAGTAAGGCATGTAATATAAGTGGCATAAAGTAGGGTGTGGGCAGTGTGATAGACCGTTCAGGCAGTGTGGCAGGCTCTCCGGGCAGTGTGTTTGGTTGTTTTTATCTAATATGTGACAAAATGTGTGGCAGGCCGTCTGGGCAGTGTGGCAGGCCGTTTGGACAGTAAGGTATCTAATGTATTGTGACAAGGTATCTAATATGAGTGGGATTAGGTACCTTCCAGGAAGTGTGCAGGCCATCAGCTCCGTAAGGTATCTAATATAGTGGCATCGGTTAAAGTGGCATGAAGTATCTCATATAAGTGGCATGAAGTAGCCTGTGGGTTGTGTGACAGGCCATCTGGGCAGTGTGGCAGGCTGTCTGGGCAGTGTGGTGGGCTCTCTATATCTAACATAAGTGGCATAAGTAAGGTTCAGGCGGTGTGGCAGTCTGTCTAGGCAGTGTGGGGGCCGTCGGAGCGGTGTAACAGGCCGTTGCAGTCTGTCCAGGTGGTGTGGGAGCCGTCCGAGCGGTGTAGCAGGCCGTTTGGGCAGTAAGGTATCTAATATAGTGTGACACAAGGTATCCAATATGAGTGGGATAAGGTACCATCCGGAAAGTGTGCAGGCCGTCCGGGCAGTATGATATCTAATATAAGTGGCATTGGGTTCTAATATAAGTGGCGTAAAGTATCCAATGTAAGTGTCATAAGGTATCTCATAATAGCATTTCTCTGAATGCACTTTGTAAGTTTGGAGGTTAACTCTCCAGCAATGCTGGCACTCATTTACAGCAGAGTGGACTTGAGCAAGTAAAGTGTCTTGCTTAAGGACAATGCAGGATCACAACGGGAAGCAAACCTGGTATCTTTCTAATATGGGTATTACTCCTTAACCACTGAGCCATTGCACCTCTATCCGTAGAATTGTTTATTCTCTACAGCTTCCACATCTAGTGACACCCACAAGGGCATCCCTGTCAATGCCACTGTGGTCACTGATGCACTTCCAACATTGAATGAGGAATGCGATGCACATACTCTGAAGGGGGTTTTGCGACATCACACAGAGATCATCCTGAGTCAAAGGGGCTTGGAGGATAACTTGATGTGGGGAACGGCTCCACCACTTTTTAAGGTGAATTGCAAGTCTCTTTTGTTCTTGTTTTAAAGTTGATTTTAGTAGTTTTGAGGGTTTTTGAGCTCTTTAGTACTATGTGTCTTTTGCTGTCAAAGCACTTAAGTACTCTCATCAGTCAATTAAATCTGTTGTAGCCTTTCTTTAGGGCTTTGAACATTTCTGAAATCATTATATGCTTAATCGCAAGAATTTGTAGGATTTTAGCAATTAATTTACGGTTAATCAATGCCAAGATATGGTCACAATGAAATATTTTTTAATGGAAAATTGCGAAAATAGTATGGGTGGCATCTCCCATTCTAAAGAGGATTACTTCGTAACGCTAGCGCACTCTTGCGACCATTGTGTGTAGTTGGACTATTTAGCATGCCGACACAACCTATGAAACTTCAACAGAACTTCAAGAATGATCATTTTGGAGCTTTCACAGAATTTGTGAAAAGATATTAATTGGTGGTTTGTTTGATAAAATAGCATTTGCGAAAATGGAGAGATAAAAACAATTAATTGCAAGTAGCATTTTCTTCAAACTTTTAATTCACATGTGTAATTGTTTACAGCCCTACCTTTTAATATTTTTTATGTGAAATGCTTGATCTCGGGACACTTTTTTTCCATTTCAAATTGCATAATGCTGATAGTTTGTAGATATGGACTTATTCGAAGAATTTACATTCAGAAGAAAGATTCATTGCTTGCAAGCTCCCTCATACAAAATCAATAAAAACATTGAATGTTGGAGTGTGAAAAATCAAGAGAATATTAATATTGACGGGAATATTTCTTTGAACAATTCCTACCCAAGCTGTTTATATATATCACAACTCAGGTACGCTAGTCCATTATTCATTGTGTCTGTGTGCCTAATGGTTGTACCTGCATGTTACATTTTCAAAGTGGACAACAGAAACAAGAGGTATGTTTTATATTATCTTCAACATTGAATTCATTCTTTTAACAGGAAACACTTCACACCAGAACAAATCAACTATTGCATTTAGTGACTGAGCAGATAAGGAACTGGGGACCGGAAATCACCACTGACCCTTAGAAGCCAAGATATATACAAGATAAGTTGTCCACCATTTTGTATCACCCGCAAGGGAGAGGATAGTGAGGACCAATCAGCATCATCTATCTTTACTGTATGCTGTTCAGGAATGACATGGATCCAGGAGTACAAATCAACGCCTCTTTTGAATTGAGAATGGCGGTAGTAAGCATGTTAATGATTACAAAACATTTATGGGGCTTACAACAAGGAATTCCTGCATGATGCCTGCACCAGGGGGTGATTTCACCTCCTGTTTTTCACCACAGGGGAATGAAGTGCCATATATTCCTTGGGGGCAAGAAATATCATTCATCATTTTTTTTATTAGCTCAACAAAGTTATAAAATGGGAACTTTTCTTTTAACTTTCGTCTCCTATTTTTGAAATGTATCTAGTCAAGAGGTTTTTGACTGAAAACTTCTGGAATTTGGCCGTCTTGAGGAGCATGGATATCTACACACAGGGTGTATTCAGTTTTTCATTTACTGTTTGCATACCTGAAATGGAGCAATTTTCTTTTTTATCATTTTTATGAAAATCTGCAGTCAAATCAGGAAAATATGTGCTGATGTGTAAATGATTGCCCACAGCTGACTATTCACACCACGGATAAGACACCAAGAATGCACCACTTTGTTCGCACTACAGTGCACAATATTCTCTGTTGTGTGGATAGCATTGAATTCCATTTTTTTTGCAGTTCTGTAGTTTCTTCAATCTAAGGTATAGCAAACGACAAAAAAACGTATTGATTAATGAAACTTTGTTTTTTCAGTTGAAATTTCAAATGAAGTACTATAATCTTCTGAAAAAGTGGGGGACTGAAGCTTCTTTCTGCTAGTAATTTGGGGAAAGGAGACCCCCCATACCCCCACCCAAAAAAAAAAAGGATGGAACATTTGAGGAAAATTAACAACGAAAATGAAAATGTAACCTTACTAAGAGATATCTAGTTAATCATCTTATGAATGAGGAAAATATTTTCATTTATAAATATTATTGCTGGAGGGCCTGAAGTGTACTTTCTTGGATTTTATTGGCAAACATGATAAATATTTCCAGCTATACATTTTCAGTCTATTGCCCTTAAAATCACCAGAGTTTAAATAAGTCATTGATGAAAACATCCTTTGACAATCCAAAGCAATCCTCTGCCACAAGTTACATGCTTAGTTTGGCCTGGCAGCAACCCTTGTTTTGTTTGCATACAGTGTATAATAAGTGATGTAAAATCACTAGGTTATCTGTGATGAGTTTCTTAATTGCTGCTTTTGGAGTCTAAAAGTCATACCCGCAGAAATGGAGGTTCTTGCAAGTAAAAAGACTGAAATTTTTAGCGAAAATTGGGCATAATGAAGTCCCCTGTAGTTCTATGGAATTTTTCCTTCCTTTTAGGAAAGTAAACTGCTTTTAGTCTACAAAAATAAAAAAATTGCCAGTTAAACAGTAAGATAAGTATTGTCAGTATGAAAGATTTAATTATTGTTTTCTCTGAAAAAGTGTTGTGAGGGGGATGAAGTATGCATCCTGCGAATCCAGGAGGGACAATCCCCCAATTCCACAGATTTCTCCTTTCTGGAGGCAATTAATTATTTGTAGCTAATACATGTGTAGACAGATTTAATTGAATCTCCAAACAGCTTGGGTTTTGACATCAGCTGCCTCCAGCTGAATTTACACATTTTGATGGAAAATAACTTGGTTTTTGGATTGGGGGTATGCCCTCATAAAACAGACATGTATGACAGCCTTGCTTATTGTTTAATTTCACCAAGGATGTGTTTGTACATCCTTGGTTTCACATCATATGTTTGGCGCATTATCAGACAAAGCTGATTGAAAGAAAAGATGTACAATGTTTGAGTATAATCAATGGAAATATTGCAAAGAATTAATTGTTTTTAAAATACTATTAAAAGACAGTGGGTCATAAATACAATTTTTTATGCAAAACTTGACTTAAAGATAGCAACTTCCCATTTCATCTTCCTTTGATATCATCTTTGCTACTCGTTTGAACATTTTTGTGATAAAGTTGAGCTTCAACATCATTGATGTTTTGTTGTAACTTTTGAAGTTGGTTAGTAAATATGAACCTGGCAATGGAAATATAGCTTGCCATACTCTAAAGCCTCTTTTTTGGAATGAATAATGGATGTTTTCATTAGATAAGTGCCATAATTTCTCAGTTTTAACCCTGCCATTTCCATCTCGCCATATTATGGTACAACTCAAGTGTCATTATAGAAAGTGGCCTCCCTTTTTTCTTAAGTATAAAGATTTTTCTGAACCCAAATTGGATTAAATACAATAAGTCATGTTTCATTATAAAGTTATATAATCTATTATGAGCGAGTTTCAAAAACTTTAGATAAACTTGGCAAATGTGATATTGACAGACTTGTAAATGGGAATGACTTTGGCTATTGATTCTGGAAATAGCTTGTGCCACCATCCTTTTGATTTACCAAAACAATCGGTGCAGAGTAGGTTGAATTTGCAGATTCTAGGATTCCCATGTTTAACATTTTTTCTACTTCCTCCTTGACTTTATGCCTTAGTGCATGGGGCAGAGGATAAGCCTTACAGCCAGATGTAAATTTGATATCATGTGAGTTAGCATTTGTTGCGCCAGGCAAATCTGTTGGGGTATCCTAACATTTTGTAGCACCTGTTTCATATCTCCTAATTGCTCATCAGATTAGTCCTTACAAATGTTTACATCCTCAAAAAATTCTTGTTAGTGAGCACTCTAACATCGATATTGCTTGCATTTTGATCGTGTTCTTCCCCCCCATTATCAATCTCAATTACTGATACGATACACAGACTTGCTCTAACATACCATTTAGTTATCATATTGTCACAGTGGATTTCAAGTGTGCCTATTTGTGCTGAACTTGGAGCAGTTGCACGCTTGAAATAATTCTTCAACAAGTTTGCATGAAAAACTTTTTGAATTTCCGTTACAATCAATGCTATAGTCCATAGAGCCTTTTCTCTAAGTAACCACAAAAGGACCTTTTCACTGTCTAAATAATTTGTTACGGTGGGTGGGCAAAAACAAAAGCACTTTATTACCAACCTTAAATGACTGTTCTTTGGCCTTTTTGGCATACTGTGTTTCATAGCGTTTTTGTGACTTTGCTTATTCCTCTTTTGCTAATTTGCATGTTTCAGAGAGCCTTTGTTGTAGATCAATTATGTATTCGTAAGTCTTTTTTGTTCGTTTATTTTGCCAGACCACAATTATTTGAGTATAGACAATGGCCCCATCACTTGTTGCTCGTATAGCAATTCAAATGGAGAATAGCTAAGACTTTGTTGTGTATTGTAGGCGAACAGGAGAGCATTTAAATACCTGTTCCAGTCAGTTGGTTTTTCGACACACACTTGCTTTAAGGTCCCATTAAACTTTCAACTGACCCATTTCAAAATGATAGGGCATTTGTCACCAACTGGATTAACTGGAAAGTGGAAATATTTTAGGTGTCAAATTATTTTTAGAATCATGACATGAGACATAAAATAATTTCTTCAAAGTTACATAGATTACACAATTGAATAATAAAATAAAAAAATAATAAAGATACATATGCAGAGTGGATATACAGTAATCACAAGTAACATCACTAAAGTACACTAGGCTGTCTTAATCAAAACAAATTTCAAGTACTTGATAAAACATGAGTAGTTGCCGAGGTCTTTTTACAGTTCGTAGACCTCCAAATCAGTTCAGACAGAGTTTGAATTATGTTTTGCTCACTCTATTGAGCTATAATTCCACACATTAAAGATACTTAAGGTTTTACACCGAACGTCTCCGACCAGCCTGGTTCAAAATGTAATACAAGTCCCAGCTCTGCTGACACAGATAACGTAGTAACTTAGCTTCACACGTTGTGCTGAAACAACCAGCATGCAGCCGCCAATAGATTGGCCCCTGTCAAGAGTGGTACAAGGTGGCAAAAGAGGGCGCTTAAATTTACCGCCCATCTTCATCCCATTGTTGGTTCTTTCGTATCTTTCAAAATGGCTCATATAAGCATCTAAATCTTCTTTGTTTAAGATCCATTGTTTTGAACGGCCTAAGCACTTGAATAGGGCGTAAAAGAGGGCGCTTAAATTTGCCGCCCAGTCATCTTCATCCCATTGTTGCTTCTTTCGTAACTTTCAAAATAGCTCATATGAGCATCTAAATCTTCTTTCTTTAAGATCCATTGTTTCGAACGGCCTAAGCACTTGAATAGAGCGTAACCGTTTCAGTTCAGTAGTGTTGTAAGTAAGTCCCGGTAAGAGGTCATCACTAAAATTGTTGGAAAAAGCTCTAGAAAGAGTAAAAAACAATTTAAAGCACAATAGTCACCAATTTGAGCACACAACAACATCTACCACCAGAATTAATGTTAAAACGACAAATATCCATGGTAAAAATGTAATGAAAATGATAAGAAAAAGAGGGCGCTTGAATTTACCGCCTAGTCATCTTCATCCCATTGGTGGTTCTTTCGTATCTTTTAAAATGGCTCATATAAGCATCCAAATCTTCTTTGTTTAAGATCCATTGTTTCACTTGTGTAAGAAAACCTAATAGCCTGGCTTGCAATTAATATGAATATGATAAAATGATACAAAAAGAGGGCTCTTAAATTTACCGTCCCGTCATCTTCATCCCATTGTTGGTTCTTTGCATACCTATCAAGACGTTTAAAATAAGCATCTAAATCTTCTTTGTCTTCATAGTAAGATAATTTTGGGGCACATTCCACTACTGTTTAGGACATGGTTTAGATATCCATCTAAATCTTCTTTGTCCTCAGTGAGGTAATTTAGGGGCACATACCATTTTCCTTGAAGAATTATCAAGTGTCTGGTTTAAACTAGTGTCACCTGCCCTATGTTTTTATTTCTCTGTGTTTTCTAGCTGTAATTCAATAAGTTCTCTATCATGCCTTAGTATTTCTAATCGATGGGTATGATCATCACGCGTTGCTTTGTCAGCATCGATTTTGTTTTGCTTTTGATTATCTCTTTCCTTATCTATATAGTGTGAAAGGTCTTGCCCTGATAGTCTTAAAGCTGGTCTTATTTCTAAAATTTCTTCAAGATTAGGATCCACTGTCTCACTTGTGTATGACTTCTTAATAGTTTGCTTGCAATTGATACGAATATAATAAAAATAATTATAAAAAAAAAAAAAAAGGTGCTTCAATTTACCGCCTTAGTCATCTTCATCCCATTGTTGGTTCTTACGTATCTTTCAAACGGCTCATATAAGCATCTAAAACTTCGTCCTCAATATGAGGTAAGGGGCACATGCCCTTTTCCTTAAAGTATCAAGTGTTTGGTTCATACTAGTATCAATTGCCGTACGTTTTTCTTCCTTCGTGTTTTCTAGTTCTAGTTACAAATCAATAGGTTCTCTATCATGCCTTCATATTTTTAATGGATGGGCACGATCATCACCTGCTGCTTTGTCAGCAACAATTTGTTTTGTTTTTGATTATCTCTTTCCTTATTTATACAGTGTGGAAGGTCTTTCTCTGATAGTCCGTAAAGCTGGTCTTATTTCTCAAATCTTCCCAAGTTTAAGATCAATTGTTACACTTGTGTATGAAAACTTAATAGTTTAATTTGCAATTAATACGAATGTAATAAAAGTGCTAAAAAGGCGGGTGCTTAAATTTACCACCCAGTCATCATTCAATTGTTGGTTCTTTACAAATCTTTCAAAACAGTTGATATAAGCATCTAAATCTTCTTTGTCCTCTTAGTGAGATAATTTAGGGGCACATGCCACTACGGTGTAGGAAACAGTTTAGATAAACATCTAAATCTTCTTTGTCCTGAAAGTGAGGTTATTTAGGGGCGCATTTCCTTTTCCTTGAAGAAGTATCCAGTGTTTGGTTTATACTAGTGTCACCTGCCCTACATGTTTCTTTCTGTGCGTTTTCTAGTTCTAGTTGCAATTCAATAAGTTCCCTATCATGCCTTCATGTTTCTAATCGATGGGCATGATCATATTGTGCTGCTTTGTCAGTATTGTTTTTGTTTTGCTTTTGATTATCTCTCTCCTTATTTTTATAGTCTCAAAAGGTTTTGCCCTGATATTTTTATTTCTTGTCCTATGTCTAAAATCTCTTCAAGTTTTAAGATCCATTGTTTTACTTGTGTATGAAAACTTAATAGCTTAATTGGCTGGCAATTGATATGAATAAAATACAAATGATGAATAAGAGGGCGCTTAAATTTATCATCCAGTCATCTTCATCCCATTGGTGGTTCTTTACAAATCTTTCAAAACAAAATCTTTTTTTATCCTCACTGTGAGGTAATTTTGGGGCACATTCCCATTTTCTTGAAGAAACATCAAGTTTTTGGTTGTACTATTATCACCTGCCATATGTGTTTCTTTCTTTGCATTTTCTAGTTCTAGTTGCAATTCAATGAGTTCTCTATCATGCCTTCGTATTTCTAATTGATGGGCAAGATTATTACGTGCTGCTTTATCAGCTTTCGTTTTGCTTTTGAGTATCTCTTTCCTTATCTATATAGTGTGGAAGGTCTTGCCCTGATAGTCCTAAAGCCGACCTTATTTCTAAAATTTCTTCAAGTTTAAGATCCATTGTCTCACTTGTGTATGAAAATTTAATTGCTTGGCTTGCAATTAATACGAATATAATACAAATGATGGAGAAAAAAAAAGGGCTTTTAAATTTACCATTCCGTCATCTTCATCCCATTGTTGGTTGTTTACAAATCTTTTAAAACGTTTGATATAAGCATCTAAATCTTCTTTGTCTTCATAGTAAGATAATTTTGGGGCACATTCCACTACTGTTTAGGAAATGGTTTAGATAAACATCTAAATCTTCTTTGTCCCCAAAGTGAGGTAATTTAGGGGCACATTTCGTTGTCCTTGAAGAAGTATAAAGTGTTTGGTTCATTCTAGTGTAAGCGCCCTATGTGTTTCTTTCTTTGCGTTTTCTAATTATAGTTGCAATTCAAGAAGTTCCCTATCATGTCTTCGTGTTTCTAATCGACAGGCACAATCATCATGTGCTGCTTTGTCAGCATCGATTTTGTTTTGCTTTTGGTTATCTCTTTCTTTATCTATATAGTGTGGAAGGTCTTGCCCTGATAGTCCTAAAGTTGGTCCTATTTCTAAAATCTCTTCAAATTTAAGATCCATTGTTTCACATGTGTATGAAAACGTAATAGTTTGGCTTGCAATCAATATGGATGTAATAAAAAAATTATGATAAAAGTACAGAGAATTGCACTTTTGACATTAACCCACTGATGTCCTTAAAACTCAAGTATATATAAAGCTTACTATAAGCTCTCTCTCTTCACAACCTAACCATATTTTTTTCAAAACCAAGATTAGCCTATAATGTCAGAACTCCCCCTTAGAAGGTTTAGACAGACTTTTCAATATAGTTAATGCACAACTTTTAAAAGCTTGAATGCAATGAAGCTAAAACTTAAAATTACTTTCATGATCATGAGAGATCCTGGCCTACCTACAGTGTTTGATTAATCAGACAATGATACAAGTCTCTATCGCTGAATACTGTATTCTTTTGCTTTAGAGATAATGAATGGCAGAATGGTTTAATTATTCTTATTCTGGCGTCTCAATGTTAATGTTAGGGATTTGCCGTATGATTCTTATATGAAATAAATTTGCGTTATGCTAACTTTGGGTGTATGGTGGAGGTTTTGTATGTGTACGCGCAGATGGTAGTCGGAGCAGGATGCATAGCAATGATCTTGCATTGGAAACGAGGAATGTTTTTTTGAAAATTGGGTAGGTGAGAACAGATCAGTGGCTATGTTTGAAAGAAAAATAATCAACCGTGTTGTGTTTTTTGGACGTTCTAAGCCGCAAATTGTTTTGTATGAATTGGATTTTACTTATTACAAGATGTGGACATTATTTGGATTAGGCGTACAAAGTTATAACATTAGGCCTAGGGCTAGGCTATTTGGATTACGAAGTTATGACATTAATTAGATTACAAAGTTCTGAAAGTGGATTATAATGTCATTAACGTTACTGTATTTGGATTGTTATATGATTTGAAAAGCTTGCTTGCGGATAATGGAATTATGATTAATCCATCACACGAGGCGTGTATTTATGTTTAACTACCAGAATTACAGTACAAACGTTATACTCCAGATATAATGTAAAAGGCTAGGCTTGTGGAAAGAATCACCTTGCGAAACAAGTCTCAAATGTAAAAAATGTGTCCGTATCACCCATGCATCTTTCAGTAAAGAATCAAAATAGACCAGAAATCAATCAGTCAGAGACACCTCAGCCATGAGAAGCTAACATCAAATGCACTAAGCTATTTACTTGTGCGACAGCTACTTCCTGTACACAGATTATACTGATGAAAATATATCATGAAAGGGACCCATCAACCTGGACATATGGATATGTTATCCTCAACGATCAGTCAAAAGCATGCTTAGGAGACCCTCAACTTTCACAGAAATTGAACATTAAGGGCCCTGAACACCAGTACGAACTATCAACTTGCGGTGGTCATCACATCATTATTGATATGCATTATCACAAGGAACTGTTTCCAAAAATGGAATCAAACCAGCTTATATCGCGGATACTTCAGATTCTACATTAGCATCTTCTTTAGCACCAAAACTTGCTACACTCACTCCACATTGTAAGGATACTATGTTTAACTTCTTCTGCGAAGCCAACAGCACCTATTAGAACTACAGGTTCAGGTCGTCAGGTCCATTGGCCCAAACGTCTATTAAGAGGTGTGACTTGAAGTGCGTTTTTGTACATAATATAGCACATCGATTATCTCCATTTTCTATCAATTATTGGTTGTAGCAAGGAAATAAGATCAACAGAGATGTTTACCTGATTCCACCTCCTAATGTGAGAGAAGTTGGTGTCCTATGGAAGCTAGTTTACACAGCATTTGGACTGGATGATGCATCCCGTAAATGCTTATTCAGTGTAAAAGCAAACTCATGAAATAAGATTGCAAGCCGCCACAACTGGACAATAGGCCTACTGGACAAGGCACTCCTCAAATAGTACAACTGCGGTAAACTGGAAGTAGTGTTTGAGATGCACGTAGATCACTTTTTCTTTGCTGGATTGTCATGGTAGATTCTGGGATTAAAAAACTTGTGCATAGGAATAGCAGGGTATATGACAGATAGGGATAAGTTTGCTTTTTTTATTAATTTTCTAAGAATTCTTTAAACAATACTAAGTAAAGTTTTAGTTTAGTTTTTTGCATAAATTCTTAGTTACACCTGGTTAGTAAAAATACCTGGAGACATGTACATGCCTACCGGAATTTGATTATGTAATGAGGTATTTCAGGCAAAGGTGTTACCTTTGTAATTTAAATTCTTTGCCAATTATAGGAAGTTAATGTTAGGTATTTTTATTAGTCAGTGGCCACATAAAATTTACCTGTCAGAGAAGACACATTTAGGGGTTCAATTATAAACCACAAGGCTGCCATGACAAAGAATATTTTAAGACCTGGTTCTTTGTATTTAAAGACAGTTGTATTTCTTCAAGTTACCTAGTTGGCTTGTCTACCTTTGGAGACGATGCTATGACCACGGTAAGTTGATACTTCAGTATTAGTGTTCAGGGCCATGAATGTTCCATTTCTGGAAAATTTGAGGGTCTCCTAAGCATGCCTTGGACTGATCGTTGAGGACAAGACATCCATATGTCCAGGTTGTTGGGTCCCTTTTATAATATATTTTCACCAGTTCAATCTTTGAACAGAAATGAGCTTGTCGCACTGGTGAATAGCTTTGTGCATCTGATGTTAGCTTCTTATGGCTGAGTTATCTCTGACTGATTGACTTCTTGTCTATTTTGGTGCTTGTACCGTCACATTTCTTACATTTGAGACTTTTGTAAAGGTTAGGCTTGTGGAAGAATCACCTTGCGACACTAGTCTCACATGTAAGAAATGTGACCATCACCCATGCACCTTTCAGTAAAGAACCAAAATAGGCAAGAAATCAATCAGTAAGAGACACCTCAGCCATGAGAAGCTAACATCAAATGCACTAAGCTATTTACCTGTCGACAGCTAGTTCCTGTACACAAATTTTACTGATCAAAATATATCATGAAAGGGACCCTTTAAACTGGACTTATGGATATGTTATCCTCAACGATCAGTCAAAAGCATGCTTAGGAGACCCTCAACTTTCACAGAAATTGAACATGAAGGGCCCTGAACACCAGTACGAACTATCAACTTGCGGTGGTCATTGCATCATTATTAATATGCATGGTCACAAGGAACTGTTTCAAAAGATGGAATCAAAGCAGCTTATATTGCGGATATTTCAGATTCTACATTAGCATTTTCTTATTCACCAAAACTTGCTACACTCACTCCACATTGTAAGGATACTATGTTTAACTTCTTCTGCGAAGCCAACAGCACCTATTAAAACTACAGGGTCAGGTCAATTGGCCAAAACGTCTGTCAAGAGGTGTGATTTGAAATGTGTTTTTGTACATAATATAGGGCATCGATTATCTCCATTTTCTCTCAATTATTGGCTGTAGCAAGGAAATAAGATCAACAGAGATGTGTACCTGATTCCACCTCCCAATGTGAGAGAAGTTGGTGTCCTATGGAAGCTAGTTTACACAGCATTTGACTGGATGATGCATCCCTAAATGCTTATTCAGTGTAAAAGCAAACTCATGAAATAAGATTGCAAGCCGCCACAACTGGACAATAGGCCTACTGGACAAGGCACTCCTCAAATAGTACAACTGCGGTAAACTGGAAGTAGTGTTTGAGATGCACGTAGATCACTTTTTCTTTGCT
>JAIGNY010003137.1:0-22500 GCA_020152595.1 Chiridota heheva
AAGGTATGTTTCCTGGCTATCTGTGCATTGCATGCATTGCAATTCATATGTTACTTAGATATCTATGATGATCTGAAAAAAGGCGTTTTGTTTAAAATAATCCTTAAAAAAGAGCTTTAAATTTCTGGTAGACTAGTTTTACGAAACATAGTGCAAAGGGAAAATAGAACACTCCCTATTCCGCAAATAATAAAGATTTGGACCGATATGAAGCTGCCATTTTGGGGGCTTCACATAATAGTCACCTAACTACGTTGTTAAGTTACAAGCTATGCGTACAGTTACAGTGCAGTAATATCGTACGCTTTATACGCACACAATCATGTGACGCCCCCAAAATGGCGGCTCCATATCGGCCCATATACTTAACAGTTAACATAATGTTCCATCTTCCTTTTACACTATCCTCGGTAAAGTTGCAATCTACCAGAAATTTAAAGCTCTTTGTCAAGTATTATTTTCAGCAACACTTACAAAACTTTGGTAAAATTCCTCTCAAATCTTCAAAAATGTTCCAATGACTAGCAATTAAAAAACAAAGGATTTACTTAAGGGTATTAGAACTTTCGCTTATTACAAGAGGAACATAAAAAAAATCATATTGTGGCCTGAAATTTCAAAATGCCTAATCTTTATCCAATCTGCATGATTTCTCATTTTGGCTGTTGTCATCATTGCTGATGGATTTGAAAGCAATTTAGCCAGAGGTGCTGCTACACATTTGTAGATCTTTAAAAGAATGCACGACCAGCTTATATCTTACCAAGTGAAAGTTTATGAAAATTGTAGTGTGCTCAACTTTCCATTGTGATTACATTTTCAAACAGCAAAACTCAATTACAAAACTTGAAATCATTCATTCTCTTTTAAGAAATTATGGTAGTCAACACATTTTGTTTCATTGCAAATTTCTTCCTCTTGTTTGGGAATACTCTGTTGAAGAGCAATATAAAGGTCCTGAACAAATAACGCAATCTATATTGCATAAATTCAAACACATACATGTACAGCACGTAGTGATTTTTGTAACTATTTAAGCCTTGAGCAAGACAATGAATACCATTCCAGGTGTTCCTCACAGTTTTTCAACCTAACATGTTATTATAGTAATTATAAGCATTTTCATTGTAATCAATATTCATGAAAATCGAGGGCGCTTGTTTCCGAGCTGCCGCTGTTAAAGCTGTCTCCTATTTTCGTTGTTATTTCTGATATGTTATTACCGTGTTATACAGTTTTGGTGTGAAATTATTATTTTCTGTTGGAATATAGACTTTGATAATGTCGCTTGTGAGTAAACTAATCGAACTGTTTAGTTGTAAATTCAATCTGTATCTAGTAATGAACTTAGTGTCCTTACTAATTTTTCACCCTACCGTATTGTGCATAGGAACCATACATAGCCTACACTACACCTCACAGTCTTTACATGATGTTCGGATGAAGATGTAGGAATTCACAATAGATTTTGTAGATTTGTAATTATTGCTTTTAATTTATTATCAGCTGTCGAAAAGTTTGATGAGGGTCTCGTGTACACGTTTACAATTGTAATGATTGATATTGCACTTTGGAGAAACGAGGGCGGGCTTGGATTGCAAGGAGCTCAATATCTTGTGTTGATAATGATGTACATACTTTAGGGGTACATACAGTCCATTTCTTGGAAACGCATGTGATAAGTCCTCCCCCATTTGCTGATAATTGTCTGTCGTGACGGAACATGAAATAATTGTCGATAAGCAATGCTTCATCTGCCACTCTGTGTTGTGGGGTTTCATCCTGCCAAACTTGATCAAAGTTTTAAAGTTTCGTTTCTTGCAAAGTTATAAAAGATAAATTCCGTAAATTAGAAATCGTTTGTTCTAAATGCACAAATTTTCCTTGGAGGCTGTTGACATTTGCACTCAAACCATACGGAAAGCTGAAATTAGACGGATTTGCACGTCTGGTGCGCTGCTGCAAACCTGCCTTTGTATCAATTGATAGCTCTTTCAGTTTGTTCATTAACCTTTCAAATTTTTCGACAGCTGATAATGAATTGAAAGCAATAATTACAAATCTACGAAAAGAAAGCCCCCGAACCTATTTCATTGTTGTTGGTGATATTAATAGACATAATATTGGTTTTCTTAAAACAATGTTCTTCAAAAATATTGTGGATTTTGTCACCTACCCCCACTCAAATTCAACTTTGGATGCTGTATATATAAAAGGCGATTACTATCTAAGAAAGAACGCCAGTGCACCACAACTGGTTATCAAAGGCCGTGGACATTGACTTGGTTGTCGATGTTATGTCTGTCCGTACGTCGTACCTGTGTTCTCGTCCGGGTCGTATTAAGCGTTTCGTGATAGCATTTGTACTATCATAACTGAATACGCAGGCGACGACCCCGTCATTGTAATTGTTTGTTCAACTCTCTCTCTCTCTCTAAGAAAGAAATTAGCGCCAATCTCCACGTCCGATCATAACGGCATATTAATCATTCCAAAGTATAATGAAAAACATCGCAGAATTGAAAAGAAAAATGGAAAAGGATTTATCAAGAGGAAACATAATGAATATGCGAGAATGCATTAATAGCACTGACTGGAATGTGTTCATGCAATCATCAGATAGCCTTGATGAATTTACAGAAGTGATCTCATCTTACATCGGTTTTGTTGAAGAACAGTGTGTGCCGCTCAAGAAATCGGAACTGGTAGATATGATTAAACGAATTCCAGCAGATAGCAGTATTGCTCAATTGGTAAAAGACAAACTTAAAGCTATAAAGGATGGAAATAAAGTTATGAGAAACAAGATTCAGAGAACAATAAACAAATATGTTTGTGATGTGCGGATTGAAACTTTTACACACATAGACATAGAGGCAAATTCAGTTTCTTTTTGGAGCTTGATCAAAACTGTTAAAGATTCAAATGTAAACAGTAAAGTACGTGTTGATGAAAATTTGGGAGATGATTTGAATAAACATTTTTGTCCTTGTAATCACTCACGCAATAAAGATATAAATATTTCTTTACCGGAATACACAGGCGGCGTGTATCTGAGATAAATATAGATTCTGTATGTTATCAATTTAAGAAGATTAAAAAAGGAGTTGCATGTGGGTCAGATAAACTTCCTTGGTGGGTTTTTAGATTTTTAAGTGAATATCTAGCACCATTATTTACCTTTATTTTTTAGGAAACTATCTCCAACAGCAAAATTACGTCGTTGTGGAAAAATGCCATAACAACTCCTGTCCCCAAAATTAAGACACCTCAAAGTGTAAATGATTTTAGACCAATTGATCTCACTAGTATCGCTTTTGATAGCCTACAGAATATATTACTGCCTCCTTTGATGGAAAGTGTAGAGCAACTTGGAGATGTGTATCAATTTGCTTACAAGAAGGGTGTTTCATGTGTAGATGCTGTACTAGTTTTAATTAACGATGTAGTGACTCATTTGAATTGTAAAGAAACGACCATGTCAAAGGTTCTTTTTCTCAATTTTTCAAGTGCTTTTAATACGGTCTTGCCAAACTACCTACTTTAAGATTTGACAATATTTATAAAAGACCCGTGGCTCATTCATTGATTGGCACAGCTTCTTCAAAGGGTGAATAAGACAAATTAAACTGGACGAAGGTTTGTCAGAACAATCTGAAATAAATGTACGTGTACCACAGGGTGCATCTGCTGCACTTTTTACCATTTATACCGACGGAATAAGATCAAACGAAACTACTTCTGTGATAAAGTATGCCGATGATAGTGCTATCTTATATCAAATTGCTGAAAATTCTGTAAATGAGGATCAAGTAACTCACCAGTCATTTGTTGATGAGTCTGTGTCAAAATGTGATGAAAAGAACTTGTTGCTGAACCCAAAGAAATCAAAGGAAATGTGCTTTGTAAACAAAACGTCAAACATACAGGGCTTTTGAAATCAAAATTAGACAACATATTTATTCAAGGTTCAGAGGTTGCAAAATGCGTAAAAACTGATTATCTTGGTGTATGTATTAATGATTTTACTTTTTCCCAGCATGTGTCCAAAAGTTTAAGTAAAGTTTATTATATTGTTTCGAGTTTATCATAAACTTTATCTTTTTGTAATCTTAATGCTAGAGTTAATCTTTTTAAATCTGTTATTTTATCACAGGTTCTTTATGCTGTATCCGTTTGTCAGTATCATTTAATCTTACAGAAAGACAAAGACAGAATCAGGAAACTTTCAAAGTGTAAATCAAAGATTCTTAACCTACATTATCCCATGCTTATTAAAATTTGAAATGACAGGGCGAAATCGGAATCCATTGCAATGGCGAAAAAATCAACAAAGAACAAAACCATCCTTTACACAATACATCGCAAAGTCATCTAGCACGTTCAAACAGAAACCTTCGAAACCCTAACATAGTGCCAAAATACAGAATACACGTCTACAAAAATTCATTCATTTACCGTGCGGCAATTTACTTACAGACAGGAGAGTTAGAATTACTGTTTTAAACCTTTTATCTTTTTCTTTCTTTCCTTATTGATTTATTCATATTCTTTTATTTTCTGCTATGTGTTTTATTATGTATATGCATGTACTTTTTCTTTTTTACAAATGTTTTAGATTTGTACTGGAATATTTGATATAATGTCATGTCCTTGTCATCATTTCTTTATTTTGATTTCTTTTGCATCGCAGGGATACTGCAGAAGATACTGCAGAAGCATTATGAGGTAGTCATACCAGTATTCCCAACCAGGCAGGCAGGAAAGGTAAATGAACAATTGCAAGACAAACAGATTTATGGAAAGAATATTAATTTGCACCTATGTAATGGCGATTTCAATTTTGTCCTTATAATTTATTTTTTAGATTTATTCACATATCTATACAGAGTAGTCTATACAGCTAAAAGCTGGTGTACAATAAGGCCCTGTTTGCAATTAAAAGATAACAATGTGAAAAAGATAAAAGAATTAAGAGGCAACATAAAAATATATCTGAGATAAATTATCAGGAAGACCAGCCACATGAGTTACAGTAATGTAACGATCAAAAGTAAGATTTTTTCAAATTAAACGAAATTGAAACAATTCTAACTTGCTACAAAATTAACTTGAAAACAGATACAAAAGATGTGAAATCATGAACTAGAGTAAGATTTAAAAATTCACCAAAAGTTTTCAATTTTCCATGAAAAGTTTTATGGCTTGTGGATTTTTGTATTTAAAGAGGCAGTAAGTCCGGTATATAGAAGCAGTAAAAGGCTTCTGTGTTGCAAAAAGGGATAGCAATTGCATTTTGGGATTGTCTTATATTATATGGATGAAACACATTACTATTGTAAGATAATCGGAATGAGACAATGCCATCCCATGCATTATAGTGTAGTCATTAAACCCGCACTATGAATATTATATGGTAAATTAGTTATTATTCATGCACATCTGCTCTGTAATTTACATAATACTGTACCTATCTGCCTATATTCAGCCATTTAGTTTTTCATTGAATATCCTGATATTAGATTCAAGTTAGTTTTCTGAACAATATTTCAGGTTATTCATACTATTCTGTTCATACGAATATGTTACAGCTTCTTAAAAAAATCCTCACCGAGGGTTTCTTTAAAAGATATTATTTTTTCCCCAGAAGTCCTTGGTTAAAAGTAAAGTTTTATTTCTTTAAAAGTTAACCTGTAAGGCAGTAAGTTGTTATACTTCCATGAGGTACTTGGCAGATTTCTTTGATAGAAGTTGAGGTAGCGTATAGGCTGGGTTTGGAAGTAAGATATGATGAGAAATGTAAAACAGGGTCGGGTGGTCATGGAAGATTGGTTTAAATAGCATATAAAATGATGAGTGGTATGACATGTGTTACAAAGTGTGGTGTAGCTTGTGGGACATAATGTATTATGGCATGTGAAATGTTGGCTGGCATGGGAGATAGACCGGATAACATATGGGACATGGTGTGGGTGGCATGTGAAACATGATGGGGTGGTGTCTGTGACACAGGTTAAGGTTGCAATGGGTCGTGATGTTATGGTTGTGATGTTACGTGATACATAAGCTGGGAGTTCTTATGGGACACTGGATATGATGGTAAGTAGGACATATGGTAAGATTGAATGTGCAGCAAAAGGTGGGATGGTATGGGGGAATAATATTAGGTTGGGCCCATGAGACCCACGTGGGTGCCAGGTACGAATGGGATATGCTTGGGCCCATGTAAATCTGTGAGTCCCTGGTAGGCCTGTGAGACTAGAGTGGAACTATGGGATAGGGTTGGGTCCCATGGGTTGCAGTTAATACAATTTAGTTGCCTCTCATGTGAGCCATGACAGTATATTACACCATTATAGTTTCATTTTTCAGCAGGTATTTAAGTTATTGACATGTTACTTACTTCTCTAACTTGTTACATTGGCAGTGATGTTTCATAACAGATTTTAATTTTGATGAGACAGTTAAACCACATGTCAGCGAGTTTGTCATACAGCAGAGCAAACACAAATATTGCCCATTTATTTATTTTATAAAGTACTGATTACAGATCTATTTTGTACATAAAAGAGATTACTAAGTTCTGTGTTTGCTGTTAATATTTAATCCATTTTCCACTTTCCATCATTTTTCTAGAACTGTGGCGGTTCATCGAAGTTTGTTATTTCAATATATCATAACAATCTTTAAGGATCCCAACATCTCAGTGGTGAAGTTAACTTTTGAGATAATCGATGAAAGAGGAGTCGACACTTACGGTGTCAGCCGTGACGTATACACTGCCTTCTGGAAAGAGCTGTTTGATGTTAGTGCAGAGGGTTGTACAGAACAAGTTTCATGTTTAAGAAATGACATAGGTTGGGATGAATGGATGGCAGATGGGAGGGTTTAAGCCAAAGGCAATATGGACCATAAGTTTTACCCCATCCATTTAAACAAAGCATTTTTTTTTTGGCTGTTTGAATGGTTCTGCCAGTGTGTCCGAAGAAATGCTGTTTAAGACATTCCTACTATTTGTATCAAGTGAGGAGAAAGAATGTCTTCAACACGCGCTGGAAAGTTTTGAAAAGATGACGAGTGATCAATATGAAAATCTACTGGAGGTACTTTCGCAGTTTCGCTCCCACACACTGCCTACTGCAGGTAGCATAAAAACTGTGATCACAAGAGTAGCACACAAGGAAGTACTGCAAAAGCCGAAATACATCATTGACTGTTTTAATATAACTTGCAACGAGATGAAGAACAAGGGCTTAAGTTCGGGACGTGATGTTGAAAATCTGTACAAGATGCTTTAACCAACAAGTAAAATGCTTAATGAATTAATCCAGGCAAATCCCACATCACAAATGCAAATGAATGTTTTAGAGTATTTGCATCGATCTGTGAGAAGTCCCGATCAAGAAATGCTTGAAAAGTTCATTAGATTCTGTACTGGCTCAACTGTCATGTGTTTCGATAAGATCAATGTTGAATTTACAGAAAGTAGTGGGTTTGGAAGGCACCCTGTTTCACAAACATGTGGTCCAACTCTGCAGTTACCAGCCACCTATGAAAATTTCCCAGTCTTCAGATCAGAGTTCAATGGAATACTTATTTCTGGGTTTTGGCAACTTAATGTCATGTAATTTACAGAGTAGTCTGTTGTATAGGATGGATATTTAGCTTTCTTTTAATTCTTTCCTCTGCTTGATATTCCTAAAAAAAATTGTGTTCTGATGCTGATGATGACAACTATTAATAATACTAATACTACTAATAATAATACTAATAATAATACTACTAATAATTCTACTAATACTACTAATACTGCTAATAATACTACTACTACTAATAATAATAATACTACTAATAATAATAATGATAATAATACTAATACTAACAAGAAAAAGTGCAGAGGCGACTCCACGCTCCTTGGCTGACGTTTTAAGTGTAGAGGCGACTCCACGTTCCTTGGCTGGAGGTTTAAGTTCAGAGGCGACTCCACGTTCCTTGGCTGGAGTTTTAAGTTCAGAGGCGACTCCACGCTCCTTGGCTGACGTTTCAAGTTCAGAGGCGACTCCACGCTCCTTGGCTGACGTTTCAAGTGCAGAGGCGACTCCACGCTCCTTGGCTGACGTTTCAAGTGCAGGGGCGACTCCACGCTCCTTGGCTGACCTTACACTCGTGAAATCGCCCGCTTATCCATGAAGACCCCCCACTCCCAGGGTTAAGTGCAGAGGCGGCTCCACGCTTCTTGGCTGACGTTAAATTCGTGGAATCGCCCGCTTATCCATAAAAAAAAAACCACTTCCAGAGTTAAGTGCAGAGGCGACTCCACGCTAGCGCTCCGTGACTGACGTTATATTCGTGGAATCGTCCCGCTTATCCACGAAGACCCTTCACTCCCAGGGTTAAGTGCAGTGGCGACTCCACGCTAGCGCTCCGTGACTGACGTTACATTCGTGGAATCGTCCCGCTGATCCATGAAGACCCCCACTCCCAGGATTAAGTGCAGAGGCGACTCCGCGCTAGCGCTCCGTGACTGACGTTATATTCGTGGAATCGTCCCGCTTATCCACGAAGACCCTTCACTCCCAGGGTTAAGTGCAGTGGCGACTCCACGCTAGCGCTCCGTGACTGACGTTACATTCGCGGAATCGTCCTGCTGATCCATGAAGACCCTTCACTCCCAGGGTTAAGTGCAGTGGCGACTCCACGCTAGCGCTCCGTGACTGACGTTACATTCGTAGAATCGTCCCGCTCATCCATGAAGACCCCCTCCCCTCCACTCCCAGGGTTAAGTGCAGTGGCGACTCCACGCTAGCGCTCCGTGACTGACGTTACATTCGTGGAATCGTCCCGCTGATCCATGAAGACCCCCCACTCCCAGGGTTAAGTGCAGAGGCGACTCCACGCTAGCGCTCCGTGACTGACGTTGCATTCGTGAAATCGCCGCGCTTATCTGTAAGACCCTTCCAGGGTTAAGTGTAGGGGCGATTTCACGCTCCGTTACTAACGTTACATTTTAAAGAGTTTAATGTTAATTTATAATTTATGCCAAATAAAAATACCTAAACCTACAATCAATCAAGTTGAAGATGCATGCCAGCACCCATCGTGAAGGTATCAGGGTTATCATTTCCTCCATTCCATGAGGGCAGGGGGTAGGGTTAAGAAGTGTCCGTCGTGGATTTCTTTCATTTTTTGAGGCGTTGAAACTAAAGAAGAGAATCATTTTATATATACGCCCATGTCCATAATAAATACTAGTGATGATACTTTAAAGCATTTTGATTATTCTTATTTTACCAGCATATAGGCCTAAATAACATCATAATTGCTCTTTTTGTCATAAGAAGCGTCATAACTTCCGGCTTCATTAGAAACATACACAAATCAGTTCCAATCCTGCCTTATTTACAAATAACTGCACACTAAATGGGGAAGCAGCAAGTCCCCATGTTTAAAGCTTATTCAGAAAAAACCTCAGCGTTTCAACAGACAGGCAAACTCTCTACCACTAAGCCATGCAATCATTTTCTGCAAGCCACGTGTTTGCGTATCCGATTTTTCTCACTCCAGAGATATCGCAGACTGATAGAAGTATTATCTTCTTGCAGTCTTGTGTCCTCATAAAAGACGGAATTCAATATCTTGCACGGATGACAAGCTGTCGTCAGGGGGAGTAACTTAGATAAAGGAAATGGGAGGGGGGGAAGTTACACCCCCTATATTTTTTTTCTTCCGTAGGGTAATTCCAATTTCGTCGAGCAAAACAATGGCCCAGTAATGCAGTATGAGAAAAAAAATTAGGAATTTAAAAAGTAATATGCTTATACCTTTATGTTTTTGCTTCGCAAAAAAACAAAAAACTTTTGAAAATGATCATCATAATGTCATAGTTGTTTTATTATTTTCATGGCCGTCCTCCCCCCCCCCGCCCCCTTTTCTTTATCCCTCTCCCCGCCTCTACCCAAATTGACCGGACACCGATCTTTGTCGGGCAGGGATGAAGAATATCGGATGTACTTTTATCAGAGTATATCTCACTCATGCTCGACTCACAGATATATATCAGAATAATGTCCTCCAGACTCGGCATCATGATACTGACAACATCATGTTTTTCTGCCGGAGTCGTCAAGATATCAAATCTTCTCCACTCTACTCGGCATGATGCTGATTAGCCTCGGGTTGGGCAACTGGGACGTATATGAAAGATGCCCACACACGTTTAAAATAAAGAGCCCTGATAATTATGGGTCTTTTTTGGACATCAAAGAATATAAATCTTATGGGGGCTTCGCCCTGGACACTACCAAAGCTGTGTCCAAGTGACCCAACAATTTACTCAATTTTCAGAGAAAATTTCTCCTCTTCTTGTTTTATATAGAAATGGTAATCCAAATGCTTATTTGAGTAGATTTTAACGTTATGATTTAAAATTATTCTTTTCATCAATTACAATTTGAATTTCTGTTGATTTTAAGCCACTTTAGGCAAAAAAAAACCCCAACAAATCTTCAGAACGAAGTTTCACCCATGAACGTCTGCACAATTTTACCTGCACAATTTCCAGGAGAAATTTCTACCCAGCCTGTTTAGAAATGGTTACCCTATTTTGCTATAACATGTATAATACTTATCAGCTTATCCGAGTGGTTTTTAACATTAATTAGAATTGAAAGTTTGTCTTCTTTTTATCATTACAATTTACAAACTTTGTCAGTTTGTGTTGATTTTCAGCCATTTGGGGCATTAAAGTCAAGAAATCTTTCAATCTTCGTCCCGGCCTTGGGACACTTTCAGGGGGCCCTTAAGCGGAACTTCGTCCCCTAATTCCCTGCCCTTGTTTTGTCCCAAGACTCCATGATTTTTCATATACATTTTGGAACGATTTTGCAGTTTTGGGGCATCAAAAACAAGATATGCACAAGATCTTCACCACAAGCTTTAGACGAGTTTTTCCCCCATGAACGCCTGAACAATTTTGCTCGAATTTTTTCAGTTTTCAGTATGGTAAGAGGCTCTGTGTAAATTTTTACATGAGAATTAAGATATTGTCTTTTTAGTCAATTAAATTTCCCTAACTTAGTCAGTAAGTGTTTATTTTGGGATATCAAAGACAAGAAATCTTAAGAGCAGTGTTTCGCCCATGAACACCGCAATTTTGCCCAATTTCTCTCAAATTTCAAGGGAATTTGTTTTCTTCTGCCTGTTTAGAAATTGTAACTTACATTTTAATATGAGAAATAAAATCTTCTTTTCATCAATTACAATTTCGAACGTCGTGTTGATTTTCAGCCATCTTGAAGCAACAAAAACAATACATTTTCTGAGCTTCCGGGGCTTTGCCCATGGACCTTACCAAGGTTTCGCCCTGGACGCCGCCAGGGGCCCTTAGCGGGTACATATTGTTCCTCATTTGGTTCTTAAAGTACTGTGTCCAGGGCCAAAATGTCTAGCGATCAGTGGCGCGTTTAAGGGTGCTATTTGGGGCTTAGGCTCCCCAGAAAATACCATAGCTCCCAAATGTTGTCAAAGCCATCAATAAAATTAACTGTAATATCAAAGTGTTAAATGAACCATGTGAAGAAAACAAATTATCCAGTTATTGTTAGTGTTGGACCAAAACCTTACAGCTTGCACCAAATAGTCTCTATTTTGGACCAAACATCTTTCATTTTGACCCAAAAATCTTCATTTTGGGGTACAAAAACTTCAGGCTTTTACCAAGAAACTCAATTTTTGGACCACAACTTTCAAATTTGTACCACAATCTACAACATAGAACCAAAAACCTTTAGGCAATGCCACTCGTGGGTTGAGGAGGTAGAGGAGGGGGGGGGGGATTGTCTGTTCCTAATTGTTCTATTTTGTGTGATTGTATATAGACACATGTAGTGGGGCGGATTATGTGACTGAGGTGTGCACTTCTGAATAGAAGCGTGAAAATTTGCACAAAGGGGTTTTTGAGTATGCTAATTTCAAAAATTGCGGGAACCACGATGTCACTCCAACCCTTCCCGCCAAAAAATTCAAAATGGCCACCACAAACACGTTTTTGCCCATAAATCAGCTGTTAGTGCCCCGATTGCCATGATATTGGTGTCTATACCTATGTTCTTGAGGTCAAGAAATCCAATAAAACCTATGCGAAACATCATAAGATCCATCTTCTTGCCAAAAAATTGAAAAATTAATTCAAAATGGCCGCCACAAACTTATATGAGAATCTCATGAGAAAAGAAAAGTTCTCATGAGAGCATGAAAAACAATTATGAGAATCAGGATAAACAATTTTGCATGAGAACATGAGAATTATTTACCTCATGAGGACATAAAATGATCATGATAAATGATAATTATTATTGGTAACCATGGCAACCTTAAATTCATGAGCTCCTTAACACGTCATCATGTCCTGTTTTGGTTTCTGTAAAAACCATGCAATGGAAGATCTAATTATGAGAAGTGAATTTGCTCATAAAATCTTATTAGTAATTTGAATTGTCGCCCTCTAATTTTAAAAGTTTTTACTCTGTCACATGTTAATCAACTTAACCTAAGGTGATCAGAAGAACCCTCTTGTACTGAGGGAATGCATTTTCTCCACCAAATATTCGCTCCTATATCAGTCAGGGTAAGTGTTTTTATAAAGTCAACTAATGCAGATGCTATCATTATTTAGTCATATGACATTTTGCTGACAAATTAGGTAATTGAATGTCCTTTTGATATTTTCTCTAGCCTACCACATTATTTTGTCATATATGGCCTAATGTTATATTTCATTGTAAGGGTTACTAGACTGACAGATGTATGAAAGGCATCATGGCTTCCTTAATTATGGGATTTTTTTTGCAACTCAAGACCACCCAAATTATTTAATTTCAAATGATTCTATGGCTATTCTAATGGCATTGCAGCATGATGACTATAGCATATACATATTAAGTTTATGAATTTTTTCTTTGATCGTTACATTAATTTGTTAATGTTTTGATTGCATTTATTTAATATTACATGTTATGTTTTCGTCGTCAAATTTTTGCTGGACGTGTAATTGATTTGTTAGATGACAAAAATTATATGGTAAGTTCAGCTAAGAAGCAATAACAAAATGATTGCAGAATTACTTTTATCATGAGATACCTAAAAATACCACACTTTTTTGGGAATCAAAAATGTGTTTAATTTCACCACTTAATTTTGCCACTAAACTTCTATTTTTTCAGTACTATTTAGGAATAAAAAAAGACAATTAAATGATTGAATAAATCTTTTCCCATAAATCTTTGCCCATAAATCAGCTGTAAGTGCCTCAATTACCATATGCCTATGTTCTTGAGCTCAAGAATTCCAATAAAACACATGTCAACTATCATAAGATACATCTTCCCGCCAAGAAAATTAAAAATCAGAAATGGCCGCCACAAACACGTGTTTGCCCATAGATTAGCTCTTAGTGCCCTGACAAACGTAATTATAGATATATCAATGATGTACATTCAACTTCTTATCTTTCTTTATATATTTCAGAAAGTGATTGGATCCAGGCAGTGACGGTCATCTAGTGGTTCACCATGTCAAAAAAACTCTAGAGTGGCTTCTCAGGCATGCTCAGCACCAGTTCAGCCGACAAACTGGGACGATTGTGTTCTGTGCCAAAAGCGTGGTGGAACTCTCATTAATCCAACGGCAACGGGATATACATCATTAGCCACAAATTTATCTGCCCTTCAAGAACTTAACATTGTTCCATTGAACATTAATGTATTAAAACTGAATGATGGTGATGGTATAGAGAAAACTCTTGTAGCCCATAAAGCTAAGTGGCATAAAGCTTGCTACGTACTTTGCAATGCAACAAAAGTAGAAAGAGCCAGGAAGCGACAAGAAAAGGCTCCTCAGGAATTAGCTCACTCACCACTAAAACAGCACCTTCGCAATGCAAGCGCTCCAACATGTTCCATGGAACCAGAAAAGACAAATCAACCAGCATGTTTTTTCTGTGATGACACAACAGGAGACTTCCACAAAGCCGAGACGATAGCCCTTGATACCCGCGTCAGACAAATCGCTACGGAGCTCAGAGATACTAAGCTGTTGGCTAAATTATCAGTTGGAGATATGATCGCTATTGATGCTGTATATCACTTGAATTGCTTAGCTTCATTCTATAACAAACATAGATCCCAACAAAGAAGTTCAACTAAAAGGGTCGCCATATTAACCCACAGTCACTTGCACTTGCTGAGGTGGTGGCATACATTGAGGAATATGGCCAATTGAGTGGAGACCTCAATCATGTTTTCAAACTCTCTGATCTCAAGGAATTGTATTGCGAGTGCCTTCATGAATTAGGTGGTGAGCTAAGTGAACGCATCCATTCCACCAGACTCGCGCAGAAACTCCAGCAACATATTCCAGATCTGGAAGCTCACAACAGCAAGTCTGGCACAGTATTGTCATTCAAGGAAGATGTTGGTGATACCTTGCTAGATGCATACAACTTCGATCCAGATGAAGAAGCTGTAATATTGATGAGAGTGGCAAAGTTGGTCCGCAAAGAAATATTTGAGAAAAAATACCACTTCAATAGTTTCTTATGTGATGAACAATTTGACAATCTACCTCCTTCTCTGTCTGCCCTCGTCGGGATGATTCTAGGGAGGTCAAATGCAACACAACGTGTAGATGACAACGATGTAAGCACAGCTGCCTTGTCCATCACACAGTTACTTGTCTTCAATGCCGTCAAACGAGGAAGGAGAGATTCTGTAGCAGCACGGCACAATTCGGACTGTGAGACGGTTCTCTTATTGTATCTTGGCCTGCTTATTTACAACCGAACGCGTAAACGTGATCTCATTGACAATCTATTTGAAAAGGGTCTGTCGGTGTCATATGACAGAGTTTTGCAACTGTCTACTGATGAAGCTAATAGAATAATTGACATATATGAGAATGAGGGCATTGTCTGTCCTTCAAACCTCAGAGACCAACTGTTCACCACTGGAAATCTCGATAATATAGATCGCAACCCGTCATCCACCTCGAGTCGTGATTCTTTTCATGGCACCGCAATATCAATAACACAGCACATCACAAATGACAATTCTGGTGTTGTTAGGGTCCTTTAGGAGATTCCCGAAAACAGGGCCCAACCAAAGTCGAAATCTATCAAGTCATTACCAAAGTCATATACTGATGTGCCACCGGTTTCGCTCCCTGATAATGTCATCCCAACAGTAGAGGATGATGAAGCAATTCCAATATCTGCGGAAATGAATGATGATGAAATCCAGAAGTTTTGGTTTGAAAAAGTGAGGACGAAGTTGGCTAATGAAAATCAAATTGATCAGGTGAAGACGGACATATCATGGTCAGCCTACTTTGCCAGCTTACAGGTGTCTCTACCCAAGACATCTGCAATTATCTCTCTCTTACCATTATTTCGAGATCAAGCACATTCATCCGCTATGGTCAAGCATGGGATGAATATCATCAAACAGATCACGGTTCGTGTCAACCCAGGCCAGATACCACTGCTCACTGTCGATCAGCCATTATATGCAATTGCAAAACGAATTCAGTGGAAATGGCCAGAAGAGTATGGTGAAAGACATTACGTTGTACTGATGGGGGGTCTCCATATAGAAATGGCCATGTTGAAAGTTATTGGCGACTGGCTTGATGGTAGTGGTTGGACCTATGTTATGACTTCGGCCAATCTTACAACTGAGGGACGTGCAGCTGGTCTGCAGAAAGGTTCACACACATCCAGAGGTCAGTGGGCACATCAAGTAACCGCAGCGGCTCTGTACATTCTCCTTCACAGGTCATATGCTGAGTATCAAATCAATACATCAGATGATGAACAAATACACTATGATGAGTGGGGTAAACAGATGGCTTCAAAGCATCCTCAGTTCGATTACTGGTACAAAGTCTGGCAGTTGGAACTTCTCTTCCTACAGTTCCTTAGATCATGGCGTGAGCAAAGATATGTTGCCTATGTGCAGTCACTTGGAAAGATTATTCCATGGATGTTCTCTCTTGACCACTACCACTATGCTCGCTGGATGACCGTTCATGTGAGAGACCTACAATACCTTGAGATTAAGTGCCCTACCACACATGCAGAGTTCCTCAAAGGCAAGTTTGTGACACAGAAAACTATGCACAAATTCTCAGCACTAGCCCATGATCAGGTTCATGAACAGCTGAATGCAATGGTGAAGGGAGATGGAGGCATAATAGGTATCACTGAAAATAAAGCAGCACTAGCAAGGTGGATGGTGGCAGGTCCAGAAACAGCTAGACTTCTAATAGAGTATGATGACAAACATGCTAGGGGAAAGAAGGACACAGAACGCCACCATGAACAAATACCAAGTGTACAGAAGACTTTCTTATCTCACGTCGAGAGTGTCACTGATGTAATGGATGAACTTGGCAACCCCTTTGCTGATACAAGCACAGACCTCTACGCACTTGACACCAAAGTGATAATGTCTGATAGTGTGGTAAATGCTATAAGGTCCGCAGAAGACATAGGCAAAACACAGTACAAGAAATTTGTTGCCGAGCGTATCAATGGCACAATCACTGCATTCAAAAACACCATACATAAGAACAATCTGCCTTTGTTAACTTCTAGTTCACGAAAGAAACCTGCGAATTCCGCTTCCAAGATTTCCAACCTGCATAGTGATGTTTGTCTCTTTTCACGGATGTATATATCGTGTCAAGCTAGAGAAAGCAATATGGATGCCTTCTTCAGCCATGAAAATCATGCCTGGCCTCCATTATTGGCATCAAATGGTATTATGCATCAAACATGCAAATCTGACTTGATGGGATGCCTGGAGACAATGGTACCACAACCAGAATCTGTTCCAAAAGTTGACGTCAAAATTGTTGACGGTGCTGCCCTTGTGCACATGCTTGATCCAAAGAAGTCCAAACTCTCTGTCAAAACATTCCAGGACTATTCACAACTGGTGTTCTTGCCTTACATAGAACACATGTTACAAGACGTTGTTCGTGTAGATGTTGTCTGGGATGTCTACAGGGAGGACAGCCTAAAGACACAAACACTACAGAGCCGTGGATCTGGTAATCATCTCCGGGTGGACAACAACACCAATATTCCTGTTAACTGGAAGAACTTCCTTCGCTGTGATGCAAACAAAGACAGCCTGTTCCGACTTCTAGCCAATGCAATACAAGAGTTTCAACCTCCCCCAGAGAAGCAAGTGATCTCCACACATGGCCAGAATGTTGTATCATCTCCCATGACTGAACTTTCAAGCTTGTCCTGCACTCACGAAGAAGCGGACACACGGCTTCTTTTTCATGCTTCCCATGCGTTCCATCATGGATTTACCAAGCTGATGATACACGCAACAGATACTGATGTGAAGGTTATTGCGCTTGCAGTGTCCAGCGTTTTACAGGACTGTGAAATATGGATAGCATTTGGTCATGGTGGTAGACTACGTTACATCCCATGCCACCTAATTGCAGCGGAATTAGGCAATGACGCATCATGGGGTTTACTATTCTTGCACGCAATATCAGGATGTGATACTGTCTCTGCCTTTCATGGAATTGGAAAGAGAACCGTTCGGGCTGTATGGTGCAGTATGCCTCATCTCAAACCAATTTTTGCTCGGTTATCCCATGCTCCATGCCAGGTTTCCCCCAGCGACTTGGAGCAAATAGAGAGATATGTTGTTCTCTTGTATCAGCGAACATCATCACTCAACCATGTGAATGAAGCCAGGAAGCACTTGTTTACTCAAAACCGTAAGATGGAAAACATTCCTCCAACGTTATATGCCCTGGAACAGCATGTGAAAAGGGCTGTTTATCAGGCAGGGCACATCTGGGGACAGTCACTTATAGGAGACCCTGAAGTTCCATCGCCAGATTTATGGGGCTGGAAGAGAGTAAGAGGTGATTCCCCATGGACTCCATGCTGGACCACTCTTCCAGAGGCAGCCAAAGCTTGTCAGGAACTGCTGAAAGGTGGATGCAAAAAGTCTTGTACAAAAAGATGCAAGTGTGTCTGCGCAAATCTCAAGTGTACACAGTTGTGCTTCTGTTCCGGACAGTGTAGCAGAGAATAAAGCAAATCTGAACATATGAGATACTGACAGCGATCTATAATCATTTTTAACATAATGTATGACACACTATTTGACTGCTTTACCTGAAAAAGGTATACCATGCTCAATTGTGATATACTTTGATCTGACAAATAAATGCTATTATATGGAATTGTTTTCAACTTTTCACCATAATATTTCATATGTATTCTACCGACTTGGTATAGATAGTAAGATCACGGTGATTGGGGCAGGTTTTTTGGTCAAAAACTTGTTTTGTGAGGGCATTTTGATTGTATCTGTTTTACTATTCACAATATAATGTACGTCATGATATTTCATGTTTTCTATTGGGTTCCTTGACATAAAACAGGTATAGACACCAATAAATGATGGCTGGATAGCCATTTTATGGCCAACGATGGATTTGCGACGGCCATTTTGAAATCTAGGTTTTTCGTGGGAAGATGTTATGATAGTTAACGTGGGTTTTATTGGGTACATTGACCTCAAAAACATATGTCTAGAGACCAAAATTATGGCTATTTGGGCACTTGACATAAAACAGGTATAGACACCATTGGCATAAAACAGGTATAGATCCGTTTTATGGTAAAAAAGCTTTCTTGTGGCGGCCATTTTGAATTTTGAATTTTTTTGGGGGGGAAGATGTATCTCATGATGTTTGGCATATGTTTTATTGGTTATCTTGACCTCAAGAACATAGGTATAGACACCAAGATCGTGTTAATCGTGTTAATTTTTGAAATCAGCATACTCAAAAAACCCTTTGTGCAAATTTTCATGCTTCTATCCAGAAGTGCACACTTTAAGTAAAAATTGTTACATATCCGCCCCACTAATGCAGTGATCGTTTATAGATAAGTCGGGCAAGTGCAAATTTTTGTGTGGCAAATTTGTCTTAGCCTACATTCCCCTGCGGTCGAAGTCTAGTATCGCCCATGGCCAGAGGTGGACTGGCTAGTCGGTTCATGATCGATGCGTCCCGCCCTAGTTGTCACCCATGGCGGCAAAAATAGTGTCTAAATGCCTCTCAAAGCATGAAAAAGCGCCGGAGTGGCCCATCGGTGGCTCAGACTCTCCCGCGTTCGGTCCGTTTTGGGGCACCTCGACCGATGGAATTTTATTTCCAGTCCACCCCTGCACATGGATGTCGTTTGTTACTTACTATCTTCATGAAAAAATTTCAAAGCACACATTACACAATACCTTGCAAGTGGGACACCAATTTAGAATATAAGAAAAACAGACTAACGCTTCGGAATTCATTATTCAAATTATATTTTTTCTGGAGTATGGTGTGCGGACTACTGACAGGTTGACCATGTCATATATGGCATCTTCAAAAGTGTGGTATAGTATTAACATCATAGTGGGAACTAACGAAATAATATATCTCATATTCAGTGTTTTTAGATAGTAGTAGATTGTTTTGACTCTTTTCGGTTAAAAAAAAAGTATCCTTTGATGTTCACAGAGTAGAAAAGTATAAATCGTCATAAAGGGTGTTAGTATACCACGACCAATAGCATACCACGACCGATAGCATGCTACGACCAGCATGCCGCGACCAATATCATGTCACGATTAATAATATACCAACATACTATAATTTGTTTACATGCTTAAAATTTCGAACACCCTCTACTCCTCCCTGTTCAAAATTGTTCCGAGTGGTTCTCGCCCTCTTAGATATTCAGGTTTCAGCTAAGCCAGATCCACTCCTTTCCTGTATGTTTGGGTTCTCTTCGTGGATGTTCATTTTTTCAAACTACCTAAACTATTTTTTACTTTTCGTTAGGCTTCATGCAAACAAAAGTGAGTTTATTCCAATTTGTAGCGTGATCGAATGGACCTTTAGAGTATCTTCGTGAAAAATGCATGACGATGTGATCCTCACTATCGTAAGGGACCTTCTCGACACCTGGCGTCCAAACTGCATAATCGAAAGGGGAGCCGTCATTCCACGCCCATTTCCCATCTTCCTCTACACCACCGAGCCATACATTGTAGTTTGGCTGTAAGCAAATGAATGAGAATAATTAAATATACGCGAGGGGAAACAAACTGTCAAAGTTAATTGCATGAGGATCTGTTACATGCATTTTCTATTGCTTCATTGACTGAATGGGTAGTTCAATTAATGATTCATCATGTGCATCATAAAATCTAATATCATCTATATTTTACCCTTTGACGTTTTACACAGCCATATGCGGCAATCTGCAATATGATCTAGGTAGTTTGTAATAGTGTTCATTCGTGTGTTTTGATCGGTTAAAATACATTGGTTCAACCAGATATCGCAAACGATACAAATCCTCTCGTCGCTAGTAACATGCTTTCCACCCTATGTCACAACTGCCATCCCACGTGCACCCTCTGATCTGCATGATGTGCCATCCTACATTGCTCCATACAGGAAATCATACAGGAAATTTGGATACTATTCCACAACATGACCCATATGTCATCACAACTGCAATCTAGATGACATCTCGCCATACGCCTTGCTTCCCTGTCTCATATACCATGCTACCCTGTTTCACATGCCATCCCCCTTGTCCCATATACTGTGTCGCAGATTCCTTCCCCCTGTGCAATGTGCCATCCTGCCCTGTCCCACATGCCATCCTCAATGTACCACGAGTTATCCCACCCTGTCCTATAAGCCATTCCATCCTATCCCACATGCTATCTCACCCTGTCTCATGTGCTATCCCACCTGAAATCCAGACGACATGGCATTTCATCCCATCCTGTCCCCCATGCCATCCCACCTTCATCTTAATTCCTACATCTTCCAATCATTTTACCATCTTCCACCCAACAATCGTTCCTCTTAACTCCCATCCTCTCACTTATATCAACTTAACATGCCCCATTTATCTACCTCCCCCTTCACCTGTCACCCTCCGTTCATCTATCATCCTCCATTCACCTACCGTCCTCTATTCCTTAAAATGCCCCATTCACCTACCACCCCCTCCCCCATTCACCTAACATCCCCCATTCACCTACCATCATCAATTCACCTACTACTCTAACCCACCTTTTGCCATCCACTCATATACCAAATATCAAGTCATCATTCCAACCTTCAACCTCGACTCACTCCATTGCACTACAACCCCCTCCCCTCCAGCCTTAACTTAAATATGTGTACGGACGGGCAATAGATGTGCACGGACGGACAATAGATGTGGACGGACGGACGAACAGATGAACAGTAGAGATGTTATATCCTCTCTTCACCAACTGTGTTGGCAAGGAGATATTAATGACACTATTGATCAGATGAGTTAATCAGTAATCGTTTTTTAATCAAATTTGAGCTGCCATATCAAAACTGGGAGTTGTGAACTTGCGATTGGCGATATACATTAGCCATAACGTCATGCTAGACAGTTTGAGTCGAATGAAACAGGGCCGTTTCTGAAGGACTTGTTCCCTTACACTTTTGAGCAGAATATAACAAAAAAGAACATTATTTTTTGAAAAATATTTTCCTTACTTTATGTAGGAAAATGACACCCTCCCCCCCTTCCCCCTCCATCTCTCTCTCTCTCTCTTTGTGAATGAGAATTACGGCCATGCTTTTGTTGAAGGTGGCGCGAATTTTTCTTCATATTAATGGCGTCTCTTTTAGCTAATTGTTGATACCACGTTGAAATTTATGATCTACATAATAAGTTAAAGCTTGCAAATATATCTGTATATTTCAATTTTTCATATATTTTTGTAACTTCTTTCCCATTTTTAATTGTCTTATACAGTTATGATTTAGTTTAAAAAAGAAAGTCAAATACCTTCTTGGCCTGGAAGCAGCAAAGTAATAAATGAGGTCCACTGAAAGATTCACACATTTTTTTGCATGTCATAATTATGTAGCAATCAATCATAATTATGTAGCAATCAATCATAATTTTGTAGCAATCAATCATAATTATGTAGCAATCAATCATAATTATGTAGCAATCAATCATAATTATGTAGCAATCAATCATAATTATGTAGCAATCAATCATAATTATGTAGCAATCAATCATAATTATGTAGCAATCAATCATAATTATGTAGCAATCAATCATAATTATGTAGCAATCAATCATAATTATGTAGCAATCAATCATAATTATGTAGCAATCAATTATAATTATGTAGCAATCAATCATAATTATGTAGCAATCAATCATAATTATGTAGCAATCAATCATAATTATGTAGCAATCAATCATAATTATGTAGCAATCAATCATAACTATGTAGCAATCAATCATAATTATGTAGCAACCAATCATAATTATGTAGCAAGCAGCTTATACAGTTATAGATTTATTGAGGTTACTCACAAAGAAATCAAAGTACTTTGCACGGA
>JAIGNY010003137.1:27500-105000 GCA_020152595.1 Chiridota heheva
GCTTCAAAGCAGGAGAATAGGAACCAGGGGCCAATCAAAGTCAGATTCCATGGCGTAATATTCTGATATTTGGGAAATTTGCTTCAATTTTTGTCCAATTTTATTCATTTTCGGGAAATCTTTCATTTTCGTGATATTTCTTTAAATTTTAGAAAATTTCTTTCACTTTTCGTAACATTTTCATCAATTTTGTGAAGTTTGCTTCAATTTTTGTTCAATTTTCTTCATTTCGTAAATATGTTCTTCTTTTTTGTATATCTGCTTCAATTTTCGGGAAATTTGAGGAAAGTTTCCACATTTTTGGAAAATTTGTTTTCAATTTTTGGGAACATTTTTTATAAAGTCTCCTTCATTTTTGTTAAATTTTGTGAATTTTACTTTAATATTTGTTCAATTGTTTTCAATTTTTGGAAATTTGCCTCATTTTCTGCAAATTTTCTTCAATTTTTGGGAAATGGTGTGAAATTTTATATTAAATGTTTTTAATCAAATTAAATACTGAATTAGAGGAATTACGTAAAACTAAAATGAACGGTGTTTTCATACGTGCTAAGGCCAGTTAGATTAAATTAGGGGATAGGCCCACCAAGGTTTTTTTTTAAACTTGGAGAAACGTGCTCCGGTTAATAAACTTATAACTAAGCTGCTAAGATTCAGGGAAGCGATGGTGCATTTTACGATTCTCAGTCACAAATTTTGTAATTAGATAGTTACATACTAAATTGATTTGTACCATATTGATAATCGAGTGGACGATGATGTCGCTTTATATGATTTATTACACAATGCTGTTATACCTACCATTCCTGAGCAAACTAGTTTGCTAATACATTGAGTGTTCCTATTTCTGAAAATGAAATCTGGAGTCTTTTGAAAAAGATGAAAAATAATCAATAACCAGGACCTGATGGTTTCACAGTTGAATTTTTGAAAACTTTTCAGAATTTATTAACACCTTTCATAATCCGTTTATTATCACCTCTCATAATCCATATGTATAGCGTTATGGCTGTATGGTAATTTGTCTGTCACACAAAAGCAAAGTTGATCCCCTTATAATTCCTAAGAAAGACAAGTCTCGCTTGCTTATAAAAAAAACTGAAGACCAATTTCTCTTTTGAATGTTATTTATAAGTTACTCTCATATTGTATAGCTGAACGTATTAAACCTATTTTGCCATAAGTTACTCTCATATAGCTGCACGTATTACACCTATCTTGCCATATGTATTTAATGTGGACCAAAACGGTTTCATGAAAGGCAGATTTATTGGTAATAATATAAGATATCTATATGATATTATGCAATATTTAGAATATGAAAATATTCCTGGTCTACTTTTACTTGCTGATCACGAAAAAGCAGTTGAGGAATTTTATTTGAAAGGTTTGAAAGATTTTGGGGTTCATTGATGTTTTCATTCAGCGGTGTAAATTCTTATATAATGATATCAAATCCTATGTTTTTGTTAATGGTCATATTTCAACAAATGTTTCGATCAGTCTGTCCGTAGGGGTTGCAGACAAGGAGATCCTCTATCCAGGGAGTTGAATGGCAACTCCCTGCTCTATCTCCTCTTCTTATTATCTGTAGGTATCTAAGGTATCTGAGGTATTATGATTAGAAGTAATAACAGGGTGAATGGTACATATTGGTAATTCATAGGTAAAATTAACACAATATGCTGATGACACAATTTTTGCTCTAGATGGTACTCATGCATGGCATGACTCTTTGTGTGTTGTGGTCTCAATTAATAATAGATTTTATGCTGTTTCTGATCTGAAGTTAAATCTTGACAAATCTACTTTAATAAGGGTGGGAGCAAAGAAGTTATCTATTGACATGGTTGGCAATGAATTTTATTTCAGCTGGTGTGACGGTCGTAAATTTACATATTAAGGACTTATTTTCTCTTGTTTTTATGAATGATATGATTTCTTTGAATTATAACAAAATCCTGATTCCTGAATGATATCAAGCGTATGATTAATGACTGGTCGAAAAGACAGTTGACTGATCTTTGTAAAGTAGTTGTTGTGAAGTCCCTTTTTCTCTCGAAGTTTTCTTATCTTGCGGCTGTCCAAACGATGCCTTTTCCTTCAAGTCTTAATTCCGTTTTATGCAAATCTATTTGGGGAGCGAGGGATAGAATAAAGAGAATTCAGATGACTCAAAACTACCAACAGGGGGGCGTAAAATTGATCAATATTCATAATTATTTCAAGTCACTTAAATTGCGTTGGTAACAGAGGTATCAAAAATGCAATGATATAAATTTGAGTTGAGAGAAAGTTATTTCCTTTTATTTGAAAAGTGTTTGCCCAATCAATAGCTTTTTGGAGCTTAGTTCGAAAGTCATTGTGAAAATGGCTTTTGATATGCAAAAGGCGTTTTGGAGAGAAGTTTTTGAGAAGCTGGGCTAAACTTTTTTCTATTCATCCTTTGATACAAAGTGAATCTATCTATGATTTTGTTGTGCAAATTACTTGGTATAATGACCAGTTTCTTGTAGATAATAAGCACATTTTATTGTACGATGTAGGTATCCGTTGTGTAAATGATTTTCTAACAGAATGACGGTTTGTTTTATACATGATACATTTTGCAAGACGATGAATCGATTAACTTTTTATCATATTTCGAGATAGTCAATTGTATTCGTAAAACTGCGAATGCTAATTTCCACTTGCAACGTATTCACGAAGTATGTTTAGTCAACTATTATCCAACATCATGGAAAGTATTTCTATCCTTTAAAGAGGGCGCATGGAGAAATACAAATTGAGTTTTTACCAGTTTTGCATAGTCCAATAATATCAAAAACATCATATTCAATCAATAGTCCCGAAAAGAAAACCATTTGAATGCAAGAGATCGAAACTAAAGGAGAAATCGACGATCCCGACAATGCAAGAATTGAAAACAGCTAAGCGACGTCACTCCCAGAACGATTTATTGGTGAACATGCAGTGCAAATTCCATAAGCAATGTTTTTTTCTTTGCGTCGCGATTCCTCCTCTTCAGAAGACAAATCAGGTCCTTTCTGATGTAAATTGATGTTTTTAATACATATTATAATGCTTTCATTAGTTATGAAGTTGAGTCAAACTTTGATAGCCTATTAAAATTCATAAATTTCACAAATCAATGTACTAAATCAATGGGTTATTTTGATATTAGGTTTCGTTTTAGAATTAACTATGTCAGTATGTTAGGCTGCTGCCGAGCAGGAAAAATTCGGAACGTAATTTGGTTTCAACCTATAATTTCTTTTGTAGAACTTATACATTATTTCGTTAAGTTCTTTGTTAGAATAAAACTCCAACAACAGGGGTATTTCAAATGCTTTAAGTTCTATTTCTCCATTGGATCGTACTCGTGACAAACAACTTCGCTTATTGTGACAAACGAGTGAGGGCGCTATGAACATATAGATATCGTAACATACTTGGTGATGATTTTTGCTACATTTAAATTATATGACAATAATGTACTACAATGTATGATATCATCGTAGGCTACGAAATGTAAAATGAAGAAAAATATTTAATACCGTCATGTTCAACTTTATGAACTTACTTTTTCAGCGTAAGGTCCAACGTTAGACACAGGCTTTGCAACTTAGACCAGAGCATTACGGCATTTCGAAAAGCGATGATATCTTTTCATGAAACTTGAAGATATAAGTTATTTGAATATATATTCAAGAAAATAATAACAGCTTGGTGAGAAATGTATTGCTGAAAAGTCTTTCTACTCCTAGTTTAGATACGTCAAACTTCAAGGAACACACGCCCGCAAGCACGATAACAATAGGCCTATGTTGTTTGCGTGATGTGAAAGTATTGCAAAAAATATCGTTCTGGGAGTGACGTCATAACAAGTTCACCAATTTTTACGAGCAAGAACATGAGCTGAATAGATCGAAGCCTATATTTGCTTTTTTCCTCCAATTTCTGCTATTACAACCAAGACAAATTTTGGAATAATTCTCTATCAAATTGTTCAATTAATCAAGTGAGAGTCACGTAAAAACCCATGTCATTCCCTCTTAACTCGAAATGTATAGCCTTTTACGATTTTCTTACAACTGTACAAAGCACCTCTCATATGATAGTAACGCACGTGCAAGGTGGAATGAAAAATTAAGTCTTTCTATGATCAAGGATTTGTGGAAGAATGTTAATTTAAGACCATTTGTTACGACAAAGGATACACAACTTCAATGGTTTCAATTCAGAATAAATAACCAAATTCTTAGTAGCAATGAATATCTCAAGAAAATAAATGTATCTGATAATGATCTATGCTCCTTTTGCAAGAATCATTGTGAAACTATTCCGCATTTACTTTTCTATTGCTCTATATCATATCAGTTTTGGCATGGTTTAAAAAAATTGGTGGAACAAAAAGTCAAATTATTATTTTAAACCAATGTTGAATGTATTTTTTTTGGCATTGCTTATGACAAAACTTTGAACTGTATTCCTTTGTTAGCAAAGTATTTTCTTTACAATTATAAATTTGTGTCTATCAAGCTAAAATTAATTGATTATTTTGCTTCTGTTAAAAATACTATGATACTCAGAAACATATCGCATTAGTACATTGTTGTTTGAATACTTTTAATCGTGAATGGGATAAGTGGACTAGTTTGTTTGTATAGAGTAAATCTATTCATTTATTTCTGTAAAGTTTTTACCTTGAAAGTAATTTCTGCTAATTGTTTTTGTCATGTAATTTTGTTTGTTATTATTGTAAAAATATATGAGAACACAATAAAGAGTACATAAAAAAATAAAAATAAAAATATATATATATATATATATCAGTATATATATATATATATAAATACTTGCCATTTAAGAACAACAACCCCTCCCTCCCCCTACCCCCTTTCTCCTCAGTGAATTTTTTAATATACTAACTGGGAACAAAATTCTGGTGCACTAGCCGACCATGATTTTCGCCTTGGTTTAACCTGTCCTCCCTTTAGTTCTTGGACCGTAATGAGATACTCATACATTTAGTATTGTAGTACTGAGGTTTGTTGAGGCAAATGATAAAATCTCTTACCCCAGTATCAAATAATTTCATACGCTGCTGCTTCCAAGGCTTCGCCCATTAACCCTTAATTTTTCCTGAATTTTCACAATTTGCAGGGAAATTCTGCAAATACTTATCTGAATAGATTTAAACAAATATAAAATTGTCTTCTTTTCATCACTTACATTTTAAAAAAATTTGTGCTGATTTTAAACCATTGTAGAGCATAAAAATCTAAAAATCTTTAGAGATTAATTCCGGAGCTTTGCCCCAGGACCCAAGCTAATGACAAGGCTTCGCCCATGAACCCCATAATTTTGCCCGAATTTACTCAATTTGCAGGGACAATTTCCCTGTTTAGAAATAACCCAAAGGATTATCAGAGTAGATTCAAACATTAGAATAAACTTGTCTTCTTTTTATCAATCAAATTATCGAACTTTGTGTTGATTTTCAGCCATTTTGTAGCATCAAAAATAAGAAATCTTCGGAGTTTCTGGGGGCTCCGTCCCCTGGACCCAACCAAGGCTTCGCCCTATCGGCCTCGCCAAAGGCTCATAAGCGGGCACACGGTGTTATGCAGTACCACGTTTGGCACTTCAATTCGACCACAATGGTGGGAGGGGAAGGGGGTGATCTCTCCACAACTCTTCCATATTGTGTGATTGTAAATACATGTATATCTGTTTTTAATAGGTCGGGCAAATGCAAATTTTCGTCAGACAAATTTGACTCCCCTGGCCTCGAAGTCAAGTTACGCCCCTGCCTTTGGGCCCCTAACGGCATCGGATACACCAAAGACTAACCTAGGCCTAAGCCTTATTCGACCGAACTCAGGCCCCAAACAGTAATAAGTTTCCCAATGTAACTTCAAAGAAAGTTCCCCCATGCTCGTCATCAACATTTTACTGTAGTTTAAAAACGGCACTCCAGTCATTTCTGGAGGTAAAAACAACGTGTTTTTTTTTTTTACAATGACGAGAGTTGGAAAGAATTTTGAATTGTAATGTGAATTAGAAAGGTGCTCAAAAATCAAAATGACTGATCGAATGATATGACATTTGCTGGATGTCCATAGTTCTTTAAGGCGATATTTAGAGCAGTTCTAAAGTTCTTTAAAAGGGTACAATTTTCATTATTTTACCAAATGACACAATTTAAACTTCGCAAAACAAGTGGCGGAACAAGTGCTTGTTGTGCAAGCGGTGCCTCTGCCATGTTGATCTGTTTACATTTCTTTTAAAATAAAAGGACATGATTTCTTATTTGACGTTTTCTGTTGCCGAAGTCGTCGATATTTGCAAAAGATGTAAGTTACGCAAAAAAGAGATAAGTCATGTTTTCAGTTTTGCGGCGTGGTGCATTTTTTTTTATAAAATAGCAATAATTCAACTGCATATCTTTTCCATCCATAGTAACACACGTTTTTGTCTTCAGCTGTTCAGCAGTTCAGAAGAGAACATAGCCTAAATAATGCAAATATCAATTTTCAATTTAGATTGAAAAACAACGGCTTAAGCTTATGCACCAATGATTAGTAAAAAATAACTATTATTTGAAAGAAAAAGACATCTAGCGGCAAAACGAACTGACGAAAGCCATAAATTTGAAAAAGAACGAACAATGCGATAACCGCTCGCGCATTCGGGCACTTGAAAAGAAAATATGGCTTTGAACAAGGTGCAGTACCGCAACATGAAAAGCACTGGCACCTGTGAAATACCAGAGAATTGGATAAAGGGAGATAAGCTAGATAAAAGGAGATAAGCTACATAAGGGCCCCCCGCAACGTTTAAAAGTGGATTTATCATTTGGGATTGGGTTATTGGGTAGAGTCTACTGTTTGATTAAGTTTACAACCTGAAGATGAAACTGACTAAATTTGTCATAAAAAATCTTTATTCGAGCAAGGAGTTTCGGAACCATCTGTCTTGCCAAAAGTATTATAGGCCTACTTAAATAAAACATACCTGCAAAAATATCCTGTTTTGTTAAAATAAACAATTGACCCTTGATACATCAAGGTATAGTTTGAAAGTGATCATACCACTGCACACTTGAACGATCAACAGTCTGAGATAATTAAGTTCAATAATTTAAGAAATGTCAACAATGGACTTTTCTTAATACCATTTAAAACATACAGGTATCTATACCGTATAATCTTCACGTGCACGAAGTAACGAAGATTAGGGGAACCAGCCGTCATTATATATCATATGTCTGATAAGGCAATGGAATTTGCGCATCTGAAAATGAAATTATCTGCTAGAACGGCAGACAATAATGTTTTGTAATTCTTTTGATAAATAGCTCAATTGATATTTAAGCCCTTAACGCTGATTTGAGCCCTTAACGCTGATTTAAGCCCTTAACGCTAATTTGAGCCCTTAACGCGAGCCCTAAAGGCTGATTTGAGCCCTTAATGCTGATTTGAGCCATTAACGCTGATTTGAGCCCTTAACGCTGATTTGAGCCTTTAACGCTGATTTAAGCCCTTAACGCTGATTTGAGCCCTTAACGCTGATTTAAGCCCTTAACGCTAATTTGAGCCCTTAACGCGAGCCCTAAAGGCTGATTTGAGCCCTTAATGCTGATTTGAGCCATTAACGCTGATTTGAGCCATTAACACTGATGTGAGCCCTTAGCATTTATTTGAGCTCTTAACACTGATTTGAGCCCTTAACACTGATTTCACCCCTTAACACTGATTTGAGCCCTTAACACTGATTTGAGCCCTCCCTTAACCAGTTAACACTGATTTGAGACCTCTTAACCAGTTAACGCTGATTTGAGCCCTTAACACTGATTTGAGACCCCTTAACCAGTTAAGGCTGATTTGAGCCTTTAACGCTGATTTAAGCCATTAACGCTGATTTGAGCCCTTAACGCTGATTTGAGCCTTTAACGCTGATTTAAGCCCTTAACGCTGATTTGAGCCCTTAACGCTGATTTAAGCCCTTAACGCTAATTTGAGCCCTTAACGCGAGCCCTAAAGGCTGATTTGAGCCCTTAATGCTGATTTGAGCCATTAACGCTGATTTGAGCCATTAACACTGATGTGAGCCCTTAGCACTTATTTGAGCTCTTAACACTGATTTGAGCCCTTAACACTGATTTCACCCCTTAACACTGATTTGAGCCCTTAACACTGATTTGAGCCCTCCCTTAACCAGTTAACACTGATTTGAGACCTCTTAACCAGTTAACGCTGATTTGAGCCCTTAACACTGATTTGAGACCCCTTAACCAGTTAAGGCTGATTTGAGCCTTTAACGCTGATTTAAGCCCTCAACGCTGATTTGAGCCCTTAACGCTGATTTAAGCCCTTAACGCTAATTTGAGCCCTTAACGCGAGCCCTAAAGGCTGATTTGAGCCCTTAATGCTGATTTGAGCCATTAACGCTGATTTGAGCCCTTAACACTGATGTGAGCCCTTAACACTGATTTCACCCCTTAACACTGATTTGAGCCCTTAACACTGATTTGAGCCCTCCCTTAACCAGTTAACACTGATTTGAGCCCTCTCTTAACCAGTTAACACTGATTTGAGCCCTCTCTTAACCAGTTAACACTGATTTGAGACCCTTAACCAGTTAACGCTGATTTGAGCCCTTGACGCTGATTTGAGCCCTTAACGCTGATTTGAGCCTTTAACGCTGATTTAAGCCCTTTACGCTGATTTGAGCCCTTAACGCTGATTTAAACCCTTAACGCTAATTTGAGCCCTTAACGCGAGCCCTAAAGGCTGATTTGAGCCCTTAATGCTGATTTGAGCCATTAACGCTGATTTGAGCCCTTAACACTGATTTCAGTTCTTAAAATTGATTTGAGCCCTTAAACACTGATTTGAGCCCTTAACACTGATTTGAGCCCTCCCTTAACCAGTTAACACTGATTTGAGACCCCTTTACCAGTTAACGCTGATTTGAGCCCTTAACACTGATTTCGCCCCTTAACACTGATTTGAGCCCTTAACACTGATTTCGCCCCTTAACACCGATTTGAGCCCTTAACACTGATTTCAGTTCTTAAAATTGATTTAAGCCTTTAACGCTGATTTGAGCCCTTAACGCTGATTTGAGCCATTAACGCTGATCTGAGCTCTTAACGCTAATTTAAGCCCTTGACGCTGATTTGAGCCCTTAACGCTGATTTGAGCCTTTAACGCTGATTTGAGCCCTTAACGCTGAATTGAGCCCTTAACGCTGATTAAAGCCCTTAACGCTAATTTGAGCCCTTTACGTGAGCCCTAAAGGCTGATTTGAGCCCTTAATGCTGATTTGAGCACTTAACGCTGATTTGAGCCCTTAACACTGATTTAATCATTTAACGCTGATTGGAGCCCTTAATGCTGATTTAAGCAATTAACGCTGATTTGAGCTCTTAACACTGACTTCAGCCCTTAGCACTTATTTGAGCTCTTAACACTGATTTTGAGCCCTTAACACTGATTTCGCCCCTTAACACTGATTTCAGCCCTTAACACTGATTTGAGCCCTTAAGGCTGATTTGAGCCCTTAATGCTGATTTGAGCCCTTAACACTGATTTCAGCCCTTAACGCTGATTTAATCATTTAACGCTGATTTAATCATTTAACGCTGATTTGAGCCCTTAATGCTGATTTGAGCCCTTAACACTGATTTCAGCCCTTAACGCTGATTTAATCATTTAACGCTGATTTAATCATTTAACGCTGATTTGAGCCCTTAATGCTGATTTGAGCCATTAACGCTGATTTGAGCCCTTAACACTGATGTGAGCCCTTAGCACTGATTTCAGTTCTTAAAATTGATTTGAGCCCTTAACACTGATTTGAGCCCTTAACACTGATTTGAGCCCTTAACACTGATTTGAGCCCTCCCTTAACCAGTTAACACTGATTTGAGCCCTCTCTTAACCAGTTAACACTGATTTGAGACCCTTAACCAGTTAACGCTGATTTGAGCCCTTAACGCTGATTTGAGCCCTTAACGCTGATTTGAGCCTTTACCGCTGATTTGAGCCCTCCCCCTTAACACTGATGTGAACCCTCCCTTAGTACTGATTTTAGCCCTCCCCCTTAAAATTTATTTAAGCCCTGCCTTTACCAGTTAACACTGATTTGAGCCCACTCTTAACATTGATTTGAGCCCTCCCTTAACACTGACTTGAGCCTTTATTACTGACTTGAGCCTTTACCACTGATTTGAGGCCTGGACACTTGATTTGAGCCCTTAACACTGATTTGAGCCCTTAACGCTGATTTGGACCCTTAACGCTGATTTGCGCCCTTAACACTGATGTGGCCCTTTATACTGATTTAAGCCCTCCCTTAACACTGATGTGAACCCTCCCTTAGCACTTAATTTAGCCCTCCCCCTTAACACTGATTTGAGCCCTACTTTACAGTTAACACTGATTTGAGCCCTCCCTTAACACTGATTTGAGCTCTCTCTAACACTGATTTGAGCCTTCCCTTAACACTGATGTAAACCCTCCCTTGGCACTTATTTTAGCCCTTCCCCCTTAACACTGATTTGAGCCCTACTTTACAGTTAACACTGATTTGAGCCCTCCCTTAACACTGATTTGAGCTCTCTCTAACACTAATTTGAGCCCTCCTTAACACTGATGTAAACCCTCCTTGGCACTTATTTTAGCCTCCCCTTAACACTGATTTGAGCCCTACTTTACAATTAACACTGATTTGAGCCCTCCCTTAACACTGATTTGAGCTCTCTCTAACACTGATTTGAGCCCTCCCTTAACACTGATGTAAACCCTCCGTTGGCACTTATTTTAGCCCTCCCCCTTAACACTGATTTGAGCCATTAACACTGATTTGAGCCCTTAGCACTTATTTAAGCGCTCCCTTAGCACTAATTTCAGCGCTCCCTTAACACTGATTTTAGCCCTCCCTAACACTGATTTGAGCCCTCCCTTAACACTAATGTAAACCCTCCCTCAGCACTGATTTTAGCCCTCCCCCTTAACGCTGATTTGAGCGCTTAACACTGACTTGACCCCTCCCTTAACGCTGATTTGAGCCCTTAACGCTGATTTGAGCCCTTAACGCTGATTTGAGCCCTTAACGTTGATTTGAGCCCTTAACGCGGATTTGAGCCCTTAACGTTATTGGAAATTAATTTTAGACATCCAAAATTGAATATTCGATATCCTAAATTAATTTTAGATATCTTTGATTAAATCCTTGATATCTGAACTTGAATTTCGGATATCTGGAATTATTCCGGCTATCTGAAATTTGATATCATATATCCAAAATTCCATTTTGGATACCCAAAATTGAATTTCAGATATCAAGAATTCAAATTTGGATAACCAATAATTGAATTTTTGATATCAAAAATTCAATTTTGACTGTTTGATATCAAGAACTGTAAATTCGATATCAAAAATTCAATTACAGATATCGAATATTAGACTTCGTTCAAAATGAGTTCTTGATATCCAAATTCCAATTTCAGATATCAAAATTTGAATTTTGATATCCAGAATTTAATTTCAGATATCTGTGATTAGAGATTAAATGATAAAACGACTAGAACGCCATTTTATCATTTAAATCAGAATTTTGTATATCTGAAATTCAATTTTGGTTATCCAAAATACAATTACGGATATACGAAATTAAATTTTGGATATTACAATTCAAATTTGGATTTCAAAAATTGAATTTCTTATATCTAAAATTCTATGTGCAATATTCATTATTTTTTGGGCCATATTTGTGATACTTTCTTCAATGAAAAGATCAGATATATAGTCTGACGAAAAAGCTCTTCAATGTTTGAAAGAGCAGGTTCCTTCTCTAAAAAGGGCTCTCGTCCTCTTTGAAAGGGCACTTTTCCATCTGAAAAAGGACACTTTTCTTCTCTGAAAAAGGGCACTTTTTAAACTTTTGAGAAAAGGGGGTGGGGCACGTGCCCCCCCCCCCCGTACCCCTGGTTCCACCACCTATGCCATAAATGAACGTTCTGGGGACATCGTTTTCATGGCCCTACTGATCTGAGGTTGGCTCTCCATAGGGTGGGCCCAAGTGGGAATTTCAGGGCTTTTCCTACCCCACCATGCCACATTTGCGTAGCTAGCGGACTGTAGGGGTAAGCCATTTGAGTATTTCATTTCTAGAATATGGTCCAAGATTTTCTGATTTTTCTAGATCTTGATGATATATTTTGCAATTTTTCAGAAATTTTGTCCTAAATATTCCAATTTTCCAACTGTTGTGGCTTCAAATTTTAAATTAAAAGAAAAAGAAAAAGGTCGCCAACAATATTCGGACCGATTAGATTTCTAAATTTTGGTTGGAGTGGGGAGGGGGAATTGCTGTCGTACTGCCGCATAGTACTAGCTGTCGTACTGCCGCATTTGAAAATAAAATTCTGTGTCCCCAGTTTCAAATATATTCCGCATGTTTGGTAGTGTCCCACTAACTCTCCAAATGGGTTGAAGTTAGATAATTTTAGAGCCTCTAAAGAATTAAAATGCAGAGGCTTTAGAAAGCCCCTAGGTCTTTACCGGCATTCAAAAACTGATAAAAAAGGTTCATGTTATTGTTATTTAAACTCAAAAAGTAATGTCAAGGGCCAAGGAAGGCCCGTCACCTCTCAGCTGTTCAGACAGTCATAGCGGAAAGAACCCAAATGCTGCTAAACATTATTGAAATATTCTTCGATTTTCGTAATATTTGTTTTTCATTTTCGTGAAATATTCTTCAATTTTCAGGAAATTTCCTTCATTTTCGGAAATTTTCTCTTAAAATTTGGAAAATGTTGCCAAGTTTGACGACCCCTCACCCCCCCTCCCCCTCCCCCTTCCCGCCTTTACATATAGTTTGGGGATATAAGAGACTCATACATTTGCATAGCTTTGTTGAGAACAAAATAAAATCTGCTCCCCTCCCCCTTCCCTTTAAATATCTTCATACACCGCTGTGAGAGTCATTCGTGTGACAATAGCTAAGAAGTTTAGCAACGTGTCAATCACATAACAATTTCGGCAATCACTTACAAATTTCGGCAATCATCATATCATGCATCATCACGTGTCATCGGCGTGCAACTTGCTTATTGTCTTACGATGACTTACTATTACATAAACTTGAACCATGTGGACAACGTAATGTTGTACCTGATTCGGCGATTACCTTAAAGGAATAGTTCAAGGGTCAAGTTAATCTATCTTTTATGAAAAAGGACTTCTAAAGAAACAAAATAGCGAAGAAAGCATTCAAAAATTCCTCATGGAGATATTTAAGTTTCAAGTTTGGTATCACTTGTGTAGAAACGACGGAGATCAGACTAGTTGTGATGTCATAGCCTCAGATACCTCAAATCTTTTATGTATTCAATCATATTTTGTCCTTCGATTCTGTGGTCTAAAAACCATTGGATATGTCAGGAATGTAATCAACAGAATAAGAGTGATTATAATTCATCACCTGAAGAAAGTTTGAGGGGAAATAATTGAAATAGGAAAAAATTAGATATATTTTCTATAAAATACATTAACAATTGTTAAGAATGTGGGGATATGGGCTCCAACCTACCATACTAGACTTACTACACTAGTCACTTCTACAAAGATAAGACAGAGTTTTGAACCTGGATATCTCCTTAACGGAATAAGTTTTTTTTGAACGTTTTTTTTAACCATTTTGTTTCTTTCAAAGTCCTCTTTCATACAAGATGGACTTCCTTCACCACTGAACTAATCATTTAAGATACTTCGAATGCTTGACGGTTGATGAAAATAACATTTCTTTGTATGCAAACAAAACGCGGTTCTCTTCAAACATCAAAAAACTAACAAACACCTGTACTTTTTTTCATATCAGAAAAAAAAATTGAAAAGTGATTTCAAATATTATACAAAATAGATTAGAATTTGAAGAGTGATAACGCAGATAGTTTTACTGGTATAATGCCGTGCATTGCTTTGGAATGTATAAGTAAATTCATTCGCACATGTACTAATAAATAGTCATAGATTCCTCATGCAAAACGCAATAATGCAATATAACATATTGCCGTGAATTATAATGTTCAGTTATACAAGGGTGTAGAAAGCGGGGAGAGGGGGTGGGGCTCAAAAATATGAGGGGCGGAAATATGCTTCGCCCCCTCCCCACACACACACTTTTCAGGGAAGAAAATCCCTTATTAGGCTTATTTGTACCCTTTGTGAAATATATCAACCTTTTCGGCGATTGTTCTTCTGATTTATTCGATTATAATGTATAATTCGTCGGTCTGATCCCGGATCCGATTTTAGTTCTCCAATTATAATAATTTCAATTGACCACAATTGGCTTTACACCGTATACACCGACGTAGCGCCTGCGTATGTGTAACATACAACATGCAGTTAGTACGTGTACATGCAGGCAGTGGCGTGGTGGCAGAGGGAAGGGGGGGGGGGGCAAGGGGAAAACAGTCCCCCAGCGAAGCTTTCTGAGAGGGCGCCAAGTGCTCAAGGGGCGCCAAAATCACCCTGAGAATTTTCTTTAAGTGTTGATTAATAACTTCTTCCTATGTTATTATGCAAGCAATATTTTTAATTTTTGTAGTCCAAAATCGCATGATTTTCCTCAGAAAAAACTATCTGCTCCTGCCATGAAGGACAAACAATTGTATTGAATACAGCTGGTAGAAGCTTTTAGAGAGGGCGCCGAATGCCCACAGGGGCGCACAAATTGTTATACAAATATATTCTTATGTATTATTTATTCTCAACGTGGTAAATATTTCTTTCTTCAAAGCTATATTTTTACATCAAAAACATGAAAACCATTCCTAGACCCCAACTAAAGACACATATTGTAGTCAATTCGTTCCCAAGTAATATTCCTTGTAACTATCTTTAGTTTGGAATTGACACGAATTTGAGCAATTTTCTGCTACTTAAAAAATGCTACTAGCTTTCAGGGGCTCGGCGGCTAGGACGTCGACCCTGCATTTGATGACACAATTTTAAGCAATTTTCTGCTCTGAAAATCATGAGAAATGCAGGGATTCCAGAGATTGGCCCTTACGTGCAGCTTCACCTAATAAATGTGACACATTTTAAAGCCCTTTTCTGCTATTAAAACCACGAAAAACTCTGGGTCCCCACCAGGGCTTCGCGGCCTTCGCCTCTGTATCATGCGTAGAGTTGAAACAATTTTAACTTGGCAGTTTTCTTCACTTTTTGGTAAGTTTTCTTCAATCAAAGGGAAATTTGTTTAAAGGAAATTTCTTTCATTTTCTGGAAATTTGCTCCCATTTTCAGGAACTTTTTTTCATTTTTGAGATATTTTGTTCAATATTTGAGCAGTTTTCTTCAATTTTTTGGATATTTCCTTCATTTTCGGGGAATTTCCTACATTTCCCGCAATTTTTCTTCAATCTTTGGGAAATTTTCTTCAATTTTTGAGAACATATTTGTTTTTCCTCGGGAAAATTTGTTAAATTCTCGGGAAATTTGACCAAATTTTAATTTTGCTAGAGGCTTCTTCTGGACCCCTTCCAGGGCTTTGACGGTTCCTAGATTTGAAACACTGATTTCAAGCAATTTCCTAAACGGTTCATGCCAATTTGAATCTATATGCCCTACGTTTTACTCTCATCAGCATTTTCTTCTTCCATAGAGGGGGGGGGGGGGCGCCAAAATTCCCTTGCCTCTCCAGTAAAACATGACAAACCACGCCACAGCATGCAGGTGACAGGTCACTGCACTGCGAGCGTGTATGTACTGATGCACTGCCACGTCTATTCTTCTTTGTAAAAAAAATATAAAAAAATAATAAAAAATAAAAACTTCCCACAATCGTGAAAATGAATGGGACAAAAATGAGACGTTTGAATGAGGAGGAGTTTCAGCTTCGTGGTAAACTTTCACCCCCCCCCTCCCCATCCTTATTCCCAAGAAAAAAATTGTTCCTACGCCGTTGCACTTATATCTGATATAGACAAGGACTCCTGCACCACGCATCGATCACCCCTGTATGTTCTTCGTTCACCTAACGGGGGGAACAAGTGCCCTCCATTTCACGCAGTAAAAGGGTGCAAAAGATCCTTTTCTTTGAAAGCGCCCTTGCCTAGCATACCGGTTGTGATACTCTACAATCTGTTTATTCTATGAATAACGGGCGGATTCAGAGAGTATACTTTTCCAATCACACTCTTGTGTGGAAAAGATGCAGAGATGATATCCATCTTTTCCTTTCCCACATTTTATCGAATTAACTATAGTTTCACCCTTTCTGAAATTAACCAACCAGAAATTCATATATATATATATATATATATATATATCAAAATCTCGGGAAATGGATCAAATAACGCAGAATTGAAGAGTTAAGTTTTGGATATATGTAAGTTGTTAATTTTTACCCATTGCGTAAGAATTATGGCCATATATAAAATGTCATGGGAGGGGGGGGGGGTGGTGGGGGTGGGCGCTTTGGCGGAATAATATCAAATAAGTGGAATCTTTGTAATTTGTCATTTATGACGCTGTGATACGGATTCAAAGGTGTGTGCGGGCGGTTGAGGAGGTTGAAATGCTACATCAGATTTAATTCAGGAAAGATGTTAAATGTTCGCAGTAATTAACCATCGCGAATTTACAAATTCCAATCATAAACAATGACACAATTACCCGCAGGTGTTTTCAATGTCCAATCCTTGTCTCAAACATAAAGATTTTGAAAGTTATGTACAACGCACCACATATATAACCTCCGCACCCATGACCAGCTGTCCACAGATATTGAAAACGTTAATGTCACTTTTATCTATTTTTTTGTTTGTGGAACACCGTGAACTGAAACATACTTTGCAAAGACCGCTTGTTGTGCAACTTTTTCATAATGTATATATTTTATTTTGAGAGGAGCAGTCTGAATTGTTTACAATGACACGTAGTATATGATATTGAAAAATTGTTATTTACACACAGATTCCTGGAACATTAACGAAAGCCGTTAAAAGTTCTACTGAAGAATTATGAATATAAGCCTTTATCACTATTTTCTTCATTGCGCTTAGGCGTGATTTCACAATCCCCTCCTTTCACATGCTCGAAATGTTCGATGCCGTGATGAATAAATTACCACTTAATTACTGAAAGAATACCTTCGATAATTAAGTCCCCAACACATCTTTTACATGCAAAGAATATAGTTCGTCATAATTTCCGTTACTCCATTTAAAATGTTTTATATTATTTTCCTGTTCCTCCAAAATAAAGCAACATTATATGTACAATTTGACATCTTATTTTAATTTCTTTGCAGTCGAAAACATATACGCAAACAATCTTGGACAAAATTAGTTGTCGCGTTCTTAAGCCCGTTCTTATCCCGCCTCAATGTTGGAGTTGAAAAGCCTCATCTCTCATCTCGGGACGCAAGTTTCGTTTCAAGCAACATTGAAATGGGATACAAGGACTACAATTGTGTCCAAGATTGTAGGATTATGGTTGTGCAGAAATTGCTGTTTGTCGACACCAGCACTTTAGAAATATTGAAGCAGTTCCAACATTTGCCAAATATTCTCTATCCACCTTACGACGTTTACTTCAAATTTTGATTCTTGTGGAATTGACTTAATCTGAAACACCGCGCATTATCAGATTATTCAAAGAACTATTGATTCACAGAGAGCAGAACATTTTGATCTGTTGATGATATAGCCTATCATGCCTATCTGCCTATTGGAAATATCAAACAGTTCAAAATGATTTGTGATAATATGAATCGCTATGCCAAGCAGTGGCGTAGCCAGAAGGGACGAGGGCGAACCCCCCCCCCCCCCCTTCTAATCCGTCAGTGTAGATTGGTGCCGTCGGTTCAACAAGCTTTGACTTGCCAGGTGCTTATTATGTTTTTAGATTTCAAAAGGGCACTTTCTCAGAAAAAAGTTCTTCGATAATAATGTATTAAAGATTGTGCGATGTTGTATTTAAATACATAACCTAAGACACAGAGAGGGGGAGAGAGGGGGGAGAGAGGGGAGAGAGAGAGGGGGGAGAGAGAGAGGAGAGAGAGAGGAGAGAGAGAGAGGGGAGAGAGAGAGACAGGTGGGTGTCGGAGTCCACGTGATACAGAACAGGCTCATTTTAAAAGTTTGACAACATTTACACAAATCTTTCTTTCAGACAACCCATATGTTTCAATGAGTGACGATAAACCTAACCGTGTACAACGTAAACAATAAAACATTATATTTCCACATTATTGTATATTATATATATATATATATATATATATATATATATATATATATATATATATATATATATATATATATATATATATATATATATATATATATATATATATATATATATATATATATATATATATATATATATATATATATATATATATATATATATATATAAATATATATATACCTCTTTATGACATAAATTTTTGATTGTATAATACACCTTCTTACTCTGCGTTGTGACATACTTTTTTACCTTGAAATGTCAATTTTTTTAGAGCTTCCGGAGGCTTCGCTCCTGGACCCCACAAGGGGGCCTTAAGCGTGCCCCTAGACCCCCACACCCACAAGTCCTGCGCTTTGCACTTTAAATATGGTGTTTTATAGCTCTCTTTGACATGAATTTTGACTTGTATAATACACCTTCTTACTATGTGTTGTGACATACTTTTTGTTTTTTCGCTTTGCGCTCGAAGTGACACCTTGAAGTGACTTGAAGGTGTTGACACCTGTGTTTCATCTTTGTGTTTGGTATATGGTGTATTGCAGCTCTTCTTTGACGTGAATTTTGACTTGTATAATACACCTTTTTACTATACGTTGTAATATACTTTTTTCCCCTTAAAATGTCAATTTTGCGAGTGTTTCCGGGGGCTTCGCCCCCTGGACACCTACCGGGACTTCGCCCCTGGACCCCATCAGGAGCCTTTAAGCGGGCCTCTGGACCCCACGCCGAGTCGCTTTGCGCTCGAAGTAACACCTTGAAGTAACACCTTGAAGTGACACATTGAAGTGGCACCTTGAAGTGACACATTAAAGTGACACCTTGAAGTGACACCTTCGATGTCACCTCAACTACGCCACTAAATATCGTGTATGTTTAATTCAATTCACCGCCCTTACCCCCACCCCCTCCTTTCCCCCTCAATATGAAAATCCTGGCTACGCCACTGGCGCCAGGTACTAAATGATTTGCAACGTAATAAATACTTTTTCTCAAATAGTGTAATTATAGGCAGACAGGGAATATGGGAGGCTTAATAACGTTAATACTAATGATTTAATTACTTAATGACTGGAGTTGCATGAACTAAGTTTTGTGATGTATTCTAATAAACACTTTTTGAGGGCTTACACTGATTATTTAACATATATAGCATGTAAAACACACAACACGATGCAGCTTTTATTTGCCTATAACTATAGAACCACATAAACATACTCAACTGCTAAACATCAATACTAAGTTAGGCTCACTTGTGTTATGTCATTGCGTAGTGTTTATGGCTGCATTGGGTGTCCCGGATTCCATACTTAAATCTTATGACTCAATATGGGGTGCTAAAATAATATTTTTAAGTGGTAGGCGTGAGTTTATATTATTTTTCATATAGCATATTTTTAAGATTTCATTTTTATATCAGACCATAATATTGCGCAAATATTAGTTACCTTTTAAAACATGTAAAAAGAAATTGTTATTTTCTCTGGAGATTTCAAACAAAAACAGACACAATCCTTTTTCAAGAAAAGAACAGTCACGGGCACAGAGGTCGAATAGAGATGGTATGTCTCTTATTTCTATACTGTCCCATGGATATTCCAAACAGTTATCTATACGATTTCTTAAAAGTACCACTTAGCCAGTTAACTAGAAATCATACAATGGTTCATTGACTGAGTGTTTATTAGAATGCACACTGGCATAGGAAGAAGAAAGGTGGGGAACTGCCCAGTTGCATGCTTTTCTCTCAGATGAGAGGTAAAATTGGTTAATTATTGATATAAAATTGAAAAAAAATTGATGAACCATTTGGCAAAAATATTGGAAATGAAAAATTAAACTGAACATTGACTGATTATAGGAGATTTTCCAAAAATTGCAGATTTTCCGATTAGCAGCAACATTTGATGGAAACTTAATTTTCCATACGATTTTTAACTTCTAACCGGGCAATGTGTGCCCCCCCCCCCCCTTCCCTACCTTTGGTAACCCTTCTTTTGCCCCTGAATTAATAGGCCTAGCGTCAGTTAATTGTTATTCGACGAACATCAAATGTACTTAATTTTATGTTGGGTCATATTATCCATTGCAACCAGAATAAACGTAGGCCTTTTAACATGGAGGTACATTCATGCCTATAGGACTATATATGGTCACCCAAGTGCCAATCGACAAGATTTTAGCCAGCAGTTACTGGTCAGCTGGTTACATAGGTGAGAAATGCGTAGCCAGATAAAATGTGTTCACGGAAATGTCGATTTAAATTTAGAACCAGAATGCTGTTAGCAGCTCCCTAAACTATTTTCACAAGGTCCCTGAATGTCGAGTCACAATAAATTATGTTATTAAAGATGCTATTAGAATTATAAACAATAAAACCATGATCTTACAAATAGCAGTTGCCATCATCAGGATTTGGTATCCACGGTTTTCCGTCGCAGAAAGCATCTGATAATGACCAGGTCCCAGCAAGGATGAAAACGAAAACATAAAACATATTTAATCAGATTTAACGAGCTTTGGCGAAATGCAAAATATTATGAAGTGCGAAGAACTATCTGACCTGACTATGCAGCATCAAATTCCTTTTAAACCATATCTGCATATGTCGTGCTTTGCCTGTCTGCAGGTTGAAGTATGCATGAATCTTCTTTCTCCAATCCCTGGGATAAGTTTACTATCACATGCGCAGAACGGCGTTCTGCTTTACTGCACATGATCAGGGAGTTGCCTCTACAAATTGTGTATATGTGTTTATTCAGGCAACAAGCATATTTGTCACTTTTCAGTCAATGCGAGCGCAGTTTTGTACATTAAAGAATAATATAAATTGTTTACAGAGGAACTTAAAGCCGGCTTTTGAAAACTATCATTAAAGGGTTATCCCCACATTCTTACCACATAAAACAACAACAGATAGTGTGTTTATGGTTTCAACGAAATCTTGTATCATTCTGGAGACTAAATTTGTTGATAGACGTCTCATGATAGACGCTGAAATCTGCCGCGCCATGAGGTGTGGGGAAGACTCGCGGTGTGGGTCCAGCGACGAAGCCCGATATACTCCAGCTTTACAGCTTTATATGACAGCCTAGTCTAAAGTTAGTAAATAAACATAATTTTGACCAGCATATGACACTTTAGATCAATTGACTACACCCATGCCATTTTCAAGGGCGGGATTTGCCTATCGAGTGTGTGTGTGTGTGTGTGTGTGTGTGTGTGTGTAGGGGAGTCAAAAATGGGATGGTGCAAAATCACACAATCATACTTAGATGCAAAACGTTACCATACAAAAGTTCAAAATTCGCATCTGTATTCGCATCTGTATTTGCTACTTTGTTCCCGTGAAGAAGAACAAATTGTACGTGGGCGAAATTTGTCCGCTATAGTAATTTATTAACAACATTTCCCCTACCTGCCTACTAAGGCAATGCTGTTCCAACTTGAACAGCGTCCAAAAAGTGTGATCCAGCTGTCAACGTCCAGAAGCTAGGACGGTCTCCTTTTGAAAAATCTGGTTGCGGATCCTACGGCTACGCACCTGGATGCCACTCCCTAGCGTCGTTTATGGCAATCGGGGAGCTTACCTCCATCGAGGAGCCCTAAAGTTCCTCGATGCAGGATCTTTTGTTGCCATGGGCGCAGCCATTTGCCAAAGATTACCCACAATCATACACTTCCTCACCATATATATATAGTGTAGGTGGTCAACTTTAGGTGGTCAACAGAATGGTCACAGAAATTTTGTACGTACGAGAAGAAACTGTTGCGTAGAATATGCGTGGCTATCATACACACATTCTATCCACATCCCATTTATGTACACGGTTCGTTTTTGTTGTTGTTGTTGTTTTGTTTTTTTCCTGCAGAGAAAAACAGTGCGACGCCGTCCCAAGAATGGCGCGCACTAGCAGATTGCCGGTTTGTGTGGAGTGTTCTAAGGTGTGGAAACCTATCTATGATACTATTACGACAAACCTGACTGCAATAGCGAGAGCCGAAAGTGATTTTAAGGATGTTAAATGAGTATTTATTTCGACGTGATCATTTTTATCTCCATTTAAGTTGTATTGAAGGACACAAATCCTTATTTCATTTTAAGACAGAAATTGGTGATTGTGTATGTTTTTGATTGCGGATTTACAAGAATATTTAAGAGTGGGACTTCTCAGTTTTGTTGTTGTGAATTTTAGTCTAGATTAATTAACGTTAGAATAATTGTTTTCTTCCTCCCATGAATTAATCTTTATATGAAAAATTAATTCCATTTAAACTTCAAGCTGTTTTATGGGCATAGTTCTTAAGATCCCCACTGGGTGTCGGGGTAAAATCCCTACCCACTAGCCCATGAGGGGGTCAAAAGACGCAACACATTTTGCAAGTCGGACTAAAGTTGTTTTTTCGATTCTTCGTACGTGTTAAGTCAATGAGAGAAATTTTCAAAAGAATGTTTTTCCTTCTTCCCATAAATTCATTTTATATGAAAATTAATTCCATGCCAACCGCAAACTGTTTTCTGGGCATAATTCTAGGATCCCACTGGCTGTCAGGATCAAATCACTACCCACTAGCCCATGAGGGGGGTTGATATATTATCTGTCTCGTAGTAGGCCGAATTCAGTGTTAATAATCTCTTCATTGTTTTACACTTTTTGTGTCTTGCCTGTTCTTAACCACAGAACAGTGAGAGATATACGCAATGGCAAAAAAATGTGACACTGTGCGCACCGTGATACGTGTGCGCGACTGGCAATACGCGTGCGTAGCGATTGAATGAGAAAGGTTTCTCGATGGAGTTTCTGTCTGAGCCAGACAGCACTTTAAATCAATGAATATACAAGTCCCTTATCTTTCGATTTACGTGCAAAGTTGATCACGTTTGTAAAATTATAACCACGGGGAAATCTTATTAGGTATTTCAATAGCATGAGATGAAAATTTTAGATCAGACTTTATGAAATTCTGGATGTAACAATTAACGTGTCAGTGGAAAACATATTTTTGTCCATTTCAAAGTCTTAAACTAGGAAAAAATTGATAACAAATTGATATCATTTTTGAGCTGTCCTCCATGCATCACAAATTTTGCATGCATCAAAAGCTTATCCTCTAAAGTTGACCAATCGTACTATACCGTGAAATATTTTGAACAGCCCTACTCAGAATTGTTCTCAGTTTAGAGTAAAAATCAAAATAGAAACAGTTAGTAGCTGATAGTCCTATAAGATCGGTTTTTGCATTCCTTCCTAAGTTCTTATCTGAACCCAGAGATCGTTTCGCTGACCTCGGGTCTTAAATCGATAAATACACGAGTCCCACCTCATTCTTTCGATTAACGTGCGAAGTTGATTAATTTGAAAAATTTAAACTCCGGAGAAATCTTATTAGTATTTCAATTTCTGGATTAAATGAAATTCTGAATGCATCAATTAACGTGTAAGTGAAAAGATATTTTCATCATTTTTAGATTCTTGAACTAAGAAAGAAAGAAGGAAAAAAAAACACATAACAAATTAATATAAATATTGAGCTGTCACTCAGTTCATGCATCACAAACCTTTACCCTCAAAAGTTTATCAGTCATATTACCGTGAAAACTAAATACTTGTGTTATTTTGAACCGTCCTACTCAGAATTGTTTGCAGTTTATAACAAAAATTAAAATGAAGACTTTTCGTAGCAATTCATAGTCCTATAACACAGTAAGATCGTTTTTTGATGGGTTCGAACTTGTTTAAAGATCTAACCCACCGGAACTTAAAAATCTTTGCAAAACTTTTAAGTCCTTCTGTCTTTGATCGTGTTTCGCAATAACAAACTAGTCTACGATACCTTCTTTCATTTTTTTATCTTTTTGAAGAGTTTCCTACAATTCTTGATGTATTTCCTTCTTTTCGTTTTATTAAAGGAAGGAATCCATGTAAAGTGTGAAATGAAAACTTCCGGGTTGTGAAGAAAACATTTTTTTCGGGATAAGAATGCTATTCTCTAGCAAGGCGAAAGGATATGAAAATTGTCGAGACGTAATGCATAGACTAGACTGATATTTATAACAAATCATATACTTTGTAATATATACACGAACAACATAGAACGTAAAATTTTATTGTATTTTGAATTGTAAAAGAGAGTTTGATGATATATTTTTATATTAGAATAACATCAATTATGACCTGGAAGGCATGACATCAAAAATACCAGTAAGTTCTTAAAATGCACTTAAAACTAATAGATAAATGAACATCGTTGTATATATGATATTTTTTACACACATTCTCAGCGAGCCGAGCAAACTTTTTTTGAGATCTTCTTATTTGAGGAACATTTTGTATTAAAAAATAGCCAAAATGATTCTTACTTTAAAACCGCACAAACTAAGAAGATCTGAGGAAGTTTTTCGAGGTGTTGTGGTGGATTTTTCGGGAAAAAGCCTCTGTCTGTCTGTGGCGAAACGATATGACAATTTCCATGATGTGAATCGGCATACACGGGTAAATGTAAATACACTGTACAGCTGTATGAGTCATTGTGAATCGAATACAACTTTACAAGTGTGTGTGTGTGTGTGTACGTGATAATGAGTGGACTATGAGTATATGAGACAAGATCTGAGGTGCACTGTACATATCAAATGTCAATTACCAAAATGACAACTAGGAATAGAACCCCATCACCAGTGCTTTCAGTACTTTGATTGTATTCCTTCTTAATTTCTTATCTGAGGCAGAAAGCAATTCATTTTCCTCACGTGGTACTTTAAAGGCCATTTGTGATTTTATGGTGGCGGCGTATATTTTATTCCAGCACGCAGTAATTTGACCCAAGACGATTACTGATTTCCTCATCTGTGTAGGTGTAACCTGATCTATGTGGTATTCGACCATTCAAAACACACGAATAAAAATATATTTTACCGTTCGTAATGCACGATAACTGGCCTTTAAATCAAAGAATACACAAGTCCCACCTCACTCTTTCGATTGACGTACAAAGTTGATCACGTTTTTAAATTTACAAGCCCGGGAAAATTTTATCAGGTATTTCAATTTCTGGAGATGAAAACTTCAGATCAGATTTTATGAAATTCTGTGTGCATCAATTAACGTGTTAGTGGAAAAGATATTTTCATAAATTTCAAATTATTGTACTAAGAAATAAATTGATATCAACCTTGAGTTGCCCTCCCGTTCCTCAAATGTTTATCAGTCATACTATATTGTAAAACCTAAATAACTTTATTTTGAACTGCCATACTCAGAATTGTACGCTGTTTTAGTAGAAAATAAAATGGCAGTTAGGCTATTCATAGTCCTATAAGATCGTTTTTTAAAGATTATTTTGGCATTCCTTTTTAAGTTCTTATCTAGCTTAAGGCACACAGCGATTCACTGTTTATTTATATGTGGTAAGAATTATAGAATTATAGAATTATATAGAATTATAGAAGTCGAAAGCTGTCCGCTGACCGTGGTCTATGCGCGGCCGGCCGGCAACGCGGCAACGCACGGCAACAACCGCTTCAGGTCTGAAAATAAAAGTAGTCCCGGCAAATCCTTTAGCGACGATAGGTTTGGAAAAGCTCATTGTACAAAATAGGAATATGCTAACATGCTGCCAAGACATACTTAATGCACAGAAATGCCACTGTCCCGACCTTCTGTTGGCTGCTTAAAATATATTATAAGGTCCGCTCTGACTGTCTGAAAGGTTTTCTTTCGATTGGGAAAATTAGGAAATAATTAACAAACTATTGAAAGAAATTTTGGTAAAATCATTGCAAATTGTGGTAAATTTTGGCAACATTTTCCAATAATTGATTCAAATTTACCAAAAATTGAAGAAGAATTGCCCCCACGATGAAGCAAATTTCCCAAAAATTGTATGAAATGGCACGAAAATGTAAGAATTTTTTAAAAATTGAAAGAAATATACCAAATATTGAAGGAAATCGGAAAAAAAGTTGTCCATGAATTAAGGAAATTTCCGAAAGTTGAAGAATAATGAAAGAAATTTCCCAAACATTCAAAGGATATCACAAATATTGAAAGAAATTGACCAGAAATCGAAGAAATCTTGCCCAAAAATGAAGGAAATGTCCCAAACATTAAAAAAAAATTACCAATAATTGAAGAAATATTGACTGATGCGATTGCCCTAAAATAAGGAAGTTTTCCGAAAATTGAAGAAAACTGGACAAGAATTAAGAAAATTGTCCTAAATTGTAAAACATTTCCTCAAAATAGAAGGAAATTGAAGAAACTTTATCAAAAATCGAAGAAAAATTGCCAAAAAATGAAGGAAATTTCCCAAACATTGAAGGAAATTTCCCCAAAATAAAGAAAATCTTAGAAAAATGGCCCCAAAATAAAGAAAATCTTTCAAGAAATTGAAGAAAACTGCACGAAAATTGCCCCAAAATGAAGAAAGATTTTCAAAAAAAAAATGCACGATATGAACTTGAAAAATTTCTCAAAAATTGAAAGAGATTTCCCAAATAATTAATGAAATTTCCTGAAAATTGAACAAAATTTACGCAAACCTCGACTAAGAATTATCTCATGGTAAAAAAGTATCATCGGAAAAATCTTAGTTGAGTTGCACCCCCTAGCCCCCAGCCCCCTAGCCTCCTCCGTACGCCACTGATGAACTGTGAGGATTTATTAGAAGCAGGGGCGTAGGAAGGGTTAAGCCGTAATTAATTGTGCGTTATCACGGATTAACCATAGAAGATGGGGCTCATATATATATATATATAGGCTTCTCCTCGTGCATCCCTTAAAACGGTGCCCCATCTTTTACGGTTAATCCGTGACAACGCACGATGAAATATAGGTTAACCTGTTAACCCTTAATACTCGCATGTATACTTTAAATCGATGAATGCACCTCACTCTTTCAATTGGCGTGCAAAATTGTATCACGCCTGTAAAATTACAACCCGTAATGGTCCCCCAGGTGCGACAGATCTAGTAACGTATACTCCATGCTCAAAATCCGCCATCTTTTAATTGAGAACAATATTTTGAATTTCATTAAATGAAGAGATTATTGACTTCAAATTAAGTGTTATTTATTGAAGGTTGTATTTTAATGATTACTATCACACTATGCTACAATCAATTTCAGCAAGGCTAATTATAGAAATTTATGACGTTTTTACCCGCAAAAGTTATGTAAATTGGCAACGTTGAGGAATGTAGACGCAAACTTCCAGTGCCAATCCAATGGTCTAAAAAGTGATGACGAGACATATTTAGACATTTTTGCTGTTTCAGAGACATAATAGAAAATATTTATTACACCAAATTATTTTATAAAGATTCACAAAGAGATAGTGAAGGAGAATAGTATTATTTGAAATGAACGAGGCTAGTCTCACCGGACAGTGAGATAAACACTTTCACTCGGTAGCATGAGGCACTACATGCTAGGCAATACTTGCAGTACTTGTGTAGCAGCCATGTAGTGGCTATAGCGTATAATACGTCAGAATGTTGACTACACCGGATGCGGTTCTGAAACTTAGAGAGCTAAGTTAACAGGTTAAGAAATTGCTAGCGTCCATCACGCACACACTGTAATCTTGCAACCTCGGCGTGGGTAAAATTTATTTCAGGAGAACCAATTTCAGATCGTCTTTATTCAATGTATCTATTCTAATTTAAAATGAATAAATTAAAACCTACATAACTTTGTTCTCTTTCTTTAAGGGTCGTGTCTAGCTTTTCGTTTTTGAGGGGAATAAGCCCCCCCCCCCCTCCCCCCAAACAAAAAAAACAAAAACACTGAATGCCGTTTTCAGATTAGGGAGGACAGAGGCGTAGGAGTTAGGGCCCCGGAAAGGGGTTCCATTTCCCGGTTGCATATACATACTTTATTTTGATAAAAGTGTGAAATTATTAACATAAAATTGTGAAGAATTTTCCTGAAAATTGAAGAAAATTTACCGGAAATTGAAAAAGATTAATCAAAGAGCTTTAAGCTCTTTGATTTCACGAATATAAAGGAAATTTGCCACAAAATGAAGGAAGATTTCCCGAAAATTGACGAAGATTTCTTTAAAATTTCGCAGAAGTTGAATAATGTTTTGGTTTTTTAGGGGAAGGGGCTATGATTTTGCGAAGCCTCGCCTCCCTTAAGACGCGCGCCACTGCTTTCTTTATTACTATACTTACAACAAAATATGCCACGACAGTCCTTTTTAGAGGGCGTTCTTGTAATTTCTTGAGACGATAATTTCATATCATAGCAGTTATCATACAAGTTTTGATGCATTAATAACATCATTCTGGTAAGTGGAAAAAAAATTGTCATCAGTTTCAAATTATGAAACTAAGAAAAAAAAGATAACAAATTAATATCAATTTTGAGTTGTCCATCCGATCATGCATAACAAATTTTGCATGCAGCAAAAGCTTATCCTCAAATGTGTATCAGTCATACTATACCGTGAAAACTAAATAAGTGTTATTTTGAACCGCTCGCTCAGAATTGTTCGCAGTTTATAGTAGAAATTAAAATGGAGACTTTTCGTAGCTATCCATAGTCCTATGAGATCGCTTCTTGCATTCCTTCCTAAGTTCTTACCTAAGGCAGACAGCGATTCACTGTTTCACGTAGTGACTTTAAATCGATGAATGCACCTAACTCTTTCGATCGACGTGCAAAGTGAATCACGTTTGTGAAATTACAACCCCGGGCAATATGGGCTCAAAGAATCAGAAAGGTGTAAATTGATCTGTTCATGGTGTAGGCCTATATTTTTGTTATAATGAAGAAGACAAAACATGAGCCCACTGTTCCTCGTATCCATCTACCCATAACGCATCCGATGGGCCCAACTTGATTGGTTTTCCAGTGTACAGGTTATTGCATTTTCTTCACCATGGTAAATGTTACGCTGATCAACATAGGCCTATCAGAGACGGCGAATAGGCCCCCAATTTTTGGGAGATCAAAAATAATATATGTGACTAAAAAAGTAATGACAACATTTATTTAAAGCCCCAAATCGCAGGGCTTCCGGGAACTGTGTTCTTAGGCTTCCAGACCACAGCATCCATGTCCAGGCACCACTTTTCTGCTCCTCCTTCCCACGTTTTCAAAAATGATCCCCTGTCCACACAATCGTTACATTTCTTGAAGTTTCCTAAATTGTATAACTTGAAAGAAAGTAATGAAACTGTTTTGGATATCCATGTACTATTTTGTGACCTTCTCAAAGCGTCAACTTATGGTGAAAGTACTCGTTTTTTTGTGGAAGGTCCATGTATTTTTTCATGGTGGTCATTCATGTGCAGCCAGGCATCGATATCTTAATGAAGATTCATCCCAAGGACAAAGTGTATTAGGATTAATTGAGATACCTATTGATGTAAATAACTTTGCTTTTACCTCATTCTCTGCCTACATCTATTTTCGTTTATGCATGCTCCATCAACTGTTGTTATTAAAAACGTTGTCACGTCATTACAGTTCTAAAAAGTCACTAAACATACTTTAATCACAGAAAACTGGAAAAGGTGGAGTTTGGTTGTTGTTGTTGTTGGAAAACAACGACTGGAATCAAAAATCTATGGTAAATCGGGAGAAGTCACAGGTTTAAATTTGACAGTTTTTCCTGTTGCAAGCTCGCCCACATGACAATGACCTGATGACCTGTCGCAATCAATCAAGTCAAACTTTGTCTTGCTTCCATATCGAATTCAATTATGACGCGTAAAACATTTTGCGACAATTCAGTGTTCTGATACATCATACTGTCATATGCGTGAAGGATTGTTTTCTGGGGGGCTAAGAGTTTCAAACTTCAAATATGGCTGTACCCCCACCTGCCATAGAAACAAATATATAATTATATACATTGTTTTGCTTCCACACATTTTTCAAGAACTCTTTGGAAAATAATAATATATTTATTGTAGTTAAAAGGATATAACTGTGATCATAAGATACATTTACAGTTACAATATACAGATATATATATATATATATATATATATATATATATATATATATATATATATATATATATATATATATATATATATATATATATATATATATATATATATATATATATATATATATATATGTATATATATATATATATATATATATATTTAATATATATATATATATATCAACATATAGATCAACATATATATATCAACATATATATATATATCAACATATATATATATCAACATATATATATATATATCAACATATATATATATATATATATATATCAACATATATATATATATATCAATGTATATATATATATATATCAACATATATAAATATATATATATATATATATATATATATATATATATATATATATATATCAACATATATATATATATATATATATATATATATATATATATATATATATATATATTTATGTATATATATATCGACATATATATATAACATACATATATATATATATATATATATATATATATACACATATATATATATATATATCAACATGTATATATATATATCAACATATATATCAACATATATATCAACATATATATCGACATATATATCAACATTTATATCAACATATACAGATATATATCAACATATATATCAACATATATATCGACATATATATCAACATTTATATCAACATATATATCAACATATATATCAACATATATAAACATATATATAAATATATATTCCATTTGCAAATGAAAAATCAATTTTCACCTTAAAATTGAAAACAAATTGGTAAAACTGTAGGAAATTTTCAAACATTTCCTGAAAATTGAAGAAAAAAATAAATAAAATTGAGAAGAAATTTCACGGAGAATGGGGCAACTGCCATCTAAGCACCCGATTTGAATCGCGTTATTAGTAACTACCGTGAATAATGATAAACTTACGGTCCGTAACTACTGCCCGAAATTGAAGAAAAATTCCCCAAAATGAAGAAAAGTTTCCGAAAATGAAGAAAATTTTCCGAAAATGAAGGAAAACTCCCGGAAATTGAAGGGGAGTTCCCAATTAGCAGCAACTTGGAAACTTAATCTACCTGTGTAATTTGTCCACCTATTGCCTATCACCGGAATATTTTTGCCCCCTGAGTTGTGAACCTTCTTACGCCCCTGTAAAGGAGGAGGAGGGGGGGGGGGTCACGGGGAAATCGCCTCAATGAAAATGGGAGAAAAAAGTATCATCCCCTGTCCCCTCTCCTAATTTTTTGTATTAATAAATGGCTAAAAATAAACATCAGTAATAATAATAAAACCGTTATGAGGATAGATAAATGATAAGACGCTATAACTATTAAGACACGATTACTATTTCCCGATCAATTAAAACTCCACCCCTCTCCTTACGATCACCAGACCTGGATCAGTTTTTGATTGGGAATTTCCGTGAATCCAAATTTTCGTCCATATTGTCAAGCATATTAGGCATATAATGAGAAGTGTTTATTGAATAAATAGAGGTTGGGCTCTTTGTGAAACTGCCCGCCAAGTATGGCCATGTTGTCCGATTTAGTGACAAATCTTCATGCATGCCATCATGCCTAACCGAAGTGTCTTATTTTGGTCCTTTTCATGTAAATATCAGATCATCACACAACTGGATCTAACATTTTTACGATTGTGTCTCTATAACAATACGTAATTTGTTATGATAAAGATACATAATTTTATTATGATAAAAATCATAATAGAATTTTTTTTTTTTTATTATTATTATTGCCCTTTTTTCTAAAATGATGAGACCCGATGCCATGGGTACCTCTCATTTTGATACAAAATAATCAGTATATAAAATCAAATTCCCCATGTTTCACTTTTTTTCATTCTTGAAGTTATGAGACTCGACGCCAAAATAACTTCTAGTATTGACAAAGTTGTTAAATTAGTAAAACTGAAAGAAAGTTTATTAATTAGTTTAAATTAGTAAAAAAGTTTGGAATAGTTTGGCAAAATTGACAACAAATTCCGAAAATAAAGGATATTTCCAAAATTTTGACAGAAAATTTCCATCAAATTAAAAGAAATTTTCCCGAAAATTAAGAAAATTCCCCTTAAATGAAGCATATTTCTCACTTCGGGTAAACTGCTATTCTCCTTTGTCCGAGATGTTTGGTGACCAGAAAAGCAAAAAACTAAAGAAAATGACTAGGCGAAACAACTGGATAAAATTATTAAACTCCGGATTTATTAGCCGACGTGGTTTCAAATTCACACTTGGATTAAACAAAAAGAGAAATAAATCAGGGCCATGCAATATAGGGTTCGCTTGACTTAATCCTTATGTCTTCTGTTATACGACTTAGGCTAAGTCCTACATCGCTTCCCTATTCCAAAATGCCTGCAACGCAATAACCTCAATGAGACCTAAGACTGGTTCTATTCTCAAACTGATTCTAACTCAAACTGAAAACAACACTTATCCCCACTTAATTATTGATAAAGAATGTACCCACTTCACAGGTCATGTGATAAGGACCAGCTGATTAGGAAATGCCAAATCTAAGAACATAGTAATCTGCATAAGGCAGTAAACTTATGCAAAACAAATTCAACACTCTACCTCTAGAATAACGAACATGCAAATTAAAGGAATGCATGGGATGAGATACACTTTTTGTGCATCTCACACACAAAAAGGTCAGTTCAGGACAGCCCTAGAAATATGTAAAGCTGAACTTAAGTTTGACTTAACTTATCCCGGGGTAACATGCAAACCACGGTTATGCTTTAGCACCCAAAAATACAGATGTTTCAATATTTCATGTCTAACAGTCTAAAATAATGTAAAAGCAAATAAGGGGTCCTTAGATTATTTATTCGGGAGGCCATCATTTTCATTGCTGAGAATGAATGTAACTCGGTATTTCAGTATACAATAAACTGATAAATTAGACCAGACTGTCAGATGGCCCAAATTCACACTCAGTCTGCAGCGGGTCAGTGGCAGAACCAAATTCAAGGCTCTCCACGAGTGAAATTTGTGGCATTTTGCTTGATGTTTGTGAGACATTCTCTAATCTGGCAATACAAACATCAATTATTATAACTGAATAATGGGACTTAGATGTAATACTTTGATATTGAACAGTTAAATAACACTTCTTCTTTTTATCTCTGTAAAAGAGCACCTTTTAATCTTTACAAAGAAGATGGCAGAGTGCACGTCAGTTTATGTCATGGCAGCAATAGCCCGGGCCCAAATAGTAAGTTTTGGCCTGCATGGCCCATTTTAAAGATGCCCCGTGATGAAATTTGGGGTGGCTCGCACACTCTAGAAAGGCCCTATTTTGAGTTTCTACAAATTATAAAATGGGAAAACAAAGGTAGGTACAGGTAAAGGCATTTTAGGTATAAAAGAGTCCAATATGTATAAGGGCTGTTAAGCCCAACTTTGTCTTTAGGTGATATCGATAATAATGTAATGCCATGCGCGCGAAACGCGTGACATTTCATAATTTTAGTCAAAAAACAATATCAAAACCGAATGCTTAATTCCCAAAAATCTCAATTTAGAGGTCTTTAAATAATGGGCTGGTTTAAAACAAAAGGACTGTTTTCCTGTTGGCAGATTTTTCTACTTTTGCTGCATGCCGACGATGATTGTTTCTTCAAAGTTCAAATGGGGCTTACAACCCCTTCCGCTCGAAGGCTATACCAACTTCAAACTTTTCAAGGGCGTATGGACAGGTAACAATAGCTATTAAAATCCATCAAATTTAATCTATGGTATATGATGCAGATTTCAAATCTCTTGGTCATCTTTAGCCGCTCACACCCAACGTTAGTGAAATCTACGAATGTTCTTATGTTAACCTGCTTTTTGCTTTTTGATAATTACTTTTTGCTTTTAAATAATATATGCTTAAAAAAAAAAGAAATACGATTTCTCTTTATGTCACAAATTACCATAACTTATTGTAAAAAAAAGCCATGAATTGAAAATCATTACTTATTGCCTGCCCACCTCTTGCAGCTCAGCAGCAAATTCAACCAGCAATCAAATGACCAGTCATCTGGCGATGTATGTTGATGCATGGAAGAGTTTGCTATTTTTTTAACAGCCTACCGACGAAAATGATTACTACAAAGCGCAGCTAATTTTCCAATTAATATTGCTTTGTAACTGGCAAGTATGGCATGACAGTTTTGTATACATCAACTTGCGAAATGTGAAGAAGCTTTCTTTACTTTATTATTATTATGAAATAAAATTTTGCGATAATAAAGGGCACCACCCATGATATCAAAGAAAGTTACCCACACAGGCATGGGCGTAGCATAAGCAAGAGAGGGGGGGGGGGGGGTGTATGTTTGGGGTGTTAAACCCCCTTAAAATGTTTTTTCTCCAATTTTGACTAATTTGTGGGGGGAAAATGGCCCAGTATTGTAAACAATTTGTAGGAAAATTAATATGGTTATACCTTTATTTTTTTGTTTCATCGCAAAAAGACAAAATACTTTTGAAACTGTCGGAAGGACAGTATACTCGACTATTCAAATCTAGCGTAGACAATGGGCTTGTTAAGGAACGCATATGCCGGTAATGGGGCTAGGGCTTTTGTTTAAATTTTCATTATTTACTGTAATTCTCATAATATCTTTGAGTTGTATCAGACATTTTACGACACAAAAAGCTCAAGATTACTACTGCACCCAGTAGCTCAGCAACTGATATATAAAAGCAATATTTATAAATGAAACACCTCTTTTCATTATATACATCGAATCGAATGAAAATAGAGACCCATGACTTACCTATGTCAATGAAAGATTAAAATACTGAGAAGTATCCTTGTGGCATGATGCAATTATTTGTTCAGTCATTTACTTACCAACCAAACTACCACTCTGTCCCACATGCCGACCCACCCTGTCCCAAATGCCAACCCACCCTGTTATTTATTCAGCTGAAATCCAAATGACAACCCATCACATGTCCCACATGCCATTCTACCCTGTCCTTCATGCCAACCTACCCTGTCCCACATACCAATCCACCCTATATTCAACATGCCAACCCATCCTGATCAACATGTCAACCCATCCTGATCAACATGCCAACCCACCTTGTCCCACATGCCAACCCACCCTGTCACACATGCCAACCCACCCTGTTATTTATTCAGCTGAAATCCAAATGACAACCCACCACATGTCCCACATGCCATTCTACCCTGTCCTACATGCCAACCCACCCTGTTCCACATACCAATCCACCTTATATTCAACATGTCAACCCATCCTGATCAACATGTCAACCCATCCTGATCAACATACCAACCCACCTTGTCCCACATGCCGACCCACCCTGTCCCAAATGCCAACCCACACTGTTATTTATTCAGCTGAAATCCAAATGACAACCCACCACATGTCCCACATGCCATTCTACCCTGTCATACATGCCAACCCACCCTGTCCCACATACCAATCCACCCTATATTCAACATGCCAACCCATCCTGACCAACATATCAACCCATCCTGATCAACATGCCAACCCACCTTGTCCCACATGCCAACCCACCTTGTCACACATGCCAACCCACCCTGTCACACATCCCAACTCAACAACAAAAATATTGTCTGTTATTTTTTATTATATAAATATATGAAATCCAGAATACAACCCACCACATGGCCCACGAACCATTCCACCCTGTCTCACATGCCCAACCCAACCTGTCTCACATGCCAACCCATCCTGATCAACATTGTTAACCCACGTTGTCCAACATGCCATCCTATTTTGTGTCCCACATGCCATCTCACCCTACATACAATTCCACCCTGTCCCACATAAAATCCCACTCTCATTCTAATTCTTACATGTGCTTATCATCATGTCATCTTCTACCCTATATTCCACATATTGTTTAATTTCTTTTTATAGCCAAGACACCTAATTACGAATTCTTTTGAGGCGAGAAATATTTCATTTATTTATTCATTCATCCCGAAACTAATATTTTAATTACTATTCTTGTCAGGAATTTCATTATCATAACAAACAAACTCCTCAAGAAATATTTTGTTTGCTTTTACATTCATCCAAAGACTAATATCTTAATTGCTATTCATGTCAGGATTTCATTATCATAACAAACACACTCATTTAAAAATTTGATTTAAAGCCATTTTGGGGCATCAAAAACAATATAACTTCAGACCAAGGCTTTGCTCATGAACCTCACATTTTTTCCTGATTTCTCTCGTTTTCTGAAGTTGAGCACCTTAAGTTTTGTGTGATGTAGAACGAAATGCAAACGATTTGTGCTATATTTGAAATATATTGGCGGTCGGTGAGGGTGGGGGTGGAGGGGAGGGGGTCTCTTCCAGTTATTTGATTGTAGACACATACATATCGGGCAAGTACAAATTTTCGTCGGGAAATTTGTCTTACACCCCACCCCCCTCCCCCAGCATTCGAAGTCTAGTTAAGGTACACCCCTTCGCACAGGTCTGGGGACAATGTCATATCAAACTTAAATCTCGCCAAATATTCATCTTAATATTATATTCATCTTAACTCAACAATAGCTACTCTTTCCTTAAAAATAAGTAAATAGAAAACAGCACTTTTGATATATTCAAGCAAAACATGGATAATAAACCACCCCACTTAAAGACGCCTACATCATTGGGACTCGCCACTGCTCTTCATCGCACGGGCAGAAAGGGCAGTGGCCCTCCATCATGGGGTAAAAAGTGCCGTTCGTGGAAAGTTTCCCCATTTTAAACTGTTAAAGGCAAATACGCTCCCTGAAATGCCGGTTGTGCTACTTCTTACGTGAGAATAATCAATGTTTTCGTTATAAAAAGTGTCATTGCTCTTCATTTTCGCCCCAGCCATCTTCACACACATTCGAACCCAATTGTTTCTCACCGTGTTTACTAACGTGACGTCATAGAAAGTGCCCTTTAGAAAGTGCCCTCTATTTCATGAGTTTTGTCCTTTTCGCGTGCAGGCATCTTTGCCACTCCTATACTAAAATTCGTGACATGCAATTCATAAACCAGGGATATTTAGATTTCCGTTTCGCCAGTTAGCAGCAGTTAAGATCTTTCCTATTTTGCAATAATTAAGATGACAGTTCCTATTGCAATTAATGAATCAATGAACCGTTGAGAGAAGTGTTCCGTTTAAAATTAACTGATCAATCACTTATACTGTTATACATGAGATCAACAAGCATAACAAGATAGTCACAAATCAGAGAATAAAATGTTGATATTCCAGCTGTTTATCCAGCGATTATGAACAGGCAAAAAAGACTGGGAGATTTTACCAACAGATGAAACTGAACAGGGTTAGCAAGCTAATGTGAACAAGACTTTTATTGGATTGTCTTTAATAGTAAATACACTTATATAGCGGGCAAAGGTAGAATGTTTATTTTCACCAGAAAAAGTTTTAAATCATTGAACATAATAGTCTTTACAATACACTCATTTCATGACAAATTGTGCTGGTTATTGATTTCCCGGTCTGCTGTATTGTAGCATGATTTCGTCCCAATTGAAAGGTGAAATCATTATCATAAAATTGCAAAATGTGGTAAAATGTTTGGATATTTTGGAAAATTTTTCAGAAAATTGGCCAAAATGTCCAGAAAACTGGCCAAATTTTCTAAAAATTGAAAACAAATTAAAAAACTGGCCAAAATTTCCAAAAATTGAAGACAAATTCCAGAAAACTGGCCTAAATTTCAAGAAAAGTGAAAGGAATTTCCCGATTAGCAGCAACTTTTGATGGCAGTGCAATTTTTTCCAGCAGTAGAGTTACTCCTAAACAAAGGTTTACAAAAGACTTTACAAATGTTTATATGAATGAATATTTATAATAGTACAACATTATCATTATAATACAAATTAAAATGCTCTAAAGTGGTCAATTTTGAATCAATTTTGATCCAACGGTGAAATTCTTTTATGTCTGTATGTTCATGGTTGATATCTTATTTTATTCTTATTAAACTCAAGTTGTTGCTATATGCAATGCATTCAATAACACTTTTCAACATTACAGCTACAACACAAACACATCTACATGGCGCAAAGGACAAATCGACCGACCAGGTCTGCAACCAATAGTCTGCAACTGGTTTATCAAAAGCCGTACACCATATAATACTCTAACAAGAGGACTTTTGGAATGTAAAACTCGGTAAACAACAAGCACTAAAACAAATTAATCTAAGACTCATCACTTTTGACATGTCCCAACTTTTTAAATGCCCCTTAAGTCTAAAATGAGCATGCGTGACCTTTATAGTGTGTTTAAAGTGTCCATTTTGAATATGAATGAAGTTTCCAACTTGTGTTGGAAGATTGTGAAACAAAACCATTCAAACTATTAAAATGTGACACTTCTAATTTTCTCCAACACTTTTGAAATTTAGCCTTGGAAATACTTTTAGGCTAACCAAGCTCTAAATGGGACACTTATTTTGATATCTTCTCAAGATTTCTCATTTTTTAGCTCAACATCCCTTTAAGGACTTTGAGCTTATGCGATAAATAACTTAACAGCCAGGTTCTCGCCCGGATACGTTCGGTTTTTTGCAGCATTTATCAGCGCTTTGTGGATATTTTGCTGTGTTGCTATGTTTGCCTCAAATAGATCGATATGTTGATGCAATCACAATTCATATTGTTGCGTAGTTTTAACGAATTCTGCATTCCAAAATTTACTAAAAATGTTTCAAATACTTGGATTTCACTCGGCGCAATCCGAAGGAATGTAGCATATATAATAACATTGGCTCGGGAAATGCCACTGGATATCTCTGATTGAAATAAAGCTATATTTTCATTGCCTGGAGCGTCAAAATACAGTCTGGCACATATGATAATCGAGCTTGATATCCCGTTTGGGATTTCTCCCAATGTGTAGGCCAACTGGGGTATAACTTTTGTAGTTGATAGCTCATTTGGGTTATAAATTGGGTTTAAAAAACATAGTAAAAGCTTTATGAATAGCTAAATAGCTTAGATAGATTATTTCAACCATATAACTGTATAATTCGATTGAATCTCTGGGTGTAAAATCACCTAGCAACCTAGTAAAAGCTTAAGAATTGCTAAATAGCTAAAAAGATTACTTCAAGCATATAATGCGATTGGTGTTAATAACTAACTGATAATTTTTTTTTAAACACCTTTGAAAATCAGCGTGAGTCCCCTGTCGCATGACCACCTGGCTTGCAGTAAACTTATCCGCAATAACTTTTTTTTAACTCACCATCCCTTTAGGGGATTTGAGCTTAAGCAATCACTAACTCAAGAGCCAAATTTGAGCCCGGATGCGTTCGGATTTTTGCAGGTTTATCATATCTATGATCAAATAACTCTCTTTAGATGGAATAGTCCATCAATCCTTCATAAGCATTGCACAAATTCCTCCAGGCATATAACGCATATTCATTTTTAGCGTCAGCCAAGGACTAATCTGTTCCACTTCACTGCAAAGCAGGTTTGCAGTTTGAGCTCCAAATGAATGAGCTATTGTACGGTGTAACATTAGCTTGTTGCTAGCAAGTGAACTGTGAAGTGGCTCTCAGTTGGAAGGTGTAGAATTCCCCTGTGCTGTGTATGGTTTAACAATAAATGCTTGCTAGCAAGTAAACTGTGAAGTCTCTCTCGGGTTGAAGGTGTGGATTGCCCCTGATTTGGAGAAAATCAAGGGTGTCGGGTTGGAGTGGCCCAAGGGATAAAAAATCCTAATGTCCTAAGCGTTTTTTAGATATTTTGCTGTGTTGCTATGTTTGCCTTAAATAGATCGATATGTTGATGCAATAACAGTTCATACTGTTGCGTAGTTTTAACAAATTTTGCATTCCAAAATTTGCTTAAAATGTTTCAAATACACGGATTTTGCTCGGCGTATAATAACATTGGCATGGGAAATACAACCGAATATCTCCGATGGAAAGAAAACTCTGCTTTCATATATTTCCTGAATAGGTTATCCTCAATTAGGGTGTTTCAGCTGACTTCACGAGGTCACGTGACTTTTGTTTACATTGCAGTGTTTTTGTCGGTCAAAATCACAGTCGTCTGCTAGACACTTAAATAGACTTACATAAGTTTGCATGTTGCTAATCAGATAAAACTATTTTTGTAAGATAATTACGCTGGAATCTTGCTGTGCCGTTGGTTGCACTAACAGATATGTGCGGGGGAACAAAAAAGACATTTTCTCGATTTCCATCTGATCCTGATGGACGTTCGAAGTTGGTTTCTGCTGTACGACGCAACGGCTTTCAACCTACGGTAGGCCTTACACACTAGGATTTGCAGCTAGCTTTTTATATCGGGTATGTAGGCTTTGTCTGAGTAACGAACAATCAGACGGCGTTAACGTTAAAGTTAATCTTCGTATGCCCGGTGAAAATACAACTTAAGCAAAAAAATGCAATCCGTAAAATTCGCTGAACTGGAACTGGTATGATAGCATGTAGTATGTTTGTTGTACGTGTGATGTGACTGAGCTGTGTGAAGACGCGTAAAACGCAAGGACGCTTTTCCGGCAAAATGGTTTCCAGATGAGTTAGAGTCACGTGATGAAATCCCTCTATAGGTTTATTGTTCACGTGGAGATAGTGATTGTATGTATCAGCAGGGAGTTGTTGGTATCAGTTGCTGCAGTCTTTCATTAGGTCACGATGGGTGATCTTGTATGATTAGTTTAGAGGTGGAGTAAGTCCATCATATGAAAGTGGACTTCAAAGAAATGTTTGATTTTTTTTTAGTTATATTATGGAGCTATTCAGTTAATAGCTCCATCAGATCATGGAGCTATTAACTGGACAACTCCATGGTTATATTTTGTTATAATGATTGCCACTTGGAAGGGTATTTGTTGGATGCTATTATTGATTGTGATTCATTAATTGCGATAATTAACAATAACAATAGTTAAAATCATGTCTTGTTGCAAGGAGGTAAAATAATCTTGATTTTATACAAATCTAGAGTATTTTACTGTCGGTATGTCTGTAATATGATTTTTATTTCACTTAAATGCAAACATTGGTATAAAATTTGCATCATATCGATGATGAGGTTTAGCTATTGAAGCTCCCATACGCAGTGGGATTTTGGCCTCTGCAGTGATGTCGGAACCACGGCGACAGGAAGGGGGGGGGGGAGTGCCCATGACCCAAGAGTAAGGGGTAGAAGGTGCCCTTTTGAAATTGTGCGGACGGGGGCAGGGCATGCCCTTTTGAAAGTTGAGGGTGGACCGGTCTGGATCCTGGATGCGACCTTTTGAAACTTATTTGAAGTAATTCTAAATCATTTTGAAGCTTAAAAAAACAAATAGATATCCACTCATTCACAAATACTACATAACACATAAAGGTTGTCACATACATTTAGTATTCATTTGACATAATTAAAGCATATCATTTACAAGGGGCACCAACACCGAGGGCCGTGGTGGGAGGAGTTATGCTAATAATTTTTGAGCAGCAATTTTCAAATAAGTATTTTACTTGTTCGCCTGATGAGTAATTGTCAACATTGGTCCTGGCTCGCCATTCTTTGAATCCATAGGCGAAATTTGCCTGACCGAAAGTGTGGGAAAGTCAAAAGTGACAAGCAAAAACTGTCAACTGACAAGAGAGTCCCTTTTTTAATAAATAGTGCCCCTCAATTTCTGTCAAAAAACGTACATGAACTTGATTTCCTGCTCTCTCCGCTTCCCGAGTTCTACCGACACCTCTGGCGCTTTTTGTCCCATAACAAAGATATTGCAGTGTCATTGTTCAGGACTAGACCAAAATCGATTTTGCCCAGGGCCTGTAGGGTTTATCCACCCTTCCGGCAATTCTTAAATTTTTGTTGCGCCACTGCAAATCAAACCTGTATTCCTTTCTAACAATCTGAGCCTACCCAATGTAACTCCCCTCCAACAAAAAGAGTCTTATACCCACCCCAAAAACATAAATTGAGCTACTACATTTATGTTCTAGCATCACAACAACATTTAAGCTCCCTCTTTCATTTCCCCCCAAAATAAACATCAAACATGTATTTCTTTCCTAACAACCCCAGCCTACTTCAATAAACACTGAACCCACCAACAAAAAACAGGCTTGTAACCACTCCAAAAATATGTTGAGCTACTACATCATTGATGTTCTAGTTTGTTATTACTACCAGAAATGCATCAAGTGTGAATACATTACCTTACTTAATAACTTTTCCTTAACTGATGATTGGCTCTTATAAAAGATTCATGTCGGAAAAATAAATATAATAGAACAAGTAATATACTGAGTGGAACTTGAGGTAGTGACAGTGTGGGAGTGTGTGACGTTTGGGCTGGGTCATGGCAAACCCCATACCTTTAAAGCAGGTAGGTTGCGGCTGACGTTTGGGTTGGGTCATGGCAAACCCCCTACCTTAAAATCAGGTAGGTTGCGGCTGACATTTGGGTTGGGTCATGGCAAACCCGCTACCTTTAAAGCAGGTAGGCTGGGGCTGACGTTTGGGTTGGGTCATGAAAAAAACCCTACCTTTAAAGCAGGTAGGTTGCGGTTGACGTTTAGGTTTGGTCATGGTAAACCCCCTACCTTTAAAGCAGGTAGGTTGCGTCTGACGTTTGGTTTGGGTCATGGCAAACCCCCTACCTTTAAAGCAGGTAGGTTGCGGCTGACGTTTGGGTTGGGTCATGGCAAAACCCTACTTTTAAAGCAGGTAGGTTGCGGCAGATGTTTGGGTTTGGTCATGGCAAACCCCCTACCTTTAAAGCAGGTAGGTTGCGGCTGACGTTTGGATTGGGTCATTGCAAACCTCCCACTTTTAAAGCAGATAGATTGAGGGTGACGTTTGGGTCGGGTCATAGCAAACTCCCTACCTTTAAAGCAGGTAGGTTGTGACTGACATTTCAATTAAGTCATGGAAACCCCCTACCTTTAAAACAGGTAGATTGCGGCTGACGTTTGGGTTGGGTCATGGCAGACCACCGACTTTTAAAGCAGGTAGGTTGCGGCTGACGTTTGGGTTGCGTCTTGGCAAACCCCCTACCTTTAGAGCAGGTAGGTTGCGGCTGACGTTTGGGTTGAGTCATGGCAAACTCCTACCTTTAAAGCAGGTAGGTTGCGGCCGACGTTTGGGTTGGGTCATGGCAAACCCGCTACCTTTAAATCAGGTAGGTTGTGGCTGACATTTGGGTTGGGTCATAGCAAACCCCCTACCTTTAAAGCAGGAAGGTTGTGGCTGACGTTTGGGTTGGGTCATGGCAAATTCCCTACCTTTAAAGCAGGTATGTTGCGACTCACGTTTGGGTTGGGTCATGGCAAACTCCCTTCCTTTAAAGCAGGTAGGTTGCAACTCACGTTTAGGTTGGATCATGGTAACATCCCCTACCTTTAAAGGAGGTAGGTTGAGGCTGACATTTGGGTTTGGTCATGGGAAACCCCTACCTTTAAAGCAGATTTGTTTGTTTGTTTGATGAGAGTTTAACGGCACCAGAACAGCAAGGGTCAAATTGTGCCTGAGAGCTTAGATCATTTTACAGGTAGGAAGGAGAGTAAACAGGGGGAGATTGAGAGAAACACGATAACTAAAAGCCAGAAAGCTGGGATAGAGAGAGGTGTATGGGTGGAAAAATAATGTAGAGAGAGAGAGGGGGTGGGGAAGGAGGACTAAATATGGTTGTAGAGGAAAGCATCATGAAGGAAGGAGATAATTCTATCCGCAGGTTTTTTTTTGAAGAGCTCGGCTACTGAGTTGTGGGCAGCGAAGGAAGCTCTGGGAAGGTTTTACAGGAGCAAGCAAGGAGAATGTGATGGACTGTAAGGGTGCAATGGCAATTGTTGCAGGGGTTGGGGAGGGGAGCCAGTAAAGAGGTGGGAGTAAGTGAGATGGATGTGACCTATGCTAAGGCGGTAATGTGAACGTCGTTCGACACGGGATAGGTTGTGAGTAATGGGTTTGATTGGAATGGTGGGCTGGATGACGTAGAGTTTGTTATCAATGTGGGAGTCTTATGAGGTTTGCCAGCGGCCACGAACAAGGGAAGTGATAAGCGGTTTGATGTCAGAAAAGGTTTTAGGAAAAGGGGTAGGGGGAAGGGTTAGGGCAAGCTTCGCAGCTGCATTGGCCCTGTCATTTCCAGGGATGCCAATATGGCAGGGTATTTAGCAGAAAAGAATATGCTTCCTACGGAGGGGGAAGGAGGTGGGGCGAAAAGGAGTTTCCGGAGGATGAGGTGAGATGTGGGGTTATCCCATTTAACATTGAGTAATGAAGTAAGGACAGCTTTGGAGTCAGAGAAGATGGCAAAATGGCTGAGTGGAGAATATTCAATAACGTTAAGGGCGAGGAGGATGGCCTTGGCCTCTGCCGAGAAAATGGATGAGTAGTTGGGAAGCCTGCTACTGAGGGTGATGTCTTGGATGACGGCAGCAGCAGCTGTCTTGTCGCCTTCCTTGAAGCCATCAGTATAGATGGAGGTGTAGTTTGAGAGTTGGTCTTTGATTTGGTTGTAGAGGTTGATGAAGAGGTTGGGGTGGATTTGGGTTTTGTGATGAGTGGAGAGGTCCAGGTGGATAGTAGGGAGGGAGTGGCCCAGGGAGGACAAGTGGGCCACGAAAAAGTGCTGAGAGTGGTGGGATTGATGCCGAGATGGAGAAGGTCTGATTTGATCCGTAAGCTGAAGAGAGGGGATTGGATTTTAGTCCTATCAAGGAGGGTGGAGATATTGGGGTATCTAATGAGGTTGTAAACAAGGTTCTGGGTGTTGGTGAGGGCTCTAAAAGCATAGGAGAGGCTAAGCTTTTTACACCTTAGCAGAAAGGGGGATTCCTTGTCTTCAACATGAAGGCTGGTGATTGGGGAGGTCATGTAGGCACCCAGACAAAGCCTGAGGGCTTCATTTTGGATGGTGTTGATGTGATTGAGGTAAGAATTGTGAGCGACACAGTAGACAATATTGCCGTAGTTAAGCTTGGCACGAATGGTGAGCCTGAAGATTTTGAGGAGAGCATGCTGGTTCGCACTACAAGTGGCATTGGAGAGAAGGCGGAGAAAGCTGAGAGAGCTGTTGCAAATCTGTTTCAGCTTGGTGATGTGTTGGTTGTAGGAGAGCTTGTGGTATAGAGTTAAACCCAGGAACTTAGTGTGATCAACTTTGGGGATGCGACTGCCAATAAACACGAGGTTCGGATTGGGGTGGAGTTGTTGAAATGACAGAAGTGCATGCAGACTGTCCTGTCTTTGGAGAATTTAAAAGCGTTGTTGTTGCACTAAGCTTGCAGCCGGTTGAGATTAAGTTGAAACTTATTTTTGACAAGAGGAAAGCTTGGGGAAAAGTAGAAGATGGTGAAGTCGTCCACGTAGAGGGCATGTTTAATGTTGGGGCCAAGGTTGTCCGCTATGTCGTTAATGCTCAGGTTGAAGAGAGTGGGAGAGAGGATGCTGCCTTGTGGGACGCCCTCTTCTTGGGAATAGAGGTTGGAGATGGTGTGGCCAATACGAACTTGGAACTGCCTGGGTGAAAGGAATTTTTGATTAAAGGTGGGGAGGTGGCCTCTGAGGCCGATGGTGTCAAGTTTGCGGATAATGCCGTATTTCCAAGTAGTGTCAAAAGCTTTCTCGGGGTCGAAAAAGATGGCAATGAGGTGTTCCTTTTTTGCAAAGTATTTACGGATAGCGGTGTCGAGTGTAATTAACTCGTCTAGGGTATTGCGACCTTTCCGGAAGCCGCTTTGGTGAGGGGACAGGATTCTATTGGTCTCAAGGAACCAGTTTAGTCTCTGGTTAATGATCCTTTCCATGATTTTACAGAGACAGCAGGTGAGGGCGATGGGACGGTAGCTGGAGGGGTCAGTACTGTGCTTTCCCTGTTTGGCGACGGGGGTGACCATAGCTGTCCTCCAGATATGGAAAAAGGAGTGTGAGGACCAGATGTGGTTGAGGATGATGAGTAGGGTATTGGTGGCCTTGTTAGGGAGGTGTTTCAGAAATTGGTAGGGAATGTTATCTGGGCCCTTGAAGGTGCAGCCAGCATCATGAATGGCTTGATTTAATTCAGAAAGGGTGAGAGGGGTGTTATAGCTCTCGGTATTGTCAGAGGGAAAGGTGATACACTAGGTTTCATCGTGAGCTTTTTTGGCTTTGAAAGCATTGGGGTAGTTGGCCGAGGACGAGATATTGATGAAATAGGCAACGAAGTGATTAACGATGTCCTTTTTTGTGGTGAGAAGATTACCATCCCAGGAGAGATGGGAGATGGGAGACTTGCTTACCCTGCCGTGGAAGCTGTGAACCATTCTCCAAATCTTCTTAGTGAGGGTGTTGGCGGTGAGAGAAGAGATGAAGTTGTTCCAAGTGTTGGTTTTACTGTCATTGATAGTGCGCCTGGCTTTGGCTCGGCTGATGCGAAAGAGGTTGAGGGTGGTTGGGTTAGTTTTGAAGTTCATGAGGCCCCTTTTCCTGTTCTTGATGGCAGTTTTGCAGTCATCGGTGAACCAGGAGTTGGGGGGGGGGGGTGATTAGGAGGTTTGGGGGTTTTGGGAATGGAGTAGGTGGCGATGTTGATAAGGATGTTACTGAAAACTGACATGGGATCATCATCCTCGAGGAGACGGAAGGTGGGGAGAGGTGTGAGTCGCAGAGGGTTTAAAAAAGGGGCCAGTCGGCTTTCTCGAGGTTCCAATTGGGGGTGTGGTCGGTGGGGTTTGAAGGTTGGAGTGAATAAGAAGTGGGTAATGGTCACTACCACAGAGATCAGCAGTGACCTTCCAGTTAAAATCAAGAAGGTTAGGGGAACAGATAGACAGGTCAATACAGGTGAAGGAGCTTGTGGCAGGATGAAGGTAGGCCGGGGAGTTAGTGTTGAGCAAGGACAGGCTGTGCTGTCGAAGTGTTTTCGACGAGCATGCCTCTGGGGGTTATGGTATTAGAGCCCCACAGGGGGTTGGAGTCACCAAGAAGGATGAAGGGGGTGAGAAGTTGAGAGATGAGGTTGTTAAGGCTGGTTGGTTGAACATTGGCGTTGGAAAAAGGAGGGGGGGGGGGTGGGAAGAGATAGATATTGCAAAGAGTGACGGTTTTGTGGAGGGAAATAGATTTACAGATGGCCTGAAGGTCGGTGTTCACATGAACTGGGCTGCGTGCGATATCGTGTCTAACGAGAATGAAGACGCCCCCACAGACCCTGTCAGCGTCCACTTGAAGTTTATGGTAGCAAGCGAAGTTATTAAGAGAGTAATGGTCAGTGGCTTTTAAGAAGGTTTCTTGTGGGCAGAAGATGACTGGGTTAAAGGTGGTGGCCAGTAGGTCAACTTCTTCCGAATTGGCCTTAAGGCTTCTGATGTTCCATTGTATAATGTTGTGGGTTTTATTGTAACTGTTTGTAGTGTACGCCATAAGGAGGCAGGGGCTTATCTGGAGGAAGATCTGTTGGGTCTGAGTTGGCTTGTTTTTCTTTGAATCTGTTTCTTTGGGAGCGATTGTTTTTGAAAGTTGGACGAGAAGTATGATCGGTGTGTTCGGAAATCGAACAATCCATATTCTCTTCAGTGTCATACATGTGGGTTTGCGTAGTGGGCTGTTTGTTGATTGGTTGTTTGTTTGTTGGTTGGTTTGTTGATTGTTAGCCAGCTTGGTTTTAGTTTGATGTATGATGGTATTAGAGGTGTTGGTGTAGGGGACGGCGGGGGCTTTAGAGAAGGAAGGGAGGTTGAGGAGAGAAGTAGTGGTGGAGGTAGTTTGGGTATTGGGTGTGGTTAGGTTGTCGGCAATGGTGATGGGCTTAGGACTAGGTAAGAAGAGCCAGGTGAGGTCAGTTTGGGCATGTGAGTCAGTTTTACTGTTAGGCGGGGGGGAAGGGGAAGGGGAGGGGGTAGGAAGGGGGAGGGGGCTGTATTGGTGTTAGAGGAGATTGCGCTCGAGTAGGAAGGCTTGGTGTGGAGAGAAGTAAGGAATTGTTTCCTGGCCTCTGGGTAAGTTATGTTGGGATTAAGGGTTTTAACTTTAGATATTTGTTTTTCCTGAAGCCAGGTGGGGCAGTCTTTCGAGAAGGAGGGATGGTTGGCTGGGTGATTACCGTCGCAATTTGTGCAGAGTGGGGTGTTGGTGCAGGAGGTGTCATGGTCTGGGGCTCCGCAGTTACCACAGCGCGCTTGGCTGCGGCAGGAGTTTTTCCCATGGCCATACCTCTAGCAATTATGACAATGTAGAGGGTTGGGAATGTAAGGTGCGACTGGGATTCTTAGGTAGCCGACAATGATGTGGGAGGGGAGAGTTGGTGTGGCAAAAGTAAGGAAGATGGTAGTAGTGGGTGTTTCGGCTCCATCTCTCTTGAGAACTAGACAACGGGCTTCAGTGATGTGTTGGATAGTTAGTTCCTCTACGAGGTCATCATCAGTCCAGTAAGCTAGGTCCCTGGTTCTTAGGACGCCTCTGCTGGAGTTCAGGAACGGTGGGGGTGACTGTAATGTCAATACCAGTGTTTGCTAGGGTTTTGGTGGAGAGAAGGGTGGTGGCTTGAGTGTCCCTGGTGCAGTGCACCAGGAGATCGCCGGATCTGAGGATAGAGACCTTGGGGAGGGTACCGACAAGGCCGTAGAGTGCTTTGTGTATGAGGAAGGGGGAAACTGTTTTTAAAGCTTTCTTGTTTGTTGGTGGCATGTATGATTAAGATTTTGGGGATGGGGCTGAAGAATGGTCAATAGAGGTAGCAGGTGGGTCACGGGGAGGTAAGGGAGGGTCAAGGTCAAGGCACAAGCGTTTCATCATAATGGGGAAAAAAAACAACGGACGAGAGACTCGAGGTAACGAGAAAAAACCCCACCGCGGAACTACTATAGGAGGACCACTATAGTATCGATAAGGGCGTGAAGGTCTGGACAAAATGGGAGGGAAAAAACAAAAAAAACGATCTCACCGAAAGCAGACGCCCATCCACTGAAAGAAAATTCCGGAAAAATTAAGAATAAAACAAAATTTAAGGTGAAAAGGCGGAAGTAAAATGTAAATGAAATTGAAAGGATTTAGAGAAGATACAGAATTCATGTTGCTCTCAATGCACGTAACGCTAATTTTTCCACAGATGTACCCAATAAAAAACAGGTAGGTTGCGGCTAACGTTTGGGTTGGGTTATGGCAAACTCCCTACCTTTAAAGCAGATAGGTTGAAGCTGACGTTTGGGTTGGGTCATGGGAAACCCCCTACCTTTAAAGCAGGTAGGTTGTGGCCGACGTTTGGGTTGGGTCATGGCAAACACCCTACCTTAAAATCAGGTAGGCTGCAGATGACGTTTGGGTTGGGTCATGGCAAACCCCTGCCTTTAAAGCAGGTAGGTTGCAGCTGACGTTTGGGTTGGGTCATGGCAAACCCCTACCTTTAAAGCAGGTTGGTTGCGACTGGCGTTTGGGTAGGGTCATGGCAAACCCCTACCTTTAAAGCAGGTAGGTTGCAGCTCACGTTTGAGTTGGGTCATGGCAAACCTCCTACTTTTAAAGCAAACAGCTTGCAGGACAAGCTAAGAATGGGACAACTAGAATTTTTTTTAATGTTTTAACTTTGTTGTTTTTCTGTGCTTTCCTAAATTTGTATGAATTGGAGGAGTTGGCTACAGCTGTTAAGTCAAAAAGAAATTAAATATTATCATAACCTTGAACCCGATTTAGCAGTAGAATTCAATTTTAGAACTTTTGACATTTGAAATTTGGGAAATAGGTCAAAAAGAATCAAATCAATAATATAAGCTGTATTCCTCATCACTTTTAATGCATGCTGAAAATTTCACAAACTTTAATTCGGCATAACCTAAAAACTGTAAGTGCTATTATGACTGTTTCAAGACTAGTTCTGGCCAAATTTAATGCTGTTTCCTTCAGGGTAGAAATCTCTTTCTGTCCATACACCTTTAAAATTCTCATTTATTCACAAGGTACAATCTTTCAATCCAGGGCTCCTCTAATATGAAATTGTCACATTCATTTTAAAAGCATATTTCAGTATATCCATTATTTATACAACAATATGTAATAAATGACCAAGTTGATACACCAGTATATTTCTCATGACTCAAAGAAGCTTTCCAGCGGCAGATAAATATTAGCATTGATGAGAATTAGTAAAAAGTAACATACCTTTATTTGAAATCTGAGATACTGGCCAGTTAAAAGGGTAACAAATACAACACATGTAGTACATCATTCTCAAAATTTTGTATTCATTAGTCCTACCACAATTTCTCATTTAAGGTTTATATTTATATTATGGTTTACATAGTCAGTGGCATAGCTAGGATTTCCATATTTAGAGAAAGGAGGGGGGGCTGGCAAGTAATGGAAGTGAACCGCCAAGATGTGCTGACGTGTACAAATCTCAACCCACAGATTAAAATATTGGGGTGGGGGGCGATCTCCTCTACCTATGCCACTGGGTACAAAACTAAACAATACTGTACCTGTACAAATTAGCTAGAACAATAAAATAAAGCAAAATAAACTGTAGTAATAAATGTTCATATTATATCAATTGACACCTTTTCAACCCATGCACAGACAACCACAGTGAAAAACAACCCTCTCAAACTACAAAATCACCTTTGGGCTTATTCAACTAACAACTCTGATGAATCACCGATATCAATAACATCAGCTCTCAATAATGGTCCCAAGGTCTTCTTTACTGATTTCGCTCTTTGATGTACCATTTTCATGGAAAGGAATTATATAATTTACTTTAATATTTGCTCATGAGAAGCCTCTGAACAATACAAGCACTCGAGAATTACACATTGGTATTGTTCATACTCAATTTGATACTGTTTCCGTACAACATGAATTTGAACTTTAAATGCCCTTTTAGATAACAATTTGGATACTCACCAAATGCAGAGCATTTGTTGTAACATAGAAAATGGATTCCCTTAAATGGTACCTAAAAGATGTCACCCAGTAAAAATTCTTAACTACTAGTTACCTGGTGGTTTTAATTACCTAGTGGTTTTAGTTACCTAGTGGTTTTAGTTACCTAGTGGTTTTGAAATAAAAATAACAGATTAAGAATTTAAAATGTCTTTGCCCATACAAAGAGTGTCAAGTCAGTCCCCCACTTGGCACAAGGACAATACTTAACCAGAGCATCACTGATGCAGAAACTCAACCCTTGAAATTTTGAGTAAAGTTTAGGAGTGTTAAAGTGTATGGTGGTGGTTTGTTGTCAATATAAGAGAAAGATAGCATGATAAAGGTTATTGATGTCAAGTGCCAGTCTTTTGAAATAATGTGACATGTTTCATTGAGAAGATATTGATGGTTTGTAGTTATGAGCTTTGAAATGCAATTCTTTATATTTCTGTCCTAAATTTCAGTCACTGAAATTCATCACACAGACCAGTTTCTCCTGTTATATTTCGATTAAGCTAGGATGGAATTCCAAGTTCAAAACTTCTTTGTCATATTCAACGGTCCCATTCAAATAATGTTGGTGGAGATTTGAAACAATAAGTTTACAATAACAATAAGTTAACAACTTAACATAAGGAAGGTCATAGGTTTTATGGTTGTTATATCACAAAATCAATATAAAATTTCCATTATTCAGTACAGCAAGACCTTAGAATTAAAAATGATGTAAATTGGTCAATTTTTCACCAATTTTGATGAAAATGTTTACAACTTTCATGTTTTGTAGCATATTTTCTTTCAAATCAAATTAAGCTCAATCTGCACATCAATATAAATAATTAATTTTCCATGAAAGTTTCATACAAAGTTGCAATTGGAACATAAATAAGTACTATTACTGGATACAGTATCAAAGCGATTTAAGGAATGGACCGAAAGATTTTCTCCATGTGTTTAAAAAAGCAATATTTCATATATAGTACCACAGTGGTCTGCTAGTTACCTGCAATTACCTGATGTCTATTCATGCATGATGGGCAGTTTAATCATAAAAGTAAATGCCTGAGGGGAGTCTGCTTACTGGGTGTGAAACATGACACCACAGAGAATCTCCATGAAGACACTAAAAATATGAAAAAAATCACACCTTTTTTAGCTAAAACTCAAAAAATACATTGATTTACTTTAAAAAATATATGATTTAATATGCATGAAAACATCTCACATGAGCCAGAATTTCAAGATCAAAAGTAAACTTAGGAGGTGAAACATTTTAAATGACAATAAAAAATGTACCAATAAATCTTTATCTTCTAGCAAAGTTTGGCGAGCCACCTGAATTTTTCCGCGATACAATACACAATAACATACACAAAACATGAAAGAAAACAGAAACCCAGTTGCCAAAATATTAGTATTTCCAGATTTTAACATTAAGCCCCGCCTATTCATTCATACGCACATCATTACCAAAAATAATAGGGCACATCTATGGATCATGAGCTATCAATGCACCACATATGACATAAGAATACAACGTTCTTGAGATTTCGTGTTTACAAACTATTAATGGTAAAACCACATTTCGCCCACCCACTGCGTATATTGGTGAGATTTTAACGTTTTTATACCATGAACATAATCACCATCCCAAATATGAAAGAAAACTTACAACCGGTTGTCAAAATAAGAGCATTTCAAGATATTTACATTAAGCCCCATTAATATGGGTGACATCATCAACAAAAACAGCAGGGCACATATACGGACCATGGGCTACCTGTGTACCAAATATTATATGAATCCAATGTACTGTTCTTGAGATATCATATTTACAAACTGATATCACACACATACTATACACATACCCACACACATATGCCATTATGACTGTATAGGTTCCTGATGCAGAACCAAAAAGGGTTTTTTGATTACCAAAATGGTTGGCTCAAAGGTTTGCAAATGGACCTCCCTTTTCAGTTTATTTTCTTATATGAGGTATAATGCAAATATGGAATGACAAGAAATACTTCTTAAATGGGAGGCTAAGGTATATATATGAATATACATGCATGGAAATGTCCAAACTATGAATTATTAATACTTATCCCAGCATTAATATACTGCAATATTTTTAGCTGCATGATTGTTGTTCCTTCAAAAAGGAGTTTGAAATAGAAATATTATTCACTAGAGGAAAAGTGCAATACCACCCTCAGGCTGATTATTTGCACACTTTAAACTTCAGCCTTAAAACGTTGGCACAGGTTTCTATATATGCAATCAATCCTCATGGTAGTAACTTAGACAACCAAGATCAACCTCTTGATGCATCAACTGGAAAATACCATGTGCTCATAAATGTTACTTATCCAGGAAGTTTGATGACCTCTGTCTTGACTGACCCTCAACATGCGGCCTACACTGTGCTATACCACAACACGTCAGTCTCTTGGAAAGTCAATGTGGGAAAGAATCTTGGAAAGAGCTTGAGCATTTTTTAAAGTGCTGCCAGCTATGCATCGTCTGCTTAGGAGATCCAGTGGTCCACCTGTGAAGATAAAATTAATACAAATTCATTAAAGATATATGGACAACAACTTGCACTAAATAAACCTCTCCGATTAAGAAAATAAACCATACTCACCATAGCAACACGGTAACTAAGTGGGGCAAACAAACCTCAAATCTGCAATCATGCATGACCAAAGCACTGACATTTAGATGTTCATGTGGCCTGCCTTAAGTTTGATCCATTTATGGTACTTCTCTGGATCTTTCAAACTTTTATCAAAAGTAATAAACAAAATTCCATTTGCTAACCGTTGTGGGAAATGGGAATCGATTAACAAAGCCTGTAGCTGGTCCATAGGCACAATGTTTGTTCAACATTTTGTCATCACTCAGTCTGTGTGTGCAGAAATTTGTTTTGTACAGTATAATGCATTGACTGCATGAGCCCGTGCCACTAGCTAGTTATACTGTACTAGTTACCGTGTAGGATTTTTGCCCCACTTAGTTACAAAGATTTTGTTGCTAGGCAAATTCATGCAGTGATTGATTGACAAAGCTGTCAATCATCTAAGTCAAAAGAGGTTAATTGCAAGAAAATAAGCTACAAACTATGGCATGAAAATAGCCATTTAGATATTTCATCAAAATCGGTTAAAAGGTGATCATTTTACCTGAGCATTTTTATTTAAAGGCTGTAGTATGATACATTATCAATATTGTATTTAAATACATCCCAGCTTTTTCATACATAAAATTACATGAGCTTTTGACACAATTTATACACTATTAGGCCATCCTCATGAATATGTTAGCAGTAACCCTACATGTACATATTAACCAAATGTTAATCGCTTCATCTGGGTCAAATTGCTGTAACTCTGGACCATTAATTTCAATCTGCAGAATGGAATTCAGACTATTATCCATCAGTTTATTCTGCTCTTGTTCTTGACCCTCATCATGCACAAAAATCCTCTTTCGCATGGTGCAGAGTTAGAAGGGAAAGCAAGAATTTTTACCAAATCAAGGATGTCCACCCCCCCTTTCCATTCTGTTGCAGTAATAATTTCGTACATCATAAAATCGGCCTCACTTGGTGACAAAGACATTTGATGTCGCAATTGCATTTTAAGTTTTTGCCACCCATGCTGTGTATCATCTGTATGCACCCTAAAGTGCTGGCTAGCTCTTTAACTATATCTCTACCATGGCTAGCAAGCTAACTCATTTCCTTTGGCCATTTCTGAAAATCAAACACATCAAATAGACTTCTTCTCAAAGTACTCCACGAATCTGTTTTCTAAGTAATGTATTGTAATGTCCACTGTTTTTAATTGTTCCCTCAAAGTCACTACTCTTAGACACGTTACCCCCTTGAACTTATTGTCTTTCACTTCAGAAATGAATTTTTGCATATGTTTACTATCAAACTTGACTACCATCAGGGTCATATAAGTGGCTTTAACATCTTCCTCAATATCAGTGAAGAATGAATTATCCCACTGAAATTTGCCAGACAACCTGATCAATTCGTGTGAAATGTCCAGCATGAAATGTAGATGTCTGACAAATTTGTAATTTGTAATGACCATTAAGATACCAGTTGCTTTGGCTTTAAAGTTGTTGTTGTTGTTCAAACTTTATTTCAATCTTTTCGTAATATGTTCAATAAATTTAATTACTATATACAAGCAATTAAATAATTAGAAAATGAACAAATAAACATAAATAGCACAGATTGTCAGTTATGTTGAAAAGAAATAGGAGAACCTTCAGAAAACTACTAAAAGCTTGTGATTAAAGGTTCCCCATGTATAACAAGGGACATTAACTTTGAACATGTATAATAGGATAGAATTTAAACAAAACGAAAGAAAAAGGGAAAGTTACATAACAAATACTAGTGACTTTACCCGCCTACAAAATACACTTGACTAACAATACAGATTATCAACAATATAGAAATGGTGGGATGGGAAGACTTCGAAATTGATCTGAGGAAATAGTTCTTAAGTTTAGATTGTAAAGTTGTTGATTACTGCTCTCATCCTGCCCGGGTGTGACAATAGCTAACCATCTAACATTGTTCAGGCTTCCATATCGAAATAAGGCCTCATCAATGACTTCCCCCAAATCAGTCAACTCTTTGGAGCATTTTGAGGGACTGTGGTAGAATTTGAGATGTTTTGGTTTCTTCGAATGTCTGCAGATAAACTGACTTCAGAGTATCCCGCACAGCTTATTCCAGGTAGTAAGCGACACAATGTATTTCTAATAAACCAAGAATCTTTCTCTTCTCTCCAACGCTGCCAATCCATTAGTTTTTTTCCATGTCAAGAGATGCACCATCAAGGCAGATAGCTTTTAAGTTTTGACCTCCATTCTGCTTCATTTATATCCAATGAAGCAAGACTGTTGTGGATCGCTGATTGAATTCTGGGGGCAAGTGACCTTTTCTACTTCACTTACCTTTTTAAGCTTTCTTAATGATTTTGCAGTTATTGTCCAGATACCTTACATAAACTTATCTCTTGTTCCCTTGAAATTCCATATTTGTCCAATGATTTTGGTGAATTCAGCAGCACCTTTATCATTTAGATAGTTCATCCCTAGGTCAATTCTGTGCATAAGCCCCCAAAGGCGCAATTTTTCCCATGTAGTAAGTTGTTTGAAAAGAGCCCTTATCTGAGCCAACAGTACATCTTGCAGTTTTGCTGCTGCTTGAAATAATGAAGTACGAGTTAGGTTGTCCTTTGCTTTTTGAGCATCTACGATTTTTCTGTGATGAAATCTACCAGGCTTTATGCAAAAATGATTTGTTCCTTAAAAAAAGAGCTTGTGGTGTCAGCAACATTTCTATACTTTCCTTACAGTACATTTCTTCTTCATTTCATCATAGAGCAGCCATTAAAAATCTTCTATGCAAATGAAACTCTTTCCTTTTTCTCCTATTTTGCTTTTTGTTCTTGTCTGTCTTCTTTTGCAACTGGAACACTAGAAGATGATGGTTCCCCAACCTTAGATTTACTCTAATAATTAAATAAGCTCATTTCCACAAAACTACACTAAAATATTGCCTCTGAATATTCACTGAAAATTGACAGACTCCAATACACAATTAAACATACATGTGATGAAATGACCAAGAATGTGTGCACGTGAGGGATGCGCGCTGTGCACGCATACATACAGACATAAAACATTGAGAGAATAAATATTTCAAACATACTGCATACTGTGCTAGGCAAGACTGGTACAAAAAAAGCCAAAAGCCATGATTTATTCAACACAACATCATCACCTTAACCATACAAAACAGCATTGTACAAGGTCATTCAAAAATTATGTTGCAAAATTAAAATCCTCCGTAATATTATTATTATTACTAATATCATTTTGTATAAAAAAGCTTTTCAATTGCCAGCAGAACTAATCCTAGTGATTAATTGAGAACACATTAAGGCCTCTGTGTCGAACATGAACATTAACAGTGCAATGCAATGCTGATCCCACAAAAAAGTTGAGTACCAAAGCCCTCTACGTGTGTACAAAACATTACGTGATTATATTCAGATCAGAGGAACTTCATTGATAACAGCACATTCCAGAATATACAATTTGTGAATGCGCATGCCCTGAGCCCTAGTCTCTGGATCTGGCAACCCTTCACAAACTTTTTGTAAGCACTGCCCAGTGTCTAACACTAAACACTAACAGTGTGTGAATATGCATACAGAAGTGTGTATGCGTGATTGGTAAACTTACGGACAGAAGACATGGTACATGAACGGAATAGTATTTAAATCAGAAGTATAGCAAACATTATAGTGTTAATATCAGTGTTTACAGTCAGCTCTAACTTGTAGGTGTAGGTGTATACTGTCTTGTCTATTTCTATCTGATTTTTGGAATAGCCTAACAGGGTTCAGGAAAATTTAGATTATGTCAGTGAAGAGAGGTTGAGAAGAGGTAGGAGAGAATTTTTGGAGGTTAATTTTTCTGAGAGAGCTCTACAAAAAATATTTGTGTGTAAAATCTTGCAAATCTGCTCACCTGCTGCATCTATAACTGCTCCTCCCGCCTCTTCTACTATAATAGAGGATGCAGCCATATCCCAGCAGTGAATGCCATACTCGTAGTAGAGATCGGCACCACCCATAGCAATCTGACACATGTTAAGTGCAGCTGATCCCAGTGACCTCATCCTAAAGGAAAGACGATACATTGCAATCAAAGAACTCTTCACTTAAAACAATTACTTTCCTGATGGTGAAGAATAGAAATTCCTAACATATCCCAACACCTTGGTTATCTGATCAATTAAAACAAACAATGAAATCCTGATTCAGGTATAAAAAGAGAAAGCAAGAAATAAAATCATGTGTGGTGCTTATATAGCACTTTCCAAGTCATAAGCCTTCTCAAAGCGATTTACAAAGAAGCCAATCATCCACACAAACCCAGACACCCTGGCCTGCTCTGCTACCCCGGCCTGCTCTGCTACCCCGGCCTGCTCTGCTACCCCGGCCTGCTCTGCTACCCCGGCCTGCTCTGCTACCCCGGCCTGCTCTGCTACCCCGGCCTGCTCTGCTACCCCGGCCTGCTCTGCTACCCGGCCTGCTCTGCTACCCGGCCTGCTCTGCTACCCCGGCCTGCTCTGCTACCCCGGCCTGCTCTGCTACCCCGGCCTGCTCTGCTACCCCGGCCTGCTCTGCTACCCCGGCCTGCTCTGCTACCCGGCCTGCTGCTACCCGGCCTGCTCTGCTACCCCGGCCTGCTCTGCTACCCCGGCCTGCTCTGCTACCCCGGCCTGCTCTGCTACCCCGGCCTGCTCTGCTACCCCGGCCTGCTCTGCTACCCCGGCCTGCTCTGCTACCCCGGCCTGCTCTGCTACCCCGGCCTGCTCTGCTACCCCGGCCTGCTCTGCTACCCCGGCCTGCTCTGCTACCCGGCCTGCTCTGCTACCCGGCCTGCTCTGCTACCCGGCCTGCTCTGCTACCCCGGCCTGCTCTGCTACTCCCGGCCTGCTCTGCTACCCCGGCCTGCTCTGCTACCCGGCCTGCTCTGCTACCCCGCCTGCTCTGCTACCCCGCCTGCTCTGCTACCCCGGCCTGCTCTGCTACCCCGGCCTGCTCTGCTACCCGGCCTGCTCCTACCCCCGCCTGCTCTGCTACTCCCGGCCTGCTCTGCTACCCGGCCTGCTCTGCTACCCCGGCCTGCTCTGCTACCCCGGCCTGCTCTGCTACTCCCGGCCTGCTCTGCTACCCGGCCTGCTCTGCTATCCCCGGCCGCTCTGCTACCCCTGGCCAGCTCTGCACCCCGGCCCGCTCTGCTACCCCCGGCCCGCTCTGCTACCCCCGCCCGCTCTGCTACCCCGGCCCGCTCTGCCCCGCCCGCTCTGCTACCCCGCCCGCTCTGCTACCCCCGGCCCGCTCTGCTACCCCGGCCTGCTCTGCTACCCGGCCTGCTCTGCTACCCGGCCTGCTCTGCTACCCGGCCTGCTCTGCTACCCCGGCCTGCTCTGCTATCCGGCCTGCTCTGCTACCCCGGCCTGCTCTGCTACCCAGGCCTGCTCTGCTACCCGGCCTGCTCTGCTACCCGGCCTGCTCTGCTACCCGGCCTGCTCTGCTATCCCCGGCCTGCTCTGCTATCCCCTGGCCAGGCCTGCTACCCCTGGCCAGCTCTGCTACCCCCGGCCCGCCTCAAATTGTGCTGCCCCCAATTTTTGTAAACCCGGCCTGCTTTTCATGCCTGCTTTACCCGGCCTGCTTAACTTCCCACCTATCTGAACTACTCCCGGCCTGTAACTTCGTCCTGCTCTGGTTTAGGCAAGTGAGCAATTTCTGTGCTAAATTTGTATGTTAGTATTTTGTTCAATAGTTATATATCAGTTTACATGATTGTAATTCTCTCAATATATATTCTCCTTTGTCTTCAAATGATGTTCATACATCTTAACAAATGAAACAATTCCTTTTTGCATATTTTTTTTCTCCATTATTGTGCTTTGGGATAGTCCTCTCAAATCAACATAAATCAAAGAAATATAAAATCAATGATACAGATTTGACTTACTTTCCTTTCCAATAACATTAAGAATGTACACATCATGTCTTTTTGTTCCCTGAGCAACAAATGAAATACCACACTAATTTCATGAAATCATTAGCATACTCTTAGGATGAAATAAATTTGCTGGTCAACATACCCATGAATTCCAGTTTGTAGAATTGTGGAATAATTCCTCATTTTATCTGACATTATTTTCTCATCTCTACTTGATCCTACTTCTGTTAAAAGTAGACTGTCATGAAAACCTGTTGAGAAATGGAATCAAAGTACATCAAGTATTTCAATGGACAAATCTTATTTTAATCGTGAATTAACACTATAATTCACTACTCTTTGATTTCCCTATAAACATAACATCAAGAGCTTATTTCTGTGATATATTCTTGTAGTTAATATGTTGTTTATAAACTAGTTTAAAGTGCTTCTATTATTTCCTTACTAGTTCATGAATCATTAAACATTTTACCAGTCAGTTCCCAGCATCGCTATAATGTGGTCACGTGACCAGGTTCTCTTCGAACGGAACTCCGCCCACTTTCTGAATTTCAGTTTTCGCAACACCAATCACTGGAAGGACAATTTTCTATCATGTGAGTTGTCACCTGACAATGTTGTAGATAGCAGCACAGATAGTAAGCTAGGTGGGAGTTAATTGATTTTCCATTACGATTTTCGTATTTCAATTTTGCATAAATGTCATTTGGATTTGTGTAGTAAAATATTGGCTTAATTTTTAGGCCAAATATATGCCAAACTCCTGACCCGCTTGCTTCAAATTGGATCCTAATTCATTGATAATTCGTTAGGCAACACAATCAGCTTTTTGTCAGTACTAACTTTGTATGGGCCTTGTGGCGGTTATTAAACAAATGTTGAAGTTGAAAATTGACCATTTGTCTTAATGATTTTGATGAATTTTGGTAATCACCAGTAGGTCTAGGATGTTGTTCATCGCTCCATATTGAAATGGGAGTTGGAAGTGGTAGGAATAGGTTTTTGTGTTTTTTGTTTTTTTTACAAATTATCAGTTTATTTATTGTGCTTTTACTTGTCTAATATTGTTAGTCCAGCTGCCAAGTTCAGGACATGCTTGGAATTGAAGTAATTGTTCATTCCAAATATGTAGGTTTATATTTAAAATCTATAAGACTGAAATTTTAGTTTGCAGTGTATTACTGCAGGGCCTACTAAGAACGTAAGGATATTACTAATTATTTCTTAAAACCATGGGCTATTCCTTCCTAGGCAGGATAAAAATATGAGATTTATTTAATAATGACCCAGTGTTAAATTATACCGCCTTTATACAATGGTCTGAATTCACTGTGTAGGTCATGAAATAACTTACACCATGACCAAGCAAGATATCTGACTATAACTTTTTGTGTAGGCCTTCTAGATCTGTAGAAATAATATAATCCAATTCAGTGATAGTTATTATTCAATTTTTTTTCCCCTTCTGTTTTTTTCTTTATAGTTTGTATTAAGAAAAGTCTAGTGGCAGTGATTGTATGAACAATTTTTTTTAAACATTGTAAGGACAAGATGTGATATCTTTGTCATTTTTGAATCCATGATTTAGTTTTTGTGTAAAGGGAAAATTAGACCTACATGATTTAGTGCATCTAGTAAATTACATTCTGTTAAAACTTTATCAGGAGTTAAAAGAGCAGTATGTATCAAAGCAAACACTAATTTTCATTACAGAAGTGTTTAGACTGTTTTGGTGTGACTGTTAGCCTATTCATTTGGTTTCTTTAAAGTCAAATTACTTTTTATCATCAACTCTTAATTTGAAGGTGATAAAAAGAAACACACCAGATTTCTGAATCTGTTAAAATAAATTTGTAATAAAATACAGTATATTTCAATGTGTACATCAACCTTAGAAACGTATACTGAAATTACTGTACTGAGTTAAAATAAAATTGTAATAAAACAGTAGATTTCAATCTGTGCATCAACCTTAGAACGTATACTGAAATTCCTGTACTGAGTACTAGGAGGTAAATCACTTCTGAGCATACAGCAGGGGAGTGAATTTGTTTCTGCATTTTCATTTCAGGGAACTACACAATGAAGAATTTTCATATACGAGATACATATAATACACAACTAGTAAAATATTGAACATCTTCATCGATAGGTTGAATGAGCAATATTCACACAATGATTTGGGTTTTTAGATGATTGCGGGTTGGAGGTTTATGACCAGTTAGCTGTGATTCCCTACTAGATGCACTTCAATTTGTACAATTTTTTGCAGATGCCCTCACACAATATCACATTCAACAATGATATCAACAACACCACCTGATTACAACTGCCCAATCATGTTGTATCATACAATGTCTTTCAAAATGGATCTGGCTACTCAGCGAAATGAGTGATTATTCATCAAACTGCTGACTCGCTTACTCTGAATTTGTCAATATTTCGACAGAATTTGGTACATAAGAAATGTATTTAATTACATACGTAAAGATCTTTTGGGCCACAAAAGTTATTTTTGACCATGTTTTCTGACACCCATTTCCTGACACCCAATTTCCGACACCTGAGGACATTTTCTGTTACAAACATATTTGGTATTTCTTGAGATATCATGTTTACGAGCTGGGCATCACAAACATACATACTAGGGCTGTCACGATATGGCTGTATTACATTTCGGTTATCGTGGAGAAAGATATCGCGAAATGTTGGTATATTGCGATATTCTTCAAAAAAACTGACTCATGACACAAATTGTTGATATCACTACTTCTCTTATACTTTTTCACAAGTATGTAATGTGTCAACAAGCATGAATAATGAACGCAAGAAAAAATGAAAGAAAGAATACCAAAAAAACACCATATAATATGATATAAATGTGTCTTTTTGTTTGACCATCGTAAACATTTGTTTGCAAATTTTGACCCAGCATTGATTCCCCATACAGTAAACCATGAGTAAAGGGCCTAATGTTAATTCTGTTACTGGAAATGAACGTTAGGCTACAATAAAATTGAAGGAATAAGACCTATACTGCAACAAAAATCTCCTTGCAAGAGCCAGAGAAAATCCTTCTAAAATACTGCAAGTTGTTTTACAGAAACAACTAAATTTTCTTCTTACTTGATAAGCCACTTCCTGGTGATAGTAATGAAAAATTGGAGGAAAGAAAACCTGAATTTCTCATCGTAAAATATTTCTCCGACATAATCATCACTCAAGAGTTGTCATGCACTTTACTGCTGTAACATGGATGCAACATGAACACAGTGTGTCCTACATACTGTATAGTATGTACGTATTACACATGCAGTACAGGATCAAAACTGAGAGTATTCAGTGTGTACGGCAGGATTTCCATCTCATATTTTAGGATTCTGATGGATTTTTTTTCATCAGAACTACTGTTAATACCTTGGAATATGAGAAAGAAAACACTCACAACCATATTCATTGTAATCTATTTCATTTTTTTGTTCATACAAATGGCAATATCAACCAATTTCTGAACGAAATCAAATATTTTTAGAACTAATATATTGCAAATAGGGCATAATGCGACGGTGTTAAGAGGCATATTTCACGTTGTGGGAAAAGAGATATTGCGATATTCTACATATTCAGACAGCACTAATACATACACATAAACATACACATACACGCATGCCACCATGATCACATACAGTAGGTTTTTGATGCTATCGCATCGGAACCACAAAAACTGGTTTTCATAGAGTATACCTAAGGTACTGCATTCCCTGATAACATGTTGGTGAGGTAAATGATGAGTGGGGGTCATTCCCCTTGTAAATTTCACAGAAGCATTAATTTGCAAATGAAATTTTCACTCACTTGTTTGCTGTGATGTTGACAGTTTCTTATCATTGCAGAAAGCACCCTTTCCTCTCACAGCATAGAACATTTGGTCCTGGACTGGATTATACACAACTCCGCATACCACTTTTTTATTGATAGAAAGACCAAGGCACACTGCTACAAATGGAAAACTGAAGAGAAGAGGAGAGCAATGTTCAGAACAAGCATGCTACAATATCAACTATGTACTGAATTTACTGAAATTTTCCTGAATATATACTGAATATGCACTGAATATGTACTGAATATGTACTGAATGTTCTGAAAGTCACTTGTCATGGTTCATGAAATGGATTTAAGTCTTAGAAATGTGCAGATGAGAGGAAATAATGTTCAACTGTCAAGTTTGTAAAAGTTTGGTTCTGTTAATACCTGTTAAGATCATAAATGTTTGAAAATGAGACACACACACTGACCGTACTTACATGTTATAAAATCATTTACTAAAAGATGAGCTTCCATACAAACAAAAAATGCTTTGGAAAATGATAAAGTATATTGTCCTAGCACTTGATCCATATTATTACAGGTAGCAGTTTGAAGCCATACTGAGCTGTGCCATGACTTCATGTTTGATTTCCATTACCTTATTGACAAAAACAAAAAAAGACCAATGTAATCTTATTAACAAAATATATAGACATACTGTATCTATTGTACATACCAAACTCTTTACCTACCAATGCACAAATTCATACTACGTCTACAGGTTAATTATCCATGTGGCTATCTACCAATGCACAAAATTCATAGTACATCTACTGTGTTAATTATCCATGTGGGTACCTACCAATACACAAAATTCATAGTACGTCTGCTGGATTAATCATCCATGTCGGTACCTACCGATGCACAAAATTCATAGTACGTCTACTGGGTTAATCATCCATGTCGGTACCTACCAATGCACAAAATTCATAGTACATCTACTGGGTTAATCATCCATGTGGGTACCTACCAATGCACAAAATTCATAGTACATCTACTGGGTTAATCATCCATGTGGGTACCTACCAATGCACAAAATTCATAGTACCATCCACTGGGTCAATCATCCATGTGGGTTTGTCTGTCCATTCACAAGGTTTCCCATCTGAGGTTGACTCTTCACCAATATAACTGCAACAACATAAAAAGAAAACGTCTCATATTCATGCAAAAATCTTGTATTTCCTTATAATCTGGTATGTTTTGGAGTAATTTCTACAATGTATGTTGTGAAAAAGGAAGTTTTTCCTGTAAATTAGAAACTACACACAGTACAAACAAGTGCCATAACATTCACTTCCAAAGGCATTCCAGACTAAACATATTCAGTTATTGTCAACATCTTCTTTTAGTGTAAGGTATTAAGCCTAAGAATTTGCAGAAATATAGATACCTTCAAGAAAAGTCAATCGCTGATGTCCTTACCAACACAATAAATCTATTATACTGCTCTGTTTAAGTATTGCAATATAGTGTTAAAGCATGGAGTTAAAAAAGACTTCAAGGTTAAAGGAATATTCCCATGTTTTTTTTTGTAAATTTTATTTAAAAGAGCATACTTTTATAGCCAATTTGGTACAAAAATCAGGTTGATATCATATTCCGTTCAGGAGATATAGATTTAAAAAAAAAATCCCAATTGCATTTTAAAGTTTTTGTACAGTATGATGAATTTGTGTTTGATGTCGTAGAGGCAATTCCATTGCAAATGTTTATATATTTCTTGGAATGTTAATTGGTTGTTTCTGTACAATTTTCCAAAAATTATTGAAGTAGGGTATGAATATAAATACCTAACTTTCATCAATTTATTATCTAGCAGGTTTTACAAACAAAAAGGAATGATAGATTTTAATGAAATACATCAATTTTGTGGGAGAATGTGTTGCTGGATGTCATACTGAGCCTTTTCCTACTTGTTAACTGGCATTTTTTGTGAACCTTAAAAAAATATGAATATCTCCAGGTAGGAATAAGCTATCAACATGATTTTTGTACCAAATTGTTTCTACTAAAGCTTAAGAAAAAACATGGGAATATTCCTTTAATAGTTGTAGGTTTGACATGTGATTTTGAAACAAATGCTTTACCATTAATGTGATGTATAACCAACAATGGACATTATTCTGGTCCTCAAGAGACAAGGAAGGATCGTTTAAACTGTGCAGTTTGCACTATTCGGGTCAACATACTATCATGTCAACAATTGTGAGTGGTTCTACACTACTATAGCCAATTTGCAAAAAGTTATGCAAGTTCAAAGCAACAAACTAACTTGGCCAAAATACTGCACTAATGTTTTTGGTCTCTGATGGCTCTCCCTGTTAGCTGATAACCTTTTACTTCACTTTTCAAGGCTTGGACAAGAAAGGTTCAATTGTGTTGCAGTGATTCAAGTAAAGAAGTAAATGAAAATGACTTTGAAACCTAAACTCCTCAAAATCACCGCTCTTCCCTTATCTAATCCATTCTAAGCACTACATAAGCTAAGTGATAATTGCCAAAAAACTTGGTAAACTTGCTAATACTGTATGTCTGCACAAAAATACACCATTTCTCTTCATACCAGCTCCTCTTAATTAGGAAGGACAGTGACTTTTTGCCTCACTCGAAAACATATGACCATCAAAAATTGCATAAATCTGTAAATAAACATTCAATTTTGAGCAGTGGCTTCACCAGTGTTTGGCTTTGGGGGAGGGGCGGGGCACAGTAGATAAGAAAATGAGGACACTCAAATGCTCTCAAAAATGTTTGTGGCGCCAAAGGCAGCCCTGCATGTGCACGTATTAAGTACGAATAACCACGTGTGGTTCCTGTTCAAGATTCCCAAGAAGTTCTGAATATTGTTTTCTTTTGATGGCTCAAAACAACAGACAAAGTTCAAAAATGCAAGTAATGATAAAATCTACTAAGATAAGCTTTGGCTTAATTATAAACATGCCAAGAATATTTCCCCTGAAAATTAAGCTTGGGTGGAATTGGCAATTTCCCATACCGATATATCATCATAAGGTACATGTATGAGGAAAAAAAATGAAAAAAAAAATCACAGAACTACTACATGCAATATACACACTAATAGATAGGTAGTTTTTGTCTCAAAAGTTTTATTATTTCATTGCGAATGTTAATCGAGGCTAAAAATCACAATACAAAATATAGTAAAATATCATATTTCAATCTGAACATAACATTAGTAGCATTGCAAGTTCTAATAAGATTTTATTTTTAATCTATCAAGTTACAAGTAATAAATATACGACATGTCCATGTTGGTACAACTTGTGCTCATAAAAAGAAGCAATGATAAATTAGGTTGTGTTATTTTTTTCCTAAAATCTATTTTGGAAATTCTTGTGTGCTGCTTTGCAAAGTGAGATAGGTGCACAAACCACCTCAAATTACCCAAAATCTCATGATCCAATTCTCCCACTCAGATTAAAATTAATTGTATATTTGCGACTTCCCTCAATTTCCAGGTTTCCACAATTGGGAGGCTCTGCACAGGTGCAGAACCTAGAGAAAAATGACGGTATAAACCCAACTAAGAGGGTAGACGGTATGCTTGATACGCAAATAGCCTGGCATAGTTTTCAGTGTGATGAATGTGAAACCAAACACAACATCGTCATAAAGACGCCACTTAACTTTAAATTTATATCAAGCCAGCTAAGTGAAAACAAATTATTCAATGTTGTGAACATTCTGAAACTTTCAGCAGTGTACTAACTACTTTCTATGGCAATCCTATGTTATAGCTTGCAAGCAAATCTTATTTGTATACCTGTAAAGCATAAATAAATTCGATTGGTCAAAATTTAAAAAGACATTTACAATAATTATCTAAAATTAGACAGGAGCACAATATGTGATTATTTTTGACAGTGTAAAAGAGAAGCAATTTCGGTACAGAATTGTATGTTGTGGTCTATGTATATTACACATGTTTAAATGCAAAATCGGTCGTTATTGGGAACTGAAACAGTTGTGTTTGGAAACAGCCTGCACCAATGCGGAACTTAGAGAAAAAAAGGCTCTTATTCAAGTAAAAAACCTGAAACAAGGTTTTATTACAAGCTTAAGCATTGTGAAATGAAAGTCAATCAACTCCTGTAATTCCTGCAGCCCTGAATAATGTAACCCTGGGCCACAACGTCTCCAACAGTAACGCACACATCATGTTACAAACACAAGAATGAACAGCTGTCCACAAATTTGTATCACTTATCTGGTAGCTTGTCTGATAAGTTCCATTCACGATAAGATCGTCAAGAAAAACAGTCATTTATTCTCTCAACAAATTTTCATTCCTTTGTCCCACCTCATTTTTATATGTATATTATACTTCTGTATGATACTATCTGTCAAAAAAATTCATATTTAAAACAAACAAACGATTTCAAGGATGTAAAGTTTCAGTTTTGGAAAATCTTTTGGTTGTTAACAATGCGTTAACCCAGCTACACTGTATGGAAATTTCCATTGCCATCATAAAAAATAGGCTCTTGCCTATCACAGCAGGGAATTAGCTGAAATAAAGAGTTGATAAGCTCAAAGTGTAGCTTGTAGATATAACTTTTTTGCAGACCCATTAGATGATAAGAGTTGATAAGCTCAAAGTGTAGCTGGTAGATATAACTTTTTTGCAGACCCGTTAGATGATAACTTATGTACATACACAAATTATCACTGATTGATTCATACTGTAGATGTTATTTATATCTTTTTTGTGGACCCGTTGGGTGATACTGTAGCTTATTTACATACATAAATTATCACTGATTGGTTCAAAGTGTAGATGTTATTTATATCTTTTTTGCGGACCCGTTAGTTGATAACTTATGTACATACATAAATTATCACCCATTGGTTCAAAGTGTAGATGTTATTTGTATCTTTTTTGTGGACCCATTAAATGACAACTTATGTACATTCATAAATCATCAATGATTGGTTTAAAGGTAGATGTTATTTATATCTTTTTTGTGGACCCGTTAGATGATAACTTATGTACATACCTAAATTATCACCCATTGGTTCAAAGTGTAAATGTTATTTATATCTTTTTGTGGACCTCTTAGGTGATACTCTATCTTATTTACATACATAAATTATTACTGATTGGTTCAAAGTGTAGATGTTATTTAAAACTTTTTGTGGACCTGTTAGATGATAACTTATGTACATTTATAAATTATCAATGATTGGTTCAAAGTGTAATGTTATTTATACCTTTTTAGTAGACCCGTTAGATGATAACTTATGTATATACATAAATTATCATTGATTGGTTTAAAGAGTAGATGTTATTTATATTTTTTTTGTAGACCCGTTAGATGATAACTTTTGTACATACTAAATTATCACTGATAGAAACGTGTAGATGTTATTTATATCTTTTTTGCGGACCCGTTGGGTGATACTGTAGCCAATTTATATACATAAATTATCACTGTTATGTCGTTCCTTTATGAAAAGGAAAGTTCAAATGCAAGGATGTTTTACATTTTATACGATTTTTAATTGACTGGAAATGTTGTTTATATTTACAGGCTACGAGAGAGAAAGTATGTTGTAGTCTTCTTCTGTAATGGTCTTATACTCTCTTGTCTTGTACTGGTCACGTCTTAATGAAAAATAGGTCCATAATTGGGAATGGAAACAGTTGTGCTTGGAATTAAGTTGGGTTTAAAATGACAAATCAAAGCAGACAGGAGACACACTTTAGTCCCATTTGTATAAGGGACTGTTACGGATCAAAATTAGAAAAGTAACAGAAGAATGCCAAAAGATACAATCAAGATCATGTGGCTTTGAAATTGATTCTTGTGTATTCAAAATTTCTTCCTACAAATAGCACAATACAATAATCTTTAACCTAGGCCTACTTAAATATCCTTTAACCTAGGCCTAAGTACATATCCTTTAACCTAGGCCTACTTTAAATATCCTTTAACCTAGGCCTACTTAAATATCCTTTAACCTAGGTCTACTTAAATACCCTTTAACCTAGGCCTACTTAAATACCCTTTAACCTAGGCCTACTTAAATATCCTTTAACCTAGGCCTACTTAAATATCCAGATCTGATGATTTAAATGATATAATTTCGACAGACAAGTTTTAAAGCAAAAGCGACATCTGAGTATTTATTCCTCAAGCACAAGTCCACGATAATTCAAGTTGACTATAATAATCCACACACTGAAGGCAGTTAATTAATTCACGATGTGAGCACAGACACAGTTGTCAATTGATTAAACCTTGAATACCTATCTTGAAAAGAGTCTCTTATATACACTTCTAGTGAGTTCTATTTCTAGAGATAGGCGTAGCTGGGCGTAACCCTTAATGATATTTTTTAAGTTATTTTTAAAAATATTGTTATGTTCCAATTCTAAAAGATTGCATCAATATACGATCATCATGGAATTTTCTGGAACTGCGCACACTAATTATTGAATGGAACGTTTCTTGCGCAATAATAGACTTTACTGAAAAGTCCGTCCAAATTATGATGAAAAGTCGCATATAACAGGAACGCAAAATCAGGACAATCGTATTTTCCACTGCTTAAAAATAAAATGGGGTGTAAAAGAGCGACTCCAATCAGACGAGAGGCAATACGGGACTCTTTTTCGACAGTAAAAAATACGCAATTTCGGTACTGTTTGCAATGTATTTGGTCAAGTCTTGCATTCTTGTAACATATTATTACAGGCGTTAAACAATTATAAATCGTATTAAGAATTATAAGAATGCTGTAGTTTGTGACATTTGAGTGATATTTGAGTGTGATTCGAGTTCGAATGGATGTGCAAATCTGTTTTTTAAGAAAATAAGAAATGAGAATAAATTAATAGTATTTTATTTCAATACTGATAGAAAGGGTGAATGTTTTTGTGGTCAATAGATTTGTAGGTAAGTTTTGTTGTTGTCGTAAGATCAGATGTTTACACATAAGCCTAATGTATTATACCAGTGGTGTAGCGCAGCCAAGGGCATACGCTTTTTTGACATCTGGAGGGCATGACCTGACATCTAGGCAAGTCAGGCATGATTCCGATTCAAAATTTTACATCTCTGCCTTGATAAGATCGGTGCCCAAGTATCATATTATCAGCATCATGACCTGACATCTAGCTGAGTCAAACATGATCCCAATAAACCATTAAATTAAAAAGGACATCAGACATTTCACATCCCTGCCCGACTGCGATCGGTATCTGACATCCTCGAGGACAGTTGCCCACACCCCTCGCCTCAGAAGGCCATGACTCTGTTGGATAATGAAAACAACTTACACGTGATCAGGATATTTCTCTTTCAAAGATTTGAATATAAACTCCTCCACTTGGGTATCTGTCTCAGTCACCAAGTCTGAAGCTGAGGATTTCTCTTGTACTCTTTTCTCTCGCTCAAATGCATCCTGAACATACTGCAAATAGATAGAAATTAAAGTTCTTATCAAATGGAAGAATACATGAGATATATAAATAAACCCAAGCATCTCAAAAGTATACATTTGTCACAAATCCATAAAGAGTAATAAAAGTACTGAAAAGGATGAGTTTCATTGTAAATCACCTCTAAGGTAAGAAGAGATGAAATGATGGAAAAAGGTATTTAAAAATGAATTCTTTAAAGATACATGTACTGTATATTCAAGTTTAAAGATCTGTTTTAATTGTGTAGAAAGCAGCTGAAATTAAACACATCACATCCTCACATTCCTCAAAACTATTTGTGCATTTTTTAATTTTGCCAGAGATTTGTGGCTTATAACCATGTCAGAAAAATATCTTAACAGAATCTAGTATAGTATACATGTACCAAATGTAGAGGACGATAGAAGGAAAAGAAGGAGAAACTACAGTACTTCAATATCAGATAAGTGGTTTTTCAAGTTTAATGTTGTACAATTTGTACAGACCAGTGGAGCTGCCAGAAAGTAAATATTGGGTGGAGGGAGGAGGGTTACAGTTAATGAGGTTATGGGAGAAGGGGGGGAATGGTTAATGATATAATTAATAAATTAATGCTCATTATGTACCACCCATAGTGGGTACACTACAGTACAGCTTGAAGTCAATATGTGAAAATGGTTACTGATTGTCAAAGGAGCACTGGATAGAAAGGTGAGGGTGCTGGTTTTTGCGAATTTCACAGATATATTATCAACAACAGATCGATAAACTTCATGCCTCCATAGCCCACAGACAACGTGAGGGTAAAGGTCACTTGAATAATTATAGTAACCAAAAAATTGCCACACCATTGAGTGCTAAATAAGCATTCAATTTTGTGGGGACCACCTAAAAACACGGCCTCAATTTCGGTCTAGTGCTCCTTTAATTAATAGTGCATACACACCTACAATTCATAGGCAACATATTATCACTAAGCCATTCTTCCCTCCCACAATTTTCAAATTTTTGACATATAGGGAATGTACCCCTTCATGATGGTGCCACTAGTGCAAACAAATTTTACTGTAAATTTACTTAAATAAATATATCTTAAAAAAAAACCACAAAATAAATCCTCTGTATGTGACAATGTTTAAAGGCCCCCATCAAAATAACTAACCAGTATTACCCCTTAGCCCAATAATGGACTAGTCCAGATGAAGGAATAAAGCCATGCTCACACTTGACTGTTGAGAATAACCAAACAACTTGTGAAACATTACTCATTAGTATTAGATAATGGACCATAACGATAATGGTTAGTAAAGATAATGGACCATAAACACAATGGACCGTAAAGATAATGGACCATAAATAATAAAAGAGAACTCAGTGGTACTGTAATAGACTCCCAGAGAAATAACTATCGTCAGTTAAGAGACAAGGAAAAAGTCTGTGTCCCAAGAGGAGGTCAATAAGTTGATCGAGGAGATCCAAGCTTCCCTGCAGAAATGCGGTCAAGAAAATTTGGAGGTCCTAATTGCTGATACCAATCTCTCAGAAAAAGAGCAAGTTAAGGCAAAAGGAAAGGGTACTTCAGATTTGCAAAGGGCATCAGCAGATTTCTGAACAATGAATTAATTGCAAACGACCTTGAGAGATGAAAAGAGTGATTCAAAGGGATTAAAAGAAAGCTAAAAGAGATAGTTAATCCTCTGGAAGGAAAACATGATCAGACAGATAAACCTACCACTGAACCCAAGACAGATGAAACGCCCAAACCAAAAGCTTGGGTGATATATCAATATTTCGATATATTTTGATTTTGACCCATATCGATATGACCGATATTGAGGGTAATATTGATATATTAATTCTCTGTTTTTCAATGATAATACACAATACATGGACTACTAAAAAGGTAATCCAGTGACTAACAGGTAGACGGAGAAACAGGCATGTGGTGTCACAATGGTGACTCATTTTTTCTTAACTTATAGGAAGAAGGCATGAATAAACACGCATTTCCTTTGTGAATTAACTATACTCTCACCTTATTTGCATCTAATTTGGATAGATTGTGTGGTATGAGGTATATATGTAGCCTGGAAGAGGAACAAGCACGCGTGCAATTTATTTTGTACTTGTGTATACTGACACTGAGGTGATCACTTTGGTCTAAGGTGTTATAGAGGTAGCAACCTCAGTTTTATTTCTTGTGCAAGTTTCAGGCATGGCAATTTCAGGCCACAGCATTTTGTAGCAGAGGGAACACTGTGGTGGTTATGGCTGCTATTCTATTAAAGTTTAGGTTTAGGATTTGGTTGCTGTCAATGCTTCTGTCAGGGAAACAACAGAGCGTCACTTGCATGGGACAACAAGTGACCAACCAGAATGACAGGCCCCATTAACGCCAAACACAACCTACTTTCACCCAGACCAATCGCATGATGTTTGACACCACAACTGTAATTAGCCCAAAGCATAAACAATGACTAGCCAAACTGTTGGGAAATAAATGCCTCATCAATTGTCATTTGGACATCATGCAATCATCAGTCTTATGGGATAATGGAACCAGTATTCCTTATCTGATCTGAATGGATCTAAACATATACCCCACATGTGCAAGTAAGACTAATCCATGAGATATTGGTAGGACACAATCTGGAATTGAATGCAGCAATAGGTTTTAAGATTCCTTATAAAGAATGGGCTAAGCATGCATTTGAGGTACCTTGTGCAGGGGGCCAACAGGTAGGCATGCGTGTCCCAGTGCTAGTCACAGATGAGCACCTAGACCAGCCAATCATTGCATTTAATGTGACTGAAGAGTTTGCATGAGCATATCTGGCATCAGAAAGTCAAAGACATTTCCACACACATCTACTAAGAATGAACAGTGCCCAGATAAACAATCTTGTGACATTACAACAGCAAGGGGATCATCAGAGGCCAACCCGCTTAGAGTGTACATCCTGGTGAAACTTTAAGTTGTTGAAATGCTGGGCCCATACCAGAGCAAATGACCCTATATATATATATATATATATATATACTCTTTGAACCTACATTGTTAACCAGTGCTTATGCTACATCCAGAATGTTCCAAATTTGTCTTTGTGCCGACTTATTCATGTACACTTTGGAAAAACTATGAAAGGAATTCCTTCAAACTCAATTCACCATGCATAACTTTATAATTAAGGGCTGTAAATACTTGTTCATAATAAAAAATAATAATGGAAATAGCCCAAATATCGTCCTCACTTTAAACGCCATTGAATTTGAAACGGGTGAGGGGATTCCTAACAGAATTCGGTCGTTCGTCTCCCCTCCTTCCTCCCCCTCCCTCTCTTATCCTCCCTCCTCTCCTCCTGGGATCGATGGGCCCCTTGACTATTTCCATACTGTCCATGATTAGTTTGATTGTGATTTATCTATCAAGATGCTCAATGAAATGCTAGGTGTTCTGTCCCCTCCTGTTTTGAATCCTGTCTGTCTTTTGTTAGTTTCACTAATTGGAATGTTTATGTCAAAGTGTTGATGAGATGTGATATCTTTGAACATGCGTGCTTGATTGCCCATCAGGCTACCGAAAAATGGTTTTGTTTTTAAAACATTTCTTGTATGTTGGCTCCTCATGCCCATAGCCAGGGGAGGGGGTAGTCAGAGCAAACAAACCCCCTTTTGTTGAGAAAGTGCCCTTTTGAAATCTAAAAGAATAATGAGCACCTGGAACTTCAAAGTTTGTTGTCCTGTCATACGAAAAACGAACCCCCCCCCCCTTTAAAATTCCTGGCTACGAGTCTTCCCCTGGTTCAGTGTTTATATAAAAAAGCATGTACATATAAAAGATCCATGATCTGCATTGTAGTTCTAACTTATTACATACTGTACCCCACATACTCTCAATACTTTCTTGCAAAAGTGTCCTTATCTTCAGATCTTACTGTCCTATTCCTTCTAGATTAAACGTTCTTCACAAATACTACTCAAGAAATACTGCTCTATTAACAAAACAGATGCAGTACCATCTGTGGCGTTATAAAAATCATGCTGTGCACTGGCACAGCCGCAGCGGCACATGCGTCCAGTTCGCTAGCATTATATCTATTAGTACGTGTATCAGTGTTGTGCACCCTAATAAAAAAATAAAAACCTTCCAAGATCGTACGGTTGAACTAAAAGGAGTGTACAATATTGGCTTACATTTTTAATCATTTCAGGATAACCGACATGTCCTTAAGATTAACAGCAATAACAGGAGAAGTTAGCTATATATTTTTATGTGCCGTAAGTACAGTAATTACAGTGTAAGAGGTGACGTAAATAGACGGTGTATTCCCGACATTAGGACTGAGGCAATTTCCATGTTAAAACAGATATGACGGAGTCTCACTCTGTATTGCATGTAGTGTAGCATGTAGGGCATACAGGGGGATATGTTATAACATAACATAACAAGATGACGGGCTAACACCACCACCACCACAACAAACAAAAAAATCAAAGACACCCAGAGTTGGTAAGAACTTATCAATGTTGACTTTGAAATTGTGAACAGAATTGGAGCTAACTCAGGCAAACCATACAACTCATTAACTACTCTTTGCGAACTCTTTCTCAATCTGTGAGAGCTCTTTGGGTAACTTTAAACTGTATCACGTGTCACATGAGGATTAGCTGAAACATGCAAGAAATTACAGGAAGATCTGGTAGCATTACTACCAGATAGAAATATTTGAAAACCTGAATTATATCGCCTCATACACTTCTCATTTCAAGCATGGTCAAACCAAGAATTTGCAACCTAAATTTATGAGAGAGATTCCTTACTTCAGGAGTAAGTCTAGTGGTTCTTCGCTTATCCTTTTTATAAAAGGGACTCCAAGCCTGAATAGTATACTAGAGCTGAATAGCCTGAATAGTATACTAGAGCTGTGACCGTTTAGCGTGTACAAGCTACACGCTCGCAAATCCTTGTAAACATTTACTAAATATTTCATTGTGAGTAATTATTTGTCATAGTCAGTCTTGCCGTGAAAATCAATATGATCATTAATGATTCAAATCACACACACATTCGGCTGACAAAACTTCATTTAATGGCTTTTTACAAACTGTAAACCCAATAAGTATAATCCTTTTTAAATGTGAGAATCACAAATGCGCAGTAATCACCTATAAATGGGGATATTATGCACTTTGATTTCGCCAAAATCTGAATAGGCTAATTTGTAAAATGCTCCGTGAATGTGCAGCAGTAAACAGTGAAACTTACAATTGTCCTAGGCCATAATTACTTTAAATCCCACTCAATTAAGGCCCATTTTACAAGCTGTTAAATCGACCAAGAAACATAATTAAAGTACTTAAATCGTGACAATCAGTACATTTACATGTAAATATTACCTGATGAGTCAAATAAATTTTGCAAGAAAGAAAAAATAATGCAAAATAAACAAACATAAAAAGTTTTTGACACAACTGAAATTCTAGTTCTTTCGCAAAGATGGAGGCCATTTTTTCGAGAGGACTGATATTTTAGAACTTCCAGGGTGGTAGCATAGTTTTGAAATGTTTTACGGCAAGGTATCATATGCCTAGTATGCAAGATTTTTAGTGGAGCTTTGAAAGCCGTAGAAAGTACGGCAAAAAAAGTTACGCAATGTTGAGTTTAAATGACATTGAAAGGAAGTTATCTGTTCTTTCTAAACTGAATTTCCATGCATATTTTTCATAAAAATGATGATTTTTACTGTATAAGTAAACTTTTTACGATTTGGAAAGCAAAACTCGAGCGTCTATTTGGGCAATGGAGTCAATACTTTTGCCATACTGGTTGCGCAATTTTTTTACTCGCATCGTAAATTTGGAGCAATTTTGGTGTATTTCCGAAAATACACCCTCGCTTTTTTGGCGTGTACACGTTTACTAAAATCCCTACACGTGCACAACTCTATAGCATACTTAAGATGAGGCCTGACTAACTACTTATACAAACTAAGAACAATCTCTCTACCAAGAAAACATAAATTTCTTCTAATCAAACCAAGCATCCTATCCAATTTGCCCTTGCAGCTGCTACAGCACACTATTTAGAAGGCTTTAGATTACTAGTAATGAAAACATCAAGATCCCTTTCTTGATCAACACAACCAAGATTTGAACCATTCATGCAGTAATCAAAAGCCAAATTGCTCTGACCAAAATAAATAATTTTGCATTTATCAACATTGAATGACATCTGCCATGTTTGGGACCGAGAAACTAACTTATCCAGATCAGTTTGCAACAGTTACGAATCCCTAGCATCATCAACCATCCTGTACAGCTTAGTGTCATCAGCAAATTTACAAATCATGGAGCCAAGGGAAACATCAATATCATTAATGAAGATTAAGAAAAGAAGCGGACACAATACAAAACCCTGAGGAACACCACTTGTAACCTTTCTCCATGAAGATACTT
>JAIGNY010003137.1:110000-175000 GCA_020152595.1 Chiridota heheva
ATATATATATATATATATATATATATATATATATATATGTATATATATATATATGTGTATATATATATATATATATATATTAATATATATACAACAATATCATATAATGACTTTGAGGAATCTGAGGCTGTGACATCACAACTAGTCTGATTTCAGTCGTTTCCACACAAATGATACCAAACTTTTAACTTGCATATCTCCATAACGGAATAAGATTTTTAAATGCTTTCTTTACCATTTTGTTTCTTTTGAAGTCCTCTTACATTTAAGATAGACTTGTTTGACTACAACTAATCTTTTAACAAATCTTTTTTTGGGGCAGAAAATATTGATTTTTGATTGATTTTTACAGTCTAACAGTTTAAAACCAAAACTTTTTGACATATGACCTTGCACCACCCACGACCCACTAAAGAAATGCTAATACATATGCAACAGAAGACGTCATTTGCAAATTCAGTCTATATGACATGAGGTCATCAGACGCCAGTGCACCACAACTGGTTATATGCATATGCCGTAGACATTGACTTGGTTGTCAATGTTATGTCTGTCCGTACATCGTACCTGTGTTCTCGTCCAGGTCGTAGTAAGCGTTTCGTGATAGCATTATAACTATAACCGAACACGCAGGCGACGACCCCGTCATTGTAATTGTGTGTTCACTCGTCGTCGTCGAGACCGCATAGTAAAATATTTACAATTGCAAATAATCAATTTTTCTCCATTTTCACTAATTAGATGCTTCGTTAGTTGGTTGTGCTGTTAAGATTAACAAGTAATTGAAGTTTATATCGATTTTTACGGACGATCGGACATTGTACGTTCTACTGGTACACCTGCTCGGTAGGCATGTTTATTCACACTGTTGTTGAAATTCGGGTCAGTCGCTAAAATTTCGAATTTTCCAAAAACAGTGATAATCTTTTTTATCGAAACCTAAACTCAACAAAGCGACGCCACATATCCCAAACCGTTCATCATACGTTGTCTGCAAGGAAAATTTGTGCCGTAGGCCTAGGCCTAAGTGATTGAAATTCGGGTCATATGGTATGTAAACAAACACAGCTGATCGCTTTTGTTGTTGTTGTTGTTCTACATGTTGCGATGACGTCATGAAGAAGCGTTATTTCAATGACGTCATCGCAACTTTTCTTCGGTTTGCCGCAAGTTGTCGGGCGTTTAGAGTGTTATGACCGTAATGGGGGTAGAAAATTCATCGTTTTGTACATCTCATCGGAAAAAAATAACAAATACCGTGGCTTATAAACGAAAAAGATAGTCTCCGGCAAATGTAAGTTGAGTGAAAAAAATGTAAATTCGCGAATGGTTAAACAAAGGAATTTTCATATAGGGCCTACGGTGTGAAAGTCGCGGTAGGAGATGACCTACCTTGTTATACCTTGACCTACCTAGGCTATGCTACCTGAGGCTAAAGTGGGGCTAGGCTATAGCCTAGGTTGCCGTAACACTAGGATAGGAACACCACTACCTCGGCAATGTGAGTCAAAGGTGGGTCATTGACATATGAAACAGTGACTCACATGTGTGCCATCATACCAAATTGGCAGTCACCATAGTGACTCTGTGGTGAGTCAATTGACTTCAGATCCATTGATTTTGTACAGAGATGAGTGATTTTGGGTAGGCTACTAACTAAGCCTAAGTCATTTGCACAAGAAATGTCAGTCACCTTAGTGACTCAGGGGTGCGCCAATGTAGCCTAGGCCTACATGTTTTGACCATCCACATTGGTGCAATGACTCACCTTGTCCGGGGTGTAGTGTAGGGGTGAGTCACACAATTGACAAAAGTCGTTAGGCCTACATTACATGTTCTCACTGGGACATTTGTTTTGTGTAGGCTACATAAGCAGGATGTTGTACAGGTGTTCCTAGCGTTATGGCAACCTAGCCATACTCATGCCTAGGCCTAGGCCTATATAAGTATATAGGGTGCCATAACACTAGGAACACCTATGGGTTGTTGCATCTATCGTGTTTCCAATTCGAGTCACAGTTAAGGAAAATGTATTTTCCAAAATGCAATGGCTTCACTTCCTTTGCGCACAGTCTGGTTGAGCCCTCTTCATTTGATTATCTGAAAAAATGTTCTACATTAGTAAGTTGCCTTTAACAAAAGAAATTTGCCAAACTAAAATTTACTAATAGTTTGTTGGTAGCCATGTTCTAAAACTTTTGTTGAGTGTCCCGGCTGCGCATTTGTATTCAGGGCTTCTTCGTTGTACTAACGGGTGGATTTTTTTTTTTTTATGTGCAGTATCAGTGTTGTCTTTAAAATCAGCAAATATTTATTCAACCTTTTTCAGTTTTAGAGCTATTTTAATGAAAGTGAATGATAAGTTGTATTTCTTTGCATAATTCAAATTATTCTTCTACTTGTATCTCCATGATCTGACGAAAATTTAAAATGGACCTCACGTAGAAATTGCAAATGCAATTGCAATTATTATCAGGTAGTAGTCACATGACTAATTAACATTTTTTTAACTTTGACATCTTCTGATTCTGAATCTGAATCGGTTAAGTCGGCAAAAATCCTTCAAGAGGACATGAACGCCAACCGAGCGTAAAAAGTATGAGTAAAAAATATATAAAAAAACTAGTTAGCAATACAAGTGTTAGTAAGTTTAGTTTGAAACAGTTGAGACTTGGTGCATGTACAATGTCTGACGGTAAAGTATTCTAATCTTTTAGTGTGTGAGGGAAAAAAGAGTGTTTAAATACATTCTTTTTAGCATAGGAAACCTGGAAATGAAGGTCATGAATATTTCTTGTATTAGTTCTGACGGTGGGGATAAGTTCATCTTTATTGATGGCGACAAGATTGTTATTGATTTTATATAGCATATGTAGCCGGGTGTTGTATCTTCTTGTTTTAAGCAGGGGCCAATCTAATTTATAAAGCATGTTTTTTACACTAGATTTATAAAAGTAGTCTGCCATACAGAACCTGGCTGCTCTCCTTTGAATAGATTCAAGTTTATCCACATCGCACTGGTGATGGGGGTCGCAGACTGCAGATGCGTACTCAAGTACTGGCCTGACTAGAGCTTTATAAGCAGTGGATTTAACGTCGGTGGGACAGTTTGAGAGGTTACGTTTTAATAGGCCAAGTACAGAGTTAGCTTTTTTGGTTATGTTATGTATATGTTTATCCCATCTAAGTTTATTATCAATTTCAACACCTAGGTATGGGTGGGAGTTGACATGTTTTAGTGGCTGGTTGCATAAGGTATACAAACCTATATGCAACCAGCATAACAGTACAAACCTAACGCCGTAGAGTTAAGAATGGACAGAGAAAGTGTGCCACGAATCATCTGATTTTGGTATTAAAGGAATATATTTTCACACTTTTTAAAACATTACAAAGGAGTTAAAGAATGTTTGAGTGCAAATTTGAAAACGCAAAAGACAGGTAATTTGAAAGAGAGCTATGGTGCAGAGCATTGTAACTGAGAATAAAATCTATATACAAGCTGCATAGGACTACCCGTCATACCCGGTATAAGTGACCATGATATCTGTATCTGTAACAATACTGCAGTGGTGGAGTCGAGCACGCAGGAACTGGTGTGCGCATGTACTGTAGTTGGTGGCGTTAATCTTTCTTGGTTGCGTTGCTGAGATTTTCCAGGACTTGATTCTTAAATAGCTTTGGATCCGTGTTAGTGAGTTCAAATGAAAGTGAATTCCAATCTTTAATTGTTCTTGGGAAGTAGTTGAATTTGTAGCAATCTTTGTTGGTCTGTAGGAGCTGATAAGCGTTAGGGTGTAGGTGCCGTGATGGACGATGGACCGGCTGCAGGAGGTCATCAATTGGCAGACTGAGTAAGCCCAGTCTAGCTTTGTGAAGGGTGTTAAGTCTATTTGCAGTTCTCCTGGTTTCAAGTGAGGACCAACCTAGTTGGTTTTACATTACAGACACACTACTATGCCTAGAATAGTCATTTACAACAAAACGAGCAGCCCTGCGTTGAACCTGTTTAAGCTTGTTTATGAGATCCTGTGAGTGCGGGTCCCACACAGAGGATGAGTATTCGAGTAGGGGGCGGACAAGTGTTAAATAAGCATTTGCTTCAATATGTTTAGGGCAGGAGAAGAGATTACGCTTGATAAAGCAAAGAGATCTACTAGCAGATGAGATAATGCGATTAATAAGTTTGTTCCAAGATAAATTATTACATATGTCAATGCCTAGGTATGTGATATTGTTGAACTGACCCTAAGCATCTCTCCTCCTTGTAAAAAGCTGCCTAAACGTAAAATCTATTTAAGGAAAAAACACAGAACGCATAGAAGAAGACTTGTCTTAACTAAAACTGCGATATTATTTTAAGTTCAATAGCTCATCCTTTAATGTTGATGAAAAATGGAATTTCTTTGAAAAGGAAACTAAACTAATTATTGAAGAAAAAAAATACCTCACAAATTCACTTCAACTAAACTAAATCTACCTTGGTTCACCCATATCCAACGCTGTCTCTGCAAGAAAAAACATAAACTGTTCAAGATAGCTCAACAAATCCATGACTGGAATACATAAAAAAGCTTTAGGAAATCTGTCCGTAAAAACATCAAAGAAGCTAGAAACAACTTCATCTGTAATAAACTTAAAAATTTCCTAACTGAAAACCCCAAGGCATTTTGGTCTTACAGTACATAAACAGACTTAAAAGTAATTCCGTGGGTGTGTCAGACCTTACAAACAATGGTAAACTTTGTAATGACAGTATGACTGAAGCTAACATTCTAAACAAGCAGTTTTTCAGCGTTTTCACAGAAAAAGATACCTCTCAAATCCCTGTAATTAAACCACTCAGCACCAACAAAATAAACCAACTTATAATCACTCCAGAAGGTGTCAAAAAGCAACTGCAAAACCTAAACCCAACAAAGCCTCAGGTCCTGACCATATACCACCATGGTTCTTAAAAACACATGCGGAAGACCTTTATGAAATCCTAACTGACCTCTTCGAAAGCTCTGTAGATAACGGTGCTATCCCAAACAAGTAGAAAGAAGCAAACGTATGTAGCATTTAAAAAAAAGGTGATAAACATGACCCAGCTAATAACAGACCAGTCTCTCTTACCTGCGTGTGTAGTAAAATCCTTAGGCATATAATCCACTCACATATGATGAAATTCCTTGATGAGCATAATTAATATCTTAACTGATCTTAACATGGCTTTTGAGCAAAAAGATCAACTGAAACACAACTTCTCTTAACAATAAATGATATTTCTAAACAAATTGACCAAAACAGTCGGTCTCTATGGCTATACTCGACTTCTCAAAAGCGTTCAATAAAGTCCCACACCAACGTCTGCTATCCAAACTTTCCGCATATGGCGTTGATGGAAATCTACTGGCCTGGTTTGCATCCTTCCTCAGCAACCGCATTCAGCGTGTTGTCTGTGATGACGAAATCTCAAATCCTAAACAAGTTTTATCTGGTGTACCACAAGGTACCGTTTAAGGTTCTTTACTCTTCCTTTTATATGTCAATGACATCCCTGATAATATAAACAGCACGGTAAGACTGTTTGCTGATGATTGTCTTGTGTATAGAACAACTGATAAACCCTCTGGCCAACAAATCCTCCAACATGATCTAATTAAACTTGAACAATGGCAAAATAAATGGCAAATGAATTTCAACCCCTCTAAATGCTACATCTTCTCAATATCTCCTAGAAAATGCTATAAATCACCAGTTTATACCTTGTGCAACCAGCTGCTAAAACATGTCAAGTCCCACTCGTACCTAGGTGTTGAAATTGATAATAAACTCAGATGGGATAAACATTAACAACATCACCAACAAAGCAAACTCTGTACTTGGCCTATTAGGAAGTAACCTCTCAAACTGACGTTAAAACCACTGCATATAAAGCTCTAGTTAGGCCAGTACTTGAGTATGCATCAGCAGTTTGGGACCCCCATCACCAGTGTGATGTAGATAAGCTTGAATCAATTCAACGGAGAGCAGCCAGGTTCTGTATGGCAGACTACTCTTATAAATCCAGTGTCACTAGCATGCTTCATGAATTAGATTGGCCCCTGCTAATAACAAGAAGAAGGAACACCCGTCTAAAAATGCTATACAAAATCAATAACAGTCTTGTCGCCATTGATAATGATAACCTGATCCCAAACGCAAGAACTAATACAAGGAATAACCATGATCTGAATTTCCACGTTCCATATGCTAAAAAGAATGTTTATAAATACTCCTTCTTTCCTCAAACACTAAAAGATTGGAATGCTTAACCATCGGACATTGTACATGCACAAAGTCTAAACTGTTTTAAAGCTAAACTTGCTAAGCTTGTTAATTGATTTTTTATTTGTTATTTTGTTATTGTTTTTTTTCTCATACTTTTGCTACGCTCGATGGCGCTCATGTCCTCTAGAAAGATTTTTACCGACTTAACCTATTCAGATTCAGAGTCAGACTTGAATAAGTCCATCAGGTCATAAATCAGAAATGACAGCAATCAGTGAATGACAGCCAATAAGAAAAAACAGATCAGTGGGGAAGTAGAAGGCCTGGAACGGGGTATATGATGAATAACTAGATAGTATAGACCTAGGTTTGCTAATCAGCCAGTTCATGAGCAAAGCCTACCTTTCATTGTTTACTGAAAGTGGAGGAGGGGCCCAGGCAGAGAACCAGAACATAAAGCCAAAATATAAACAATCACCATATAAAAGACATGAATATGGAAAAAGTGGAGTGGGGAATCTGGTTTCTTTGAAGTCTAAATATATGCCAAATTTTTATTTTTTAATGTTCTGTTTCAACGTTAAAAAGTGTATAGCGTTGTCTGACCGTGTATAGCAGCCATGTAGTGGACATAGTGTATAGCATGGGGAACCTAATTTCATGCGCTTAAGAAAGAAAATAGCGAAAATTTTGTTAAAAAAACAAGAACTTACTTTCTTTAAAAATTCTTTGAAGGTATCACTAAACTTCTTATTTTTGTAACGGTGATGAATAAAGAAGAATTTTTTCCATAAAAAGTCAAGCGATAACAACTTATAACAAAACTCAGCATGTTCATTCAAGTTTAAGGGTCTCCTTAATTCATGCATCTGGTGGCGCACTTTGGCTTTTGCTTTTAGGAAAACTTGGAAGTCCCTATAAAAGAGTATGCAAAATGTTGTTTTCGAACAGTTAACGTATATAAAACATTGAAACATCAAAAAAAGAAAGATCAAAGATCACTCCTCTGAGTGTTTACAATGGGGGGCATAAGAAAAATTTGATCTTCGCCGCATCACTAAATGTATCATTAACACAAAATTCTAAGTGGACCCAATGATCACATCCATTGTTGGTGCATTTCCAACAGTCCACAGATTTGACTGTTCCTCATCCTGTGCGGGGATCACAAATAGCCTATAGTCCGCAGATTAATGTGTAGGTAGGGATTAATGGTAAAATCTTATAATGCTCATATTCTAACAAGCGCATATCTGTTTTGTTTTATATTTAGTGTAATTGTGTTGTTGGCTAGTGTCTACATGTTCATGGTACAAAAATGTTGAATTTCATTAATATGCATTGTGGGCGGGCCTTTACATAGTTTTGTTGAAAAGGGCTTGTCAACATGGTATCTCAAGATTTATACACGGAGTTTAGTTCGTATGTGGTACACAAATAGCCTTTGGTCCGTAGATGTTCCCTATTTTGTTTGGTGGCGATGTCATGCATATAAATGAGTAGGTGGGACTTAATGTTAAAATCTTAAATTGCCTAATATTTTAACAACCGTATGTCTGTTTTGTTGCATAATTGAAATAACTATGTTGTTAGCCAGTGTATACAGGTCAATGGGATAATAATGTTTGAATTAAATTAATTGTGAAATTCCTTTCTTGTGAGGACTGTAAGTTATTTGGTTGTCAATGCCCAATTCCGAGGCTGTCCTTTTTTACTCAATCTTAATTGGGATAACTCCACATCTCACCTCCTCCGAAAACTCCTTTTGCCCACCCTCTGCAGGGAAAGTATTCTTTTCTTCTGGATACCCAGCCATGTTGACATCCTTGGCAGTGACAGTGACAGTTGGCTGATGCAGCCGCTAAGCTTGCCTTTAACCTCCCCCCTACCCCATTTCCAAAAACCCTTTCTGACATCAAACCGCTTATCGCTTCCCTTGTTCTTGACCTCTGGCAAACCTCATGGGACTTTCCAAATTGATAACAAAACTCCACGTCATCCAGCCCACCATTCCGATCAAATCCACCATCCACAACCTCTTTTGTGTCGACAACGCTCATATTACCTGTCTTAGAATAGGTCACACCCACCTCACTCACTCCCACCTCCTTATTGGCTCCTTCATCCCCTCTGCAACAATTGCCATTGCACCCTTACAGTCCATCACGTTCTCCTAGTTTGCCCCCTGTACAACCTTCCCAGACCTTCCCTCGCTCCCCACAACTTAATTGCTGAGTTCTTCCAGAAAAAGCCTCTGGATAAAAGTATCTCCTTCTTTCATCATGCTTCCCTCAACAATCATATTGAGTCCTCTCCCACCCCTTTTCTCCACTTTGTGTTTTTTTCACCCATGCAACTCTTCTCTCGGTCCCAGCTTTCTGACTTTTATTTCTTGTATTTCTCTCAATCTCCCAATTTTCTTTTCTTCCTACCTCTAGAATGATCTAACCTCTCGGGCACAATTTGACCCTCGTTGTCGTGGTGCCGTTAAGCCCTCATCAAACAAACAACATTTATTATACAATATTAATATTCTGTGTCCGAACCTCAAATGCTTTGGTTTTCTGGTCTTTTTTGTTAAAACATGAATTAAAAATTGGATTTCTTTGTATTCATATATTGAGAATCATTTATGGAGTTAAAGAGAACCTAGTGTATATCATGACTCAGTGCAAGAAAGGAGAAAGGGGGGGAGGAGGATATAAAGGCCAAATAAAAACAAACATCTGTCCAGTAATGTGGCAGCAATAAGTTCCCCCTTCAATTTCTTTTGAGCTATACAAAATTGTTAAAAGTAGTAGATTTAGCATTCAACATATAATATAAAATTACTGGTTCAAAATACTTTGAAATTATTCTAAAATACTGAAATAAAAAGAGGAGTGAGCAAGAAAAGAAGTCTTAATAATATAAGCCACAAACAATTTAGTTTGAGTCAAAAGATTAATAAGCAATTGCACTAAAACACAATCTGATTCAATAGCTTATGTTTAGTGATATCTGGTGGAAAGAATCCATCTAGATTAAGGGTTCCTAAATATTTTTAAAGGTCCATCATTTTCACAACAGCCATGGCCATGGGCCAATCGCGTGGCAAAACCAGCATCATATGACAAACAAAACCCATCAAAACTTGACAATCCCTGAATACAAACAAGTTGATAGCGTGGGCGATTAGAAGGATGTACACCAGATGTTGGCAGTTCTCTTATCTACCTTCCTTTGACAAGCCGCGGGTCCAATTTTTAGCGGAACTAAAGATTACATTTTATTTGATAAGCCGCAGAGTTTTAGTGCCCTGATCTGCCTTGAAAAAAAATTAAGATAAAATAGTATTTTGTGATTTTTACTGATCTCATTTGGATTGACCTTACTTGCAATGCACTGTATTGCATTGTATAATGACTGTTGTTCGCGGGCCAAATTGTATTGTCTGGCGGGCCAGATTGGCCTCGGACTGCCTATTAAGAATTGCCGACCTATACCTTTCATTTCCTTCTTTAATCTCTTTTTGTGCATTGCCACTCACATATTATTCATTTGAATAAGAATACTTTAAGAAAAATTTCACACCCTATTGTGGGATGGAAATGAAGTTTTGTAAAGTCATAGCCCTTTGAGCCCCAAATATTTATCAGTTTTGAACCTGATGTGACCTTTGTTTATACTTTTTTATATAGTTTAGGCCATCGTTACATAATAAAAATGACCTTAATCCAAAAGTCGGTGACAACAGATGGATGTGTGTATTTGAATGAGAAGGAAAAATTGCTGTTTTTATTGGCTCAACTGGACCAGTGACTTTTAAAAGGAAAATATCTTTTAGGTGTGAGTTATATTGCATTTTGAGTAAGAAATATTGGTCTCCCTTAACTCAGGAAGTGTCATTTTTACGATTTTGAATGTAAGTTTTAGCTTGTAAGTCCGATTGTTCAAAATTGGTTGCTAAGATAGGTGGAATTGAACATATTACGTAGTGCTTGAAGTTAGGGGATGCACGAAATTAGGTTCAGTTACTACACTACAGTCACTTTATTATTATACACATCCCTCAGTACGGTTGACATTGAGATTGCTGTATGAGTGCTGTTATAGCTACAATACTTTTTGGATATTCTTATACCAATTAGTCTAAATGATACACTTTTCCCAAAAAAATTATAAAATCTTTACCTATTTGCACTACGATTGATTGGATAAAAGCTCTCTGATGCATGTTTTGGTGGCCGTCTTTTTAAGTCACCACATGCCTGTATTTAACTATTCAAACCTCCGCAAATAAGTTTTAGGATGTGGGTATGGGCAGTGGCGTAGCCAGAGGGGGGTGATTTCCCCTCCAATATTTTAATCCATCGATTCAGATTGGTGCCGTCGGTTCAACAAGTTTTGACATTCCAGGTGCTTATTATGTTTTTAGAAATCAAACTGTCAAAGGGCCTTTTCTCAGAAAAAGGTTTTTCTTTAATAATATGATGAACATTTGTGCGATTTTGTATTTAAATTCAGGAACTAAGACACGAGAGAGAGAGAAGGGGAGGTGGGTGTCGAGTGCACGTGAAACAGAGCAGGCTCATTTTAACACAAGTTTGTAGTAAATTATTGAAAACCTTTTTTTAATCAACCCATATTTTTCAAAGAGTGACAATAAACCGAACTATGTACAACCGTAAACAATACATGCAAAATATTATATTTCCACATTAGGCGTGTTTCATGATTTTGTGTTTTGAATATGGTGTATTATAGCTCTCTTTGACATAAAGTTTTGACTTGTATAATACACCTTCTTACTATGCATTGTGACATACTTTTTGCCCTTGAAATGTCAAATTTGTGGGAGCTTCGCCCCCTTGACCCCTTCTGGGGCTTCTTGCCTGGACCCCACTAGGGGCCCTTAAGCAAGCCCCTGGACCTCACATCGACAAGTTGCACTCTAAATGAATTACACCACTAAACATCGTGTCAGTTCAATTCAAATCCCTGCCACCCAATATGAAAATCCTGGCTACGCCACTGGGTATGGGTGTGCATATATGTGTGTCTGTGACGAATGCTTGTTAACATAATATCAAGAATGGTGTAGTGAAATTTGTCATGCTTGGCATGTTGATGTGTTGTGGTCTGTGGATGATCCCTAATGATTTTGGTGATGATGTCATGAATATTAATTGATTAGACTTGGATTAATGTAAAATCTTTTAACTGTTTATATATTCCCAACTTTGTATGTGAATTTTAGCATGTAAATTATTTATGGCTTCTTGTTATGCCCTATGTTTCTATGATCATGCCTTACATATTTCTATACTTATAGCACAAAATATCACTTTTCATCAATCTGATTGAATTCCTAATTACTTAGCTGTTATTTTTAAACCACCAGAACGAATGTGATTTAAGAGTTATCTGTCATTGTTTAGTAGCAATAATTTAATCTCTCCCATGGTCAAACGTAAAATTCTTCAATAGCTAGTCCATAGCTAGATTGCTGAAGGTACTGTAAATGTGACTATTTCGAAAGAGAAGATGGTCAATGGATGGGTCAAAGGACATGGTAAACTTCCTGTTCTTGATCATTGAGGTGAAGTAAGTGATGTGCATATTAGGCCTAAAATAGAATGTTTATTTGCTCTTTCTTGTGGAAAAGTGTAAGGAGGGAGGGGGACAGAATTTGTCCTCTCGTTTCCCCCCCCCCCCCCCGTTTTTTTTTCTCTCCACAGATCACTGAAATGGAATATTGCCTGATGACACTTTCGACCAACACATGTAGGGTCTATAGTATCATGAACACCTATAAAACAGAATTAAAACACTTCACTTCATTTTCTGATAATTGGTTCCTTGTATTTTGCTCAGTTTTATATCTCACTGTACTTATGTTTTTTGTGTGATTTGGGATTTTCTTTCCCTTGCCTGACACACTTGTCACAAACAGGGAGGACAACTTTGTATTCTATTAGTCAATCACAAGCTCTTGTGGGTGGTGGGCTTCATTTTTTCACTGTAACAGCAAGTCAACAGGTTGCCATTCTGTGGGTATTTGTATGGATTTTTGTGAAGCGTATGGATTTTTTAAATGATTTATTTTCATTTAAAAAAATGTTTATTTGATGGGAGGATGTGAAAGCATGTGAGAAGATAGGATGGCAGGTGGGTTTTAGGGTGGGATGTTATGTGGGGTTTCTTATGGGATAGTTTTTGGACAGGTATATGGTAGGATCAGTGGTAGGATGGTATAATGAACATAAGGTATGTTTTGGTGTACGGTGGGACTGAGGATGGGTTGGGATGTCATATGTAATTTGTCAAGTTTCTTATTTAGCTTCTGCATGCCAGCCATTCTAATTTTATTACATTTTGATTTGTCAGTGAAAGCTAAATGTTTTACTGACTTTTAACACTGATAATCAATAGTACATGCAACAGTTGTATACCAGCCTTCAACCCCTATTTCTTTTATGTATCTTGTCTATTTGTAGAAAAAATTACAATTACAATGGCCATCCCTGTAAGCAAAGATCTGCAAGTAAAAGAAGTCCGCCACCGAAAATCTACTGAAGTAACTGCTGAAGGGGATGCAAGCAAGAAGAACGATGAGGGCGCCACAGTTAGAAATGTGACTGGCCGAGTGGTGGATTATGACTTTGAGTACGTTTTGACCATATTTGCAGGGCAAGAAAGATTTTCATACTTAGACTTGTACTGTATTTCAGGATCCAACAATGACTTCCCTTTTTTGTTTTAATCAGTTCTTTCCAACAGTTTCCAGTGTGAAAGGCAGGCTAATTTTTGAAATGGTGCCAAAGTTCTACTGTACAGTGTACATACTTATTTGCTCATCAAAAATAGAAAATGTATGACATAGCAAGATATCATGTGATATACCTTCAACCTGTTGATCATATTTTATCTTCCAAATATTTTGTTACTAAGCCCTTTTGATTACAGAAATGGTAGAAGGTGAATTATCCCACCTGAATTATGATCAAGTTATGTAGTATGCATGTCATAATCAATTAAAATACTCGTGATACTGGTGGATGACAACATTTTGTAGTGTATTGATGTTATTGCAAACAAAATAATTATTTTTACTACACAGCAGAAGGTTTTCAAAAATGTTGTCCACTTTGATGTAATTGCAACACTTCATGAGAAGTAAAGGCTGTTAGTTTCTGTGCTAAAGATATTTAAAAAAACTGAATCAATTACAACTAAAGTTGGTCATGCATGCTCTCTCCAGACAAATCACTTAGCTCTAAATACTTTAAATAGCCAACTATTGTTGCTCATGTCTACCTACTGTGGTGTAGCGATTATCATACATGTCTACAGACCACGAGGCCCTGGGTTCAAGCCTGGGTTGGGTAGACACGCCAGTGCACCACAACTGGTTATCAAAGGCCGTGGACAATGACTTAGGTGTTGATGTTATGTCTGTCCATACGTCGTACCTGTGTTCTCGTCCAGGTCGTATTAAGCATTTCATGATCGCATTGTTACTACCATAACCGAATACGCAGGCGAGGACCCCGTCATTGTAATTGTGTGTTCACTCGTTGCCCGTTGCTCAGTAAGCTCTCTGCTTCACCAACCTGAACTAATGAGGCAAGCAAATACACTGCACTTGCTGGTTAACAATAAATCCTTTCATTGAATCAGTGGAGCGGAAAGTTTAGACAGGGCTAGTATTACACAAATGGTTGTGTTTTTTTTTAACATGCAGCAAGATTAGGCTTTCTGAAATCCGCCCCTACGGCGGATATTTTGATAAATTATAAAAACAGCATTAACACATCGTGCTTTAGATATTTGGGATGCAGTGGTCAAGTAGTCATGCTTGTGTGCGAAAGGTACCGGGTTTCACTCCTGTTCCTAGTGCTCTGTTGTCTCTTTGAACAAGGCACTTTACTCTATTTGCTCCAGTCCACTCATTTAAGCTGTAAATGAGTACAAGCACTGCTGCAATATACTTTCATCCACTTACATCAAACAAACTGGAGAGAAACACCAGCCTGATGGGTCATTATGGAATTAACTTAGCTCAGGAGTCTATCTTTATTAGAGCTATAATTCAAATCTTATCCCCACTTAGCAATGGCTCTTGTGAAAGGATTAAGTGCCCTAATGACTTGTTATTATATTTGGTCAGGTATGGGAACTGATTATTAGATTTATTATTTCACATGATGATTATCAATGTTTGCAAGGCTTTTTTAAATAATGTTTGACTTTTTATTTCATTTGCAGTATTCACAGTGCCCAGGAGTCATTACTTAGTAATTCTAGTGGTTTCAATAACTATAGAGGTTTTCTAAATCTTTGCATTGTGCTTTTGGTAAGTCTAATTTTTGCCCCTCTAAGTATTTCTGTAGTCATTCAACCATTCATTGCATGAGTTTTCATTACATTTAATATTCTTTCCCTGGATTCAAATTAGCTTTGCTGTGAAATCCCTGATGAATATAACAAGCCATGTAACCAGAATTGAATTATCACCTTGTGGTGTATAGGCTTGGGCGATATATCGATATTTCGATATATTGCGATATTCACCTATATCGATATGGCCGATATTGAGTTCAAGGGTCGTATCAATATATCGATATTATGTTTTTTCAATAATACACAATACATGAATTATTAAAAAGCTAAACATGACTATCAAACATCCAATATTTTTTTACTAAACAGCCACAAAAAGTTAATTAATTTCATTTATATCAGTTTCAGGAAGTCAGTTATGATAAAACTTATTAAAACATTAATATTGTGATAACAATTACCGAAAAATCCTTCCATGAACAAAAACCACTTGACTCGCATGGAGTACAGAGGCATTGCAATACTTCAACTTTATACTTGGTGGCTTACGATGTTCAGACAACAATCCTCAAACATCGTGTTAAGTTTCCTCAAAGGAATACTGAATCTGAATTTTTATATCAAACACTCATTAAGTGACAAATTACTGACAAAACTATGAGGTTTTTCTCACTAATTTGTTCGTTCAGAAAGTCTGACAGACTGGTCTTGCCAGATCGATCAGATAATGTACAGTGCAGTAACTACATACACCTCACTGTACAGTACTTTACTATACTATGTACACACATACCATCTAGGCTACAACTGTTTCTTCGGAGTGACAACACTCGTGCGATGATTGAAGCAGAGTAGAAATTGGATAATATGCATTATATATGGACTTCTGAATGTCTAGAAGTCCATATAATGCTACCAAAATAATGCCTTTTCAGTACAACTTTCATAAGAAGTAAGCGACTTATAGAATTTTAAGAAGAATTGGAGCCGATTTGTGTAAGGCATACAGTGTAGGCTTAATACCAGTTCCACAACATTTTTTTTTTAAAGAATATGCTGAGGTCTAAACTTTTCAATGTTTCTGTGATTGATCTTTTGAGATAGAAACCATGTAAAGAACATTTTTAAACATAATGGGTGTTTATTTGAAGATGATATGTATATATTTTGCAGTGATTTCTGTTAATTTGTACAAAAAGTTTTACTTGACTTTTTTGAGCCGAGTGCCCAGGAGTCATTACTTTGCCCTAGTGGTTTCAATAACATAGACTAAATCTTTGCATTGTGCTATAATTTGCCCTCTAAGTATTTCTGATAGTCATTCAACCATTCATTGCATGAGTTTTCATTACATTTAATATTTTTCCTGGATTCAAATTATCTTTGCTGTGAAATGATTCAATATCAAGCCATGTAAGCCTAGAATTGAATTATCACCTTGTGGTGTTGTAAGTAATGTACCAAAAAGAAAAAAAAAACACTTAGAAATGATAATGATTTCATGTAGCAACTTTGAGCCCTTCTTCTCATTTATAATTTCTCCAGTTTTTCTTCTTGAATGAGGAGCTTTCCTGTCTCATCCATTTGCCTTGTGGATTGTATAATGATTAATTACACACGTATTAAAATGCCTCCCATTGTGCAAGTCTCTGCAAACTGACAGTTCTCAAGTCAAAAGGACTTCACTCTTGTGGACAGTCACCAAGCAGGTATAGTGGCCATCAAATTAACCAGATAATTGAAGTTTTTGGAAAGTTTGTCAAATAGGCTGAGTAAGATGACAGCAAATTTTAATCATTATCCAGCCATGAGATCTAACCAACATCTTTTTTGGTGGTACAATTGGTCATAAAAGCAATTTGGAAAGGTGGGGAAGAGAAAAGATGGTTATTCGCAAGATGAGGGAAAGATAAGGTTATAAATAGACCAAGGAGGGATGGTAAGAAGAGCAAATTTTGGTGGAAAGGTAGCAAGCAAGCAAGGTTGGAATGTTTCCAAATCAGCATAGAAATGTATATTGGAAACATTTTTAGCACCAAGACACATTGGAGGCAATGGATAGGGTGAAATACCATTTGATGGAAAATCCCATGGTTGCATTTTAAGATTCTTTTTTTTCATGGAACAATATCTTTCCTTAGGAGAAATGGTCCGTCAATCATTCACAGTTATTGCACATTATTACCTAAGGCGTTATCATACACAGCTATTTTTATCACCAGTTTGAAAACAAACTTCTCCCACTAAGACACCTAACACAGATGAGTGATTTCAATCTCAAAAGGGCCTTATTAATCAGCACTGGCTATGTGTAATCCTATACACACAAATAGCCCGGGGCTACTTGGCTGTGTGGTGTGCATGGGAATGGCAGATAAACAACCATTGTTTGGAGTGGAAACACAATACACTGAACAGGGAGTCGGGTTGGTAATTGTCATACCTGAGTTTTCAGGATAAACTCAGGTGTTGGGTGCGGGTAGGCTTAAAGAGAAACTTTTCAGCATATTGATTTATGATCCATTTTCATGTGCTTATACATTCCCAGTCATGCTTAAACTGAATACTTCATCACATTTGTTGCATGATTATGGTACCTATATCAGAGAAATCAAACAAAAGGCAAATTTGATGAGAAAAATAATTTTGAATGTAAACATGTCTGTGGTAATATCTAGGTCAGTTCACCTTAAGAGTAGTTGTGCATTATTTCATTTATTTTTTGTGGTCAAAGTTCAGGATCTTGTACATATTTTACTGCATTTTACATGTATTACATTTCGCCATGTATCTTGAATTATAAAGATGTGTTTATCATTACTACTCTGTATGTTCGGAACATTTAGATTGCAGACACATTAATTTTTTTGATAAGAGAATTTTTATCATGGTCGTAGTTGTTATATCAGCAGCTTAAAATATACAAGAAATGACGTAACATCAAATTATTAGTGCATGACACTGTTCCTACTCTGAGTATGAGTATATACTACAGGAAGCCATGTGTCTTTAATTATAAAGATGTGTTTATCAGTACTACTTTCTATGTTTGGAATATGTCAAATGTAAAAACAAATATAATAGAGTGAAATTTTTGTGAGGGTCATAGTCAGAGGTTGCGTTATAATTTTTCACTTGACGTATTTGGTTACGACAAGCCCTTGAAATTTGACGTATTTTGTAAATTTGCAGTAGTATGTACAGGGCACTGCGTAATGTACAGGGCATTGCGTAATGTATAGGGCACTGCGCGCTAGCGACGCAGAAAGTAAATGTTAACACACACTTGTGTAGGCCTGCCTCGCTAAAGTGAATGAAAACTGCAATACCCTAGACCAGTTAATTACGCTCGACACCGCTATCCGGGAATCCTGTGCAAAAAAGGAACACCTCATTGCCATATTTTTTGACCTCGAGAAAGCTTTCGACACTACTTGGAAATACGGCATTACCCGGAAACTTCACACCATTGGCCTCAGAGGCCACCTCCCCATCTTTATTCAAAACTTCCTCTCACCCAGGCAGTTCCAAGTTCGTATTGGCCACACCCTCTCCAAGCCGTACCCCCAAGAAGAGGGCGTCCCCCAAGGCAGCATCCTCTCCTCCACTCTCTTCAACCTGAGCATTAATGACATCGGGAATGACCTTGGCCCCAGCATCAAACGTACCCTCTACGTGGATGACTTCACCATCTTCTACTCCTCCCCTAGCTTTCCTATTGTTGAAAATAGGCTCCAAACCAGCCTCAATCAGCTGCAAGTCTGGAGCAACAATAACGGTTTTAAATTCTCCAAAGACAAGACAGTCTGCATGCACTTTTGTCATTTCAACAACCTCCACCCCAACCCGAACTTTGTGCTCAATGGGAATCGCATCCCTAAAGTTGAAAACACAAAGTTCCTTGGTCTAACTCTAGACCCCAAGCTCACCTACAAGCCACACATCACCAACCTGAAACTAAAATGCAATAGCTCCTCAACCTCCTCCGACTGCTCTCCAACACTACTTGGGAGCGAACCGCCATGCTCTCCTCAAAATTTTCAGGCTCACCATTCGTGCCAAGCTTGACTATGGCAATATTGTTTACTGTGTCGCTCACAACTCATACCTCAACCACATTAACACCATCCAAAATGAAGCCCTCAGGCTTTGTCTAGGAGCCTACAGGACCTCCCCAATCACTAGCCTTCATGTTGAAGCCAACGAACCCCCTTTCTACTTAGATGTAAAAGCTTAGCCTCTCCTATGCTTTTAGAGTCCTCACCAACACCCAGAACCCTGTTTACAACCTCATTAGGTACCCCAATTTCTCCTCCCTCTTTGATAGGACTAAAACCCTATCGCCTCCCTTCAGCTTACGCATTAAATCAGACCTCTTTCAACTTGGCATCAACCCCGCCACTCTCGGCACCTATTCCTGGCCCACTTTTCCGCCTTTGGACCACCCCCTTCCTTCTGTCCACCTAGACCTCTCCACTTATAACAAAACTCAAACTCACCCTAATCTCTTCATCAATCTCCACAACCAAATCAAAGACCAACTCTCAAATTACACCTCCATCTATACTGATGGCTCCAAGGAAGGCAACAAGACAGCTGCTGCTGCCATCATCCAAGACATCACCCTCAGTAGCAGACTTCCTGACCACTCATCCATCTTTTCAGCCGAGGCTAAGGCCATTCTCCTCTCCTCAACTTTATTGAGTACTCTCCTCTTAGTCACTTTGCCATTTTCTCTGACTCAAAGGCTGTTCTTACTTCATTACTCAATCTTAAATGGGATAACCTCACCTGCCACCACCTCCTCCGGAAACTCTTTTCTCCCACCCTCTGCAGGAAAAGTGTTCTTTTCTTCTGGATACCCAGCCATGTTGGCATCCCTGGCAATGACAGGGCTGATACAGCCGCTAAGCTTGCCCTTAACCTCCTCCCTTCCCCTTTTCCCAAAACCCTCTCTGACATCAAACCGCTTATTGCTTCTCTTGTTCGTGACCGCTGGCAAACCTTATGGAACTTCCAAATTGATAACAAACTCCATGTTATCCAGCCCACAATCCCGATCAAATCCACCATCAACAACCTTTCTCAGATCGACAACGTTCATATTACCCGTCTTAGAATTGGTCACACCCACCTCACTCACTCCCACCTCCTTATTGGTTCCCCCAACCCTCTGTAACAATTGCCACTGCATCCTCACAATCCAACACGTTCTCCTTGCTTGCCCCTGTACAACCTTCCCAGAGCTTCCCTCGCTCCCCACAACTCAATTGCTGAGTTCTTCCAAAAAAATCCTCCAGATAAAATAGTCTCCTTCCTTCAGCATGCATCCCTCTACAACCATATTTAATTCTCCTCTTCCACCCCCTCTCTACTTTGTTTTTGTTTTACCCATGCACCTCCTCTCTCGATCACAGCTTTCTGGCTTTTGTTCTTGAATTTCTCTCATTCTTCCCCTGGTCTCTTTCCTTACTACCTCTAAAATGATCTGACCTCTCAGGCACAATTTGACCTTCGTTGTCGTGGTGCCGTTAAGACCTCATCAAACAAACAAACAAACATAAAATAACCCAAAAAACAAAATCGGACTATTATTATCAAAAAAAATATTTAGAAAAAGTTTATGCCCAATCCTTGTATAATTCTTGATTGTTGAATCATGAAATTTGGGTTAACAATCCCAAAATAAACTAGAAAATACTTTTGTTTATTGTATTCAAGCTTTCATGAGGTTTTAGTGAACTTTGACCAATTGTCAACGATAATATACTATTCAGATCTCGAACACGCCTACTTTTTTACAGTATAGTAACTTGACTTGCAGATTGTGATCACTTCACAGATACACGATCAACACAATACAGGAGGAAAGTAGAATCCTAGCTAATATCATTGACAATTGACAGCCTGCATTCAAAACAACATCAAAACTATCATGTACACTGTACAGTGTACGTATATCATGCATAAGGCCTATGTAGTAGTCAATATGTGTTCATGTACAGCACTCGTAGTTGTGTCATTTTTCTTTTATATATGAGTAATTCAAAATCATTTTTGTGTGATATAAAACTTTGAATCGCATTAGAGAGGTAAGATGTTTATGATTTTCATTTATGTTTATGAAAATCTATGGCGTAAAATTCCACATGCTATATCTAAATCTTACAACTTGTGTCGTAAGAAATTTCAGCCATGGCGTAATATACGACAAATTTGTCGTTAACGCGATCTCTGGTCATAGTTGCTTGTATTAAGTTAAAATGGGCGAAGAAAATAAATTTGCATCAAACATTAATCCTACCATTCTACAATTTTGTTCTCCTACAAATCCTTAGTTGGCATGTGCTCATTGTACCACAATTTTGTTTCCCTAGTTATTGCAATTTGTGTTGTCCTTAGATATTGTAAGTATTGCTTTTCTCATATACCACAATTGTGCAATTTATTTTGATAAATAACATTGTACAAGCCCCTCTTTTGGATCGAAATTCTTTTCATTTTCAGTTACTCTTAAAATAATAAATAATCTTGTTTTCTGTTTTGTTTCTGGAATGCATTTAGCAGTTTTGGCATAATTGTGTTGGAAAAGCCTTAAAACATAAATATTTTCTCTTTCTTTCAGGCTATGACAAGTGGAAGGCTGGTGCTAGAAAACGTTATCAAGTAAGTTGTAAACAGGCAATAGAACGCTTTTTGTATAATATATTATTTTCATTACATTCTGAATTTAGCATTGTGATAATGATATTTGGTTAGGACACCTTTTCCATTTTATGTTTCGTTTGTGATGAATAATGCAAAGCAATTTTTTGGGGAATAAAACTATAGGCCTCGGTCAATTTTTGAAATGAGGTCAAACATATTTGTTTCTAAAGCAAACATGTTTGATTAGATTTCTTAGTGTTGAAATAACTTCAGAGAAAGATTGGCAAGACTTGGGTTTTGTTCAATAATTTTTGCTTTGATTGAAGTCATACTTGTAGGTAATTAAAGTCAATTTTAGACTAAGACGTTCATAAATTATTTCGCGACTATTATGCAGAATAATAAACCATAAGAGTGTGTGCAATTTAAAGAATGTTGAAAGTGAAAATGTAATTGGTGAATACCCAGGTACTTGAATCATGCAGTGAAAGGATATGCAGTGCTGAAGGGACTCCCCAACAGGAAGTGCTGACAGAAAGCCGGAAGCTGTGCACGGCTGGGTTGAATCTCTTTTGTGTTCTTGTTTTTCATCATTGTGTTGTGTGTGTGCAGGTGGTGATCAACCAGAGTAAAAGGGCTGTGAAATATACATGGGTTGGCTAGTTATTTACCAATGGGTGCTAATTATTAAATGTACCTGTTTTTTGTATATAAGGGGTTTTTTTTGCACCTACATATTGCCCTGCATTTATATATGAGAAGTCTATGGGCTGAATGTTACAGATTTCAACTAAATTTAAGTGGAATATTATGGTCTAGCTAGGTTTTCAACAGGAAAGATATTCACATCAAATTAACATACACAAGATAGAACAAGTACTTATGTGGTTTTCCCAAAATGTAATGGATGCAGTGATAAAAGAGAACAATGATAAAACTTATTTAAGTGGAAAATGGGTGTATGAGACAAATATTCCTGAAGCAAATCCTGTTTGTCTCTAATGTTAAACATGAAGTGTCAAAAAATGTTGTTGGATTTTATTGTTCTACAAACACACCCAGGATGCTCTTTATGCTGGAATCTGCTATTGCACAAACAAACCCATGATGTACTTTTGTTTGGTGTCTATTGTTATAAGCTCAGGATGCACCTCATGTTGGGATCTGCTGTTGCACAAACAAACCCATGATGCACTATTATTTACTGTCTATTGTTATAAGCTCAGGATGCACCTCATGTTGGGATCTGCTGTTGCACAAACAAACCCATAATGCATTATTGTTTGGTGTCTATTGTTACAGCTCAGGGTGCACCTCATGTTGGGATCTGCTGTTGCACAAACAAACCCATGATGCACTATTATTTGGTGTCTATTGTTACAGCCCAGGGTGCACCTCATGTTGGGATCTGCTGTTGCACAAACAAACCCATGACGCACTATTGTTTGGTTTCTGTTGTTATAAGCTCAGGATGCACCTCATGTTGGGATCTGCTGTTGCACAAACAAACCCATGATGCACTATTATTTGGTGTCTATTGTTATAGCTCAGGGTGTACCTCATGTTGGGATCTGCTGTTGCACAAACAAACCCATGATGCACTATTATTTGGTGTCTATTGTTATAAACTCAGGATGCACCTCATGTTGGGATCTGCTGTTGCACAAACAAACCCATGATGCACTATTGTTTGGTGTCTATTGTTACAGCTCAGGGTGCACCTCATGTTGGGATCTGCTGTTGCACAAACAAACCCATGATGCACTATTGTTTGGTTTCTATCGTTATAAGCTCAGGATGCACCTCCTGTTGGGATCTGCTGTTGCACAAACAAACCCATGATGCACTATTGTTTGGTGTCTATTGTTATAGCTCAGGATGCACCTTATGTTGGGATCTGCTGTTGCACAAACAAACCCATGATGCACTATTATTTGGTGTCTATTGTTACAGCTCAGGGTACACCTCCTGTTGGGATCTGCTGTTGCACAAACAACCCCATAATGCACTATTATTTGGTGTCTATTGTTACAGCTCAGGGTGTACCTCATCTTGGGATCTGCTGTTGCACAAACAACCCCATGATGCACTATTGTTTGGTGTCTATTGTTACAGCCCGGGATGCACCTCATGTTGGGATCTGCTGTTGCACAAACAAACCTATGATGCACTATTATTTGGTGTCTATTGTTACAGCTCGGGGTGTACCTCATGTTGGGATCTGCTGTTGCACAAACAAACCCATGATGCACTATTGTTTGGTGTCTATTGTTACAGCTCAGGGTGTACCTCATGTTGGGATCTGCTGTTGCACAAACAAACCCATGATGCACTATTGTTTGGTGTCTATTGTTACAGCTCAGGGTACACCTCCTGTTGGGATCTGCTGTTGCACAAACAAACCTATGATGCACTATTGTTTGGTGTCTATTGTTACAGCTCAGGGTACACCTCCTGTTGGGATCTGCTGTTGCACAAACAAACCTATGATGCACTATTGTTTGGTGTCTATTGTTATAGCTCAGGGTGTACCTCATGTTGGGATCTGCTGTTGCACAAACAAACCCATGATGCACTATTGTTTGGTGTCTATTGTTACAGCTCAGGGTACACCTGTTGGGATCTGCTGTTGCACAAACAAACCTATGATGCACTATTGTTTGGTGTCTATTGTTACAGCTCAGGATGCACCTCATGTTGGGATCTGCTGTTGCACAAACAAACCCATGATGCACTATTGTTTGGTGTCTATTGTTACAGCTCAGGGTACACCTCCTGTTGGGATCTGCTGTTGCACAAACAAACCCATGATGCACTATTGTTTGGTGTCTATTGTTATAGCTCAGGGTGTACCTCATGTTGGGATCTGCTGTTGCACAAACAAACCCATGATGCACTATTGTTTGGTGTCTATTGTTACAGCTCAGGGTACACCTCCTGTTGGGATCTGCTGTTGCACAAACAAACCCATGATGCACTATTGTTTGGTGTCTATTGTTACAGCTCAGGGTGCACCTTATGTTGGGATCTGCTGTTGCACAAACAAACCTATGATGCACTATTATTTGGTGTCTATTGTTACAGCTCAGGGTACACCTCCTGTTGGGATCTGCTGTTGCACAAACAAACCCATGATGCACTATTGTTTGGTGTCTATTGTTATAGCTCAGGATGCACCTTATGTTGGGATCTCATGCTGTCGACTCATATGCAATTCCATGAAATGTCTTTATGGATACATGAGCATAGATTGTGCCCTTTCTAATGACTTGTTTATGTGGGCATGTATTTATTGTTTAATCTGTAGATATGGTATTCTTGTGGATCCTATTGTATGGGTTGCAGTGTTCCTCAAGGAGCCTCATAGCTGGCCCAATGCCACTCTTGCTGTTTGTGAGTATTACTTATTTTGATAATGTTTTACTTTTTTCAATGTAAGAATAAGAAGGCATTGTCAAAAAGAAGAGGGGTATATATACTTCTATAGATAAACTGGAATTACCAACTGGTTAGCAAAATTAGTAGAAGATCTGCTTTCTAGCCGGAGGGTTGTGGTTTGTTTCTTGGTTGAATAATGTGGAAAATAGACTGACTGCCCTCTCGTGTGGTGTTCAGCATAAGAGGTGGAAACAGGTTATTAGTGGCTCTTCAGTGTAGTGTGCATTAGTATTCTGTCATAGTAAAGTGTTCCATGAAATATGAATCTAAATAAATATCCAAGATAAATTTATCTCTACATTGAAATTTATACAAAAATAGTCAATTACGTATGCCCTTTTTATCAGATACTACACACTTATTCTATTGCTTTTTCTGTGTGTTTTATAATGATTCTGATAAGATATTGTAGTTGCTTTGAAAACTATAGTTGTATTCTTAAGTTATTGCTTTCTTTGGCTGTTTGTCTGGTTTATGAAAATGAGCTCTTTTTAATTTGTTCACAGGTCTAAACTACTTCATTCTTTTTAGCTTTGGAATTGAAAAACTTAGTTTACAGGTAATGTACTCCATTCTTTTTTGTAATGAAACATAACATGGCTAGCTACAATATTAAAAAGAAGCCACTGGCTATTGTTATTGGCATAATGTACCAGAGGCATCATGAGTTTGACAGCCATTGTGTTCAACTGAACTGAAATCTGTTGTACTTCTTTATTTTGGCTAAGCGATTCTATAGTTTAATGCATAACATAAGATGACGGGCTAAGAAGGGTTAATACATGTCAAAAGTAATGTTTAATGATTTGGTTGGGCTTGACTGTTAATTAGAGCTGTGAAGGTTTAGGGATTTTAGTAAACATGTACATGCCAAAAAATGCGAGCGTGTATCGTTTACAAGCGTTTAGTACTGAAATTTGCGGAAGAACACCAAATTTGCTCCCAATTTAGGTACAAAAAATTGCGCAACCAGTATGGCACAAGTATTGACTCCATTGCCCAAATAGATGCTAGAATTTTGCTTTCTAAATTGTGAAAAGTTTATTTCTACAGTATAATGGAAAATGTACATAAAAATTCAGTTTAGAAAGAACAGAAAACTTCCCTTCAATGTCATTAATTCTCAACATCGCGTAACTTTTTTGCCATACTCGCTAGGGCTTTTACTGTGGAAATCTTGCATACTATGATACCTCGCTATAAAACATTTCAAAACTACACCACCAGCTCGGAAGTATTGCTCATTTTAATTCTCTGAGAAAAATGGCCGGGATGTTTGCGTAGAACACAGAATTTCAGATCTCTTAAAACCTTTTTTTGTTCGTTTATTTTGCAATATTTTTCTTTCTTGCAAATTTTTTTTGACTCATCAGGTAATATTTACATGTAAATGTGCTGATTGTCATGATTAAAGTATTTTGACCGTGTGTTTTTGGATTGATTTAACAGCTGGTAAAACGGGTCTTGATTGAGGGAGTGGGATTAAAGCCTTTTGTAACTTATGGCCTATTGTTAGTTTCACCAGTTCACTGTTTACTGCTGCAAATCCGCAGTGCATTTCACAAGTTACTTGGATTTCGGCAAAATCAAAATCAAAATATCCCCAATCATAGGTGAATTACTGAGCATTTGTGATTTTCGCATTTAAAAAGGATTATGCTAATCTGGTTTACAGTTGATAAAAGTCATTGATTGAAATTTTGTCAGCCGAAGGTGTGTGTGATTGAAATGATATTGATTTTTAATGGCAAGACTCGACTGAAAAGCGATTACTCGCATTTTGATAATTAGTAAACATTTACTGCATTTGCAAACGTTTAGCGTTTACATGCTAAAAGGTCACAGCTCTACTTTTAATGCACCATTAGGTAAGAAAGTCTTGTATTATTTTGATATTGTGCATTGCTGATTTTAATCTTGAGAATGATATTTATAGGTGGTTCAATATACCATCAGACCCCAAGCAAATTTTAACAAAAGGTATGTCAATGGTTTTGGGGCCGATTGGATGTTGTGAGTCTATCAAGATCTGACACCTGGAAAGTGGGGTGAAACTGGGTCACATCCAAGATGGTTGCCACAGACCCTGAAAATTGGATAAACCGCTGTAACTTCCTTAATATTTGTGATAGAACAATGATTTTTGTATCTATTCATTGATTTTAAGTGTCAATAAGCTTATTTCTGTAGAAAGCATTATAACATGACTCCCAAAAGTAGGTTAAACCTAAGTCAAATCCAAGATGGCTGCCACAGACACTGGCCTGTGACCCTGAAAATAGAGTAAACGGCTCTTTCTTCCTTTGATATTTGTGATAGAACAATGAGCTTTGGTTTCAAAGGTCAGGCCATTTATTTCTGTAGAAAGAATTGTGACTTGACCCCAGGGTCAAATCCAAAATAACTGACACCGCCCCTGGACCTTGAAAATAGGGTAAATGGCTGTAACTTCCTTAATATTTGTGATAGAACAGGGAGCTTTTGTTCTACTCCATAGTTTTGAGGGTCAAGCAACTCATTGGTGCGGAAAGAATTGTGACCTGACCCCAGGAAGTGGGATAAAGCCAGGTCCAGTTCAACATGGCTGCTACTGGCGAAACCAAAATCATTGTTCTATCCCAAACATGATGTTACAGTTGTTTACCCGATAATCAGGGTCGCTGGCATCCATCTTGGATTTAACCCAGTTTTAGCCCCCTTTCAGGGGTCAGATCAGAATTGGTAGCAAATGAGTTGCTTGACTCTTAAACCCACTGAGTAAAGACAAAAGTTATTGTTCTCTCCCAAATACTAAGGAAGTTAAAGCATTTTGCCTTATTTACAGGGTGTGGTGGTAATAGCCATTTAATCCAGTTTGAACCAACTTTTTGAGGTCAGGTCATAATATTTTGCAGCAATGAATTGCCTGACCCTTGAAACCATAAAGTAGAACCAAAAATTATTGTTCTATCCCAAATACTATAGGAAGTTAGAACCCTTGACCTATTTTTCAGGGTCAATGGTGGCTATCTTGGATGTGACCCAGTTTTAGCCCACTTCCTTGGATAGACTTTTTTCTGTCACTCAGAGCATCCAGTAGGTTCCAAAACTACTTATAAATCTTTTGTTAGAATTTGTTGCGGTTCAGTGTTTTTTCTCATAAATTGACCCCGTTATGTGAATCTGAAGTTCACTGATATATTATTAAAGATTTGCAAATAGGACATGTGACATATTGCACTGTTACCCTTTGTCAAACTCCCAACACATGAAAAACAATATTTGTATGCATTTGCCTTTAACAATGTCCAATTTATTTCTGCAGGATTTCATTTCACACTCGACCACCAATTTCCTCAGTGGTTGTAATTGTCTGGCGGTCATCGTTTTTCCAGTGATTGTCATCACTGTTATAGAGCCTAATCCAGGTAGGTATTCAACTTAGCACCTGGCAGGGAGCAATTTTTTTGGGGGAAACTTTGATTAACAGTTTTGCTACTCATCACAGAAAATTGATTAAAGGAACACTATACCGAAAAGTGAGGGCATATTTTCTGCCATGCAACAGTATTATAATTTTCTGGTTAATATGAATATTCAAGTGACCTTAGCCCTCACGTGGGCTATAGAAGGCATGAAATTTAACGATCTGTTGTGTATGATATATTTGTGAAATTTGCAAAAACACAAGCGCCCTCACTTTTTGGTCTAGTGCTCCTTTAACAATTTAAACAAATTGATTAGCAATATTAATAAGCACAGTATATTAGATAAGTATTGCCTGGTGTGGCTGCGCATTAGAGCTGCAAGCTCATAAATTCCAGCAACCCCCACAGGCACATGTCACCAGGTTACAGTCAACAAAATTAATTACGTACGTACTTACTGTACTACGAGGTGCCAAGAGAATTTTTCTGTAAATAATCACTCACACACACAATTAATTAAAGTTACATACAAAGTTTAACAGACTGTACAATAATAGGTTTGACTTTCATTGCAAACTAGGTCAAATCCTTTCCATCCGCACAGAAAACATAACAAATGACAAAAGATCACAAATAAATATATGAAAGTAATTAAACAATGAATTTGTAATATTATATTCAGTTTAGAATGCGTAGGATTCATTGCAATATGTAGCTAGTAGCATTAGAAATCAAGTCAAATATAATAAAATGACACAGAATTTAGAAACTGAAAGGGGATTTCCCAGAAAGCACATACACTACACTACCAAATGCTCTGTTTTAACAGCATCAGGGCCACAATCGAACCAGGAAAAGAAACAAATGACATAAGATCATGAGGAAATATATGAAATTAATGTATTTCAATGTAAATAATTCCAGAACTGTAGTTTTTAGTGATGAAATGTGATTTTAAATTTTAGAATAGACTTGAAGACCGGGGGTACTAAATGTGTAACATGCACTTATGTACATGACAAGCACTTATATTCACTGTCTGTGTCAGACTGTATGACACATTATTTGTTGCTTTTTCTCAACTGAGTAAGCTTGTCATCTGAAGTTGAAGGAAGCACAATTTTTCTTCATTTCTTTTGCGAATTTAAGGCTTCTTAAATGATAAGTTTATTAATGGATTTCTTCATCGGGAATTTGTGATATCTGTATTTTCAATCGTTCAAACTTTATGAGCCATTTTCCTGAATGTTTTAATCCTGTGAAGCATATTTGATTACATCACGATTTTGCTAAATATCACTGTGAACAATTTTTAGTTCCACCCATTACACAGAGTGTAATGAGTGGAACTTATCAAATCGTACATGTACATGAGCTCTCATATGTGCCTGTGCAATGGTTTGCTTTAAAATGCATCTCCTCCTAGGTTTTAACAGTTTCGCTCTTAAAATTCTGGCTCAAAGGAGATTTTTGTATGCTTTATATAGCTTGTGTTTTGCTAAAAGATATTTTTTTTAATTAAAGCTCCCGAAAGGTTTTACTACAGTATTAGATTTCATACGTAATGGTGCTAGAAATAGCTAGCTGTAGGCGCAATGCTCCACGTACCGTACATGGCCAGATCCTCATGCATTCAGTACATGTGTTTCCTATTAGCACTACGATATTTACTACTTTTATTAAACATATCTAAATATCACGGTGAGACTTGCGTGCTAGCCGCGTACATTTCCTCTACACCATGTGGTCGTTCAAATTGAAGAGGTGTAAAATAATTCTTATAGGAAAAGTTCTAAATAGACTGGGGCATGCCATTATTTATATATCAAATGAAAGGAAATTGCAAGCACTTTTGAATTGTGCATAATGTTAAGCATAACTTACTTATATTAAGGTAAGCTTAATTGAATGATTTATCAGCTGGTTTTAGAGTAATTTTAAGCCAATGTCCACCTGGATTTCAGCATGCATGATGCAGTACTGTACAGTACCTTCGTAACGTAACTAATGTAGTGTAGTGTACACAAATGAGTACACTTGTGTAGTCAGGTAGTACTGCACTAGCACTGCAGTACTGTAGCAGCCATTCTCAACTGCAATCTATAGTGTAGGCCTACTCTGAATAACTATTTATGTTAAGTTATTGTGTACGGACCATCTTGAATTCAAATTCTTAAGTATTGCCGAAAGAAAATTTACTTTTACTTAGCGTAGATCAAGATTTTTTTTGTAATTAAAAAAAAAGCACAATCTCTGATGCTGTTTTAAGCTTCACCAAGGCCCAGGGCCTGTTTTTTTTTTTTTTTTTTTTTTTTTTTTTTTGTGAGGTGGGAGGGGGAATGTGAGGGGGAGGGGGGACTTTTAATTCTCGATCAACTGAGCATGGCGGGTACACTGTATGTACCATAATGAATTTTCTTGATCTATGCATATGATTTGTTAAATAATATTGCTGAAAGAAAATTAACTTTTGATTTAATAAACTTTATTTTTCAACAATCACTGTGCAGCTATTTAGGGCCTTTTTTAAAAAAGAAAGTTAAACCATTCTTGATGAATTGAAGCTATTGTGGGTAGGCCTACACTACTACTGTATTTTTTTGTAACTTTAAACTTTCATCACAATTACTTGCAGCTACCTTGGCTTATGTTATTTATTTATTTATGTTTTCATGCAAGTGCCAGAGTTTTATTTGTTGATCTTCCAAACATTGCACTACACTGCTATTGTCCCTTGTCAACTTGCCCGGTACCCCTTCTCGGTGGTTTTGGAATACATTGCAGTGCTTCTTTCAACCATATGTTTCCTATTTGTAGCAATCATCTTGAATATCAGGCCAGAACAAGCTCTAAACATTTTCACATTCACAATTTTGGTGGTAATATGGGTCTATGGGGTAGGGGATCTTAGCACAGAAAATCTGTACAAACTGTAATTCATGATATGTAGGGCTATTGCTGTTCCAAACATTTTGCAGTATGTTTTATTCAGTGACTGGATTTGATTAAACATTTTGCTTCAGGTCTACGTCTAGTTTGTCAAGAGAATCATTTTTGATTGGCTGCTGAAACAATCCTCTGTTCAAAAATGAATTGTATAAGTGGCAAACAGCTGCAAGATTGTTGGCTAGATTTCAGATTGACACTCTTTAATATTCAGATATTGTCCTGCTCATTGTCTAATTCATTCAAGGGTTAGCTAAAAGGTCAGGGAAGCTTTGAATGTTAAAAAAAAATATATATAAAATCAGGGTATGAAATAAAATAGGAAAATGTTTTTCAATTTTTTTAAATTTTAGTCTAGACCTCTTTTGAAGAATAATACAAGAAAAGTTAAACAGAAGCAGGTGTACCACATAAGAGGTTGTGAATGTTTAAAAAATTATTTAATCATTTGCTGACTGCATTTTACTTTTGTATTTTGCTCTTTAGGGAATTGTTTCTAACTTAACAAAAATTTGAATGTCATTTTTATTTCCCTTCTGCAGTTGCTGCCTGTATTGTGCTTGGCATGTATGCGATTACCTTTATGAAGCTTATTTCGTACCACATTGTAAATAAATGGTGCCGACAGCTCAAGAGAGACAGAAATAAAAAACAAGGGGGAAGAAAGAAGAACCAATTAGAGAGCAGAAAAAGTCCACCTCAGTCACCAAAGAAAAGACAAACACAGGGAAAGAAAAGCCCCCTTGGCTCACCAAAGAAGACACAGAGCAGTCAACCAGACATCAAATCTCAGGAGGTCACTGTAGACCACCAGAATGGGCGCAGTAAATGTCTCAATATCTGAAATAGTATTGTATGACTCTAACATTAGCATGAGTTCATTTGCTGTGGTTTTGTCAAAAACCAAAAATTGAGGGTGAATTAATCTGGAGTCAAGGACACCTGCATCAAAATTTTGGGACCCCTGTTATTGCATGAATTAGCAAAATAAACTTTACAACAAGATTCATTCTTAGAAATGAATATGAAATTGCCTTCAAATCACTTCAAGGATTAGTTCAGGGGTCAGAGTCATTTTATATGAAAAAGGATTCAAAAGAAACAAAATGGTGAAGAAAGCATTTAAAAATCTTATTCCGTTAAGGAGAAATTTAAGTTTTTAAAATTTTGCATTTGTGTAGAATCAACTGAAATCCGACTAGCTGTTACATCACAGCCTCAGATTCCTCATATTTGTCCTGTGATTTTGTGGCTTAAAAACCATTGGATGTCCGGAAAGTAGTAAAATAGAATCTTGTAAGGATAATTATAATTTACCTCCTGAAGAAAGTTTGAAGAAAAATAATTCATGTTGTAAAAAAGTCAAATAAATTTTCTTTTAAATACATTAACGCTTGTTAAGAATGTGAGGATGCTAACCTTTCATAGTAGACTTACTACACCAATCACTTTTACATAGATAAGACAAGAGCTTTAATCTTGAATATCTCCTTAACGGAATATTTTTTATACCATTTAGGTTCTCTTTCAGTCATCTTTCATGTAAGATAAACTTGCTTGACCACCAAAGTAATCCTTTAATTCTGTTTTACTATTCTGCTGTCCTCTCCTGTGGTTTTATGTCATGAAAATGAATATTTGAATAGAGTAGGCAAAAACTCTTCAGGAATTTCACTCTCTTATGACACTAATCTTATATCAATCATTTAGACACAAATCGCATAGGGCATCAAATTTCAAGGTATATTTATCCTTAATAAAGTCAGACATTTGAATACTTCCTTTAATGTTTTGTTCTTCCTCTGTCATATCAGATTAACATGCAAGACCATGAAACTTATCTTATTTGCAGCCCCAGGTTTGTGAGTTTTCTATCCTGATTTGTTTAAACATGTTGCATTGTCTTTTTTGCAGCTCACACAGATGAATCAGATAAAGTATTATCCAAATCTGGAAAGGTTGAATATCCAGAAAATATCAATTTGAAAGGTAGGTGTATTCATGTTTAGGTGGTTGATGTGCTTATGTTCAAGGTAACAAGTTGCTATGCTATTCATTTTAAGATTTGATATACTATTATTCAAAGAAGAAGTATATGTAATATGCCTTCATTTAGAATAAAGATTGCTATGTTTAGTTCATGTATAAACAATAAATGTGCTTTTGTGCTAGATGTGTATGCTTATATGTAAGAAAATTAGTAATAGCTTACTCTTTGCTCCTGCTTCGAAACATACCTTAATGTAAAATCAGACATGAAAATGTTATAATTGGAGGGAAGTTGTGCTCAACATGACGTGTACCTCCGATTTCCGTTTAGTATGCACTGCAACTGCCGATTTTGGCCAAAATCGACGGTTGCACATCACACGCCTCGCCATAGCAAGGGCAACCTAATATGATATCATTATTTGCTTGTCCTGGCACAGCTACGATCTAATTACATTGCCAACATGCGCAAGTATAATATGATACCTCTATCTGATGCACGTTGGGCATATTATTAATGCCCCTATGATAGCATGCTGAAAGGAAAGAGCTTGCACACTTAATGAATGTTTCTCAGTCTTTGAATACAAGATGCACATTTTCTGTCAATAAATGTTTGTTGTGCAGATTATTGTGGAAAACTTATGTGAACAACAAAAGTGTAAGATGACTTTTGTGGCTACTTCACATTATATTTAATAATTTTGTTTGAATACTTTCATTGCAGATATATATTATTTTATGTGTGTTCCAACATTATGCTACGATCTTAATTTCCCAAGGACTGAGAGGATAAGAAAGCGGTTTCTTGTCAGGAGATTCATAGAGTTGGTAAGCTTTATCACTTTTAATAATAGCAGAACAAATTTTAATAAATAAATATTTGAAGTTTCATATATAGGAGGGAAATATATGTCTTTTACAAATCTTGATACAGTCTTCTTAAAATCTCCTTGCTTTCTAATTATATAATTTTCTCTTTCCTGTTTGGTAATGAGGTCAGGTACTTGAAATAAAGTACGATTGAATTTACAATAACTCCTTATATATATATATATATATATATTTATATCTTTTATATATATAAATATATATATATATATACATGTATATATATATATATATATATGTATATATATATATATATATATATATATATGTATATATATATATATATTATTATAAAAACAAGTATTTTAATTGATATGCAAATATGCTAATTTAAATGAACACAGAACTCCTAATACTCATCCATAAGGTCCAATGCTTTCAATACCTGCGGCAGTAAGATTTATGAATATACATGTTGAGCAAATGAGTAGAAGTTATACAAATAACCTAATTAATATGCACACTTCACCTCACCATTAAGTGTGAACAATGCTCTTTACATATATGATCATTTGTTTTAGCCAAATCACCACATTCACCTTAACTTAAGAGATATCATAGTTACAAATAATTTCCTTCTTATGCAAATAAACTATTTAGTGTGCACATACATCCCAAATCTTGCTTATTTGAATAGTACCAATACTTTCTACCCCATGTGCCAAGTAACATGAATGGACACCATTCACAATGTAAATTGAGCTCAGGTTAAACATTTTGTACAAAAGTCTATTGCTATGCAAATAACATACTTAGTATGCACACTACACCTCACCATTAAGTGTAGACAATTCTCTTCATATATATCATCATTTGTTTGAAGAAAATCCCCACAGCCCCTTTAATTTAAGAAGTATCAAAGATATAAATATTTTCATTGTTATGCATATAATCTGATTAGTATGCACACACAACCTCCTAATCATGCTCATTTGAACAGTACCAATGTCCTCTACCCTGTGCCAAGTTACATTAATGTACACCATTCATAACTTAAGTTATGATCTCAGGTTAAAGATTTTGTACATTTTGTACATCGTTATCCAAATAACTTAATTAAAATGCATACTTCACCTCACCATTAAGTGTAGACAATGCTCTTCATTTATATGATCATTTGTGTGTACAAAATCCCCACACCAGCTTTAAATTAAAGAGATATTGTAGATACAATTATTTTCATCGTTATGCAAATACACTAATTAGTATGCACACACAACCCTCCAATCATGCTCATTTGATCAGAACTAATGTCCTCTACCCCTGTGCCAATTTACATGAATTTACATCATTCATAACTTAAGTTTTGAGCTCATGTAAACATTTATGGATGCCGCTGCAACTGATGACAGGATGACTCCTATATCTCTTCATCCTGTCTAGTAGGCGAGACAAAAATGATCCATCATTTTAGCAAGGGCTACTCTTATTTTATTCATATAAATTTATCAGATAAAGATTAGTCAACTCCCCTGGGTATTGTGAAAAGTCTTTCAAATCATATCTGTAGAAGTTACTTTGTTCCTTCTACAAAAGAACAACAAGAAATGCAAATGTCCGCTATGAAGCTTGCATAAAATTAAAAAAATTAAAAAAATAATAAAACAATTTTTTTGTTGAAAATGTACTAAATAACTCGCTGAAAACAATAAGTTCTGAACTATTATCAGTTAGTTGATTTGTACCTATCGCCATACTTTATTTTCAGGTGTTTCTGCTTCAGCTTAGCCTTTGTTTGGTACAACAGGTATGTGTCATTAACTAACTTAAAATATAATTTAGAATGTAATAAACTTAGGCAAGCCAGAATCATTCTCCTGAAATCAGTTTTGTCAAAACTTTAAATCTTTCACATATTCAGTTTTGTTTTCATTCAAAGTTAATCATTGAAATCATAGCATTGTAGATGAGTAACATATGATACATAGATGACTTGTGTGATAAATTAATTGTTTTTTCAAGCTTGGTAATATATGAATACATAGAGAAGTTTAGGGATTGGTCATATCATTTATAGATGATGCAGAAAAAGAAGTAATAATGAAGAGAGTAATCAAATAGCTTTCTAGAATCAGTTTCTTTAAATCATGGTAAGCTCCAAAAATTTGAGATGGGTTTTACTTCAAATGTCATGAAACTTTGTCATGAAACTTTTGATAAATTATAGTCTAGTAAGAGTTTGTTATGCTGGTTGTTTACTTTCATGTATGATATTTCTCTGGTACACAACATACTAACCTGCTACCACAATAATACAATAGGCTACAGCTCTTGACCTCACTCAAAACCGCTGGAAAAATTCTAAGTCTAGCGCCCTTTGGCCCTTAGACCTTCTTTCTTCCAGTAAATTTTCAGCGTTCGTAATGACCTCAAGTCTGGAAAGTTTTCAGTTTATTTTGATTGTATTTTATGCTGTTTTAGGTACTGTAAGGTATTGCATTTGGTTTTTAAATTTCTCCTCCTTCTTCCTTCCATTACCAGGTTTAATCTTTTTCTTCATTAAGGTTGGAACTTTATTGTTAGTGCCATGATTATATGGCTCTGAAACAACTCCTTTGTGTTAACGTTTTTGCTTTTTTGTCTGGCCTTTGCCCCCCTCCCCCCCTCATCCTTGTCCGTGTACATTCCTCGTTCATTTGTGCTTGTATCCTTTTGTTTTTGACTTTGTAACATGGCCTGCAGCTGTGGAGTCCAGTTGGTAAACTAAAACAGTTTCATTCGTTGCCACGATTATAGAGCTATCCTGGCACTTTGTTGTTAGAGTTGAGTACAGTATGTAGCTCTATCTGCTGATTTGCTTTTAATACAAGACTTCCTTGTATGATGAATGCTCACTTACTTCATTATTTGCAATGGGCTGAAGCAATAGAGTAGTTTCTTTCTATCTCAGCTCCTACAGGTTGCAGTTGGAGTAGTTCTTTTTTAGAGTGCGGTCTCCACCTCCTAGTAAGCTATGAATTTGCAGCCTATTGTATTATTGTGGTAGCAGATAAGTATATTTTGTGCCGGAGAATCATATTTCCCTACCGAATACTCTCCTCCTAGCACTAACATACTTACCTGCTAGGAAATATGAATCCTTCATAATATTATTTTCTGGGTGTTTTTACTGTACTCGATCAAAATAGATGTTTGTGACTGACCATGAAATGTATCTGTTAATTAAATAGTAATTACATAATCATTCCACATCATCCATTATTTTTTTCCATTTCAGTGGTTGCCCTAATTTTTAGCTCGACTATTTGAAGAATAGTATAGCTAATCTACTACCGTTGGCATCGGCATCCGTGTTGGCGTCCTAGTCCGATTAAAGTTTTTAGTTAAAATTTTTTTAGTTTGTTGGTTAAAGTTTTCTTTGTTTGTTGGTTAAAGTTTTCTTTGTTTCTTGGTTAAAGTTTTCTTTGTTTGTTGGTTAAAGTTTTTGGATGAATAATGACATTCCTGACATGAATAGCAATTAGAAAATTAGTGCTGTGATGAATGAAAAATCCAAATAAAAGATTCCTCCCTCTAAAGGATTTTCAATAAGATGTCTTGGGTATGAAAAGAAATATAAATAGGGTTTTGGAGTAGTTTTTATTTTATTATAATGACATTTCTGACATAAATAGCAATCAAAATGTTTGTCTTGCCATGAATGACATACAGTATCTGGTTTTCAGGTGTGAATGCATGTATACATAGTATAGGTGTAGGATGACATTTGGGACAGGTTGGATTGGAATGTGGGACAGACTGGAATATGCATTATTAGCAGTGAGGGGATTTGTATATTTTCCAATGTCCAGTTTGTCATATGTTAAGCAATACTGTTTCACAAAATAATGTTATTGTACAATTTTTCATGCTGCTTGACACTTGCCAATTTTCTTAAATTGAAAGTTGTATTACATTCCAGGATGTAGTTCTGGGAATGTGTAGGGGCTGGGGGAGGGTACAGGTTGGAAAGGGGGCTTATTGACATTCTTTTATTGACATTGGAAAGTCAGAGCTTCTCCTTTCTTTGTTGTTCAAATGATAGAACTAAAAGAAGTATTATAGTTAGGAAAGGCTCACAATTCCAACTGCCCAGACATGGCCAGAGATGTTATGCTTCAGTGCACATATACTATGCACCTTTTGTGTATATATGTACTGAACTGTGACTTCACTGGCCATGTCTGACCAGTTAGAATTGTGAGCCTTTCCTTATAAAGACTGCTAGCTTTTACATGTTTTCTGAATTACTGAGCCTTTTTAGTCTTAAAATATCTGGGAAAACTTAAAAATATTTTGAAGCTTGTAGTAAAATGTTGAGAAAATTAACAAAGCAAATAAAATGTAAGTGCATCTTTCAAAGCTCAAGTAATTTGAAATCATCTGCCCCTGCTACCCTATTCTGTATATATTTCCCTCAAGTCCATTCTCTTTACTAGTTTTGAATAGTCGAGCATACTGTCCTTCGGACAGTTCTTGTGATAGGACACTTAGTGTATATTTGCACATTTCAAGACATCTGGACACACTGTGCTGGTATCTCATTCAAAACCAACAGATTTGAAAGCGTCTTGTAGATTTGAATGCTTTGAACAAGAAATTTGTAAGCATTCCAACTGTATTCTTTAGCTGCACTGGCTTTCTTATTTAAGGAGAAGTTGATATATGAAGCATTTCCTACCAAGTTGTACATTGTGTTATAAAGCTGTTTCCTTATTAGATCACAGGTTCAGTGGTTGTTTTGTAAACTTCTCTGATTTTCTTTTTTCTCTTTCAGTGGATTGTACCATTAGTTAAAAATGCCATGAAGCCATTTGGTGTAAGTACTTTTGTAATTTATTGAATATTTTATCATTGTGAAAGTATAATTTTTTTTTTTTTAGATTTCAAGTTCTCATGTCAATTGTAAAATTCTTTTCATTTTTCCCTCCAGGAGATGGATGTGTCCAGAATGATTGAAAGAATACTAAAGTTAGCTGTAAGTATACCTGTTCAACACCTGTTTTAATGTGAAAAATTGCTGCCGAATATATAGATGTCTTGTCTTAGTCTGCCACATCCATTTCAAGGACCAATATGCAAATAGATGTTTTTATGAAAGAGCAACAACTTCTCAGCACAACAATCTCACAATTACAAAAATTGTTTATTTTGTTTTCAAGTTATGGCAGGTCAAAGTATCAAGGTTCGGAAAAATTTATGACATACTAAGTTGAAATAATACCCCAGATCTTTGTTTTTTATAATTTTATAGTTTTTATTTAAAATTTAGCTAGTGAGGACATCTAGAACATCTTTCCAACCAAATACTAATTGTGTATGATAAGCTTTAAGATAATCTCCTCAGCTTTAGCTCTGCTCCTTGAAGGGATTTCTTTAGAGGATTAGAAAACAATAGATATACGTATGACATCAAAAATGTCATATTTTGTTGGCTTAAAAATTCTAAGAGCCAAATAATATTATATTTTCATTGGGTATTTTGCCATTTTTGCTATTAAATATTTGATCAATTTTCAAACAGTGCAACTACTGTAACCTCTATGTGCCTTTATTTCATAAAGTAAGTTTGTTTTGGTTTATTTTGCCATACTTGCAGGTACCAAATCACTTCATCTGGCTGTGCTTCTTCTACTTCTTCTTCCATTCATTTCTGAACATCTTGGCAGAGATCTCCAAGTTTGCAGACAGAGAGTTCTACAGGGATTGGTGGTAAGATAGCAATGGGTGGATAAAGAGTATGGGGGTGAGATGAATTGGTGTAGTGATTGTTGAAAAGGATCTATATATGGGGCAAAGGTTTGAGGAACTAATGAAGACAAAATGGACATAACAACAAGTAAAGCAGTGTAGATGGGGAGAGAAGAACAGGGAAATATTGTATGAAAGGGAATCAAAAAAAAATGATTGAAACGATAGTATTGTTTCTTGGGAAAATTCATACTTGACCCATCATTACTTGGCTCAGACAACCTAATTCAGTCATTACACATGGTGCATGAAGAAGAAATAACCTGACCAGTACTTTTCCATGCAGTATTGGATAGTTGAAGAAGAACAGACTTACCTTATATTATGGAATCTGAACTATTGAATTTGGTTGGACAGTGCAATAATAATATGTGATACTGGAAGGAAACGTCTAGGGAATATATTATCACCATGACATTAATTGTTGTTTACTGTTGTTCTAGGAATTCAGAGACAGTGGGCTACTTTTGGAGAAACTGGAATATCCCTGTGCACAAGTGGGCCAGAAGGTTTGGTTTTCTTTGATTTGATCCCGCTTTGTTTTATAATATATGCAACGAACTTATGCCGTATTTACAAAAATGGTGAACAATTACATAATACATACAATAAACATATTGAAACATTGAATAGCACTTCAATGATTTTGGATATGTCATCTTTAAGTTAAACATTGTTCAAACGCACTAGTTGAAGCTTGTACCCAAAGTTTCCCTAGAGACATAAAAGTTCCATAATTTACATGGCTTTCTTCAACAAATTTCTTGTGTTACAGGTCCCATTCTTGTAAATACTGTAAAATGAATTTGTCAGTGTAGAAATAAATACTGTATACACTTGTCGAGTTAGTAATTTATGTAATGGAAGTTTTAGAAACTATTATGCAAGAATTGCTATATAAAAAAAACACACATTTTACTAAGGGAATCACGCTTACATGTGGATCTCAGAAATATTTGATAAGTCATTTCTTCTGAACTCATTATTGCATGAAGTTATTAAAAATAGCATAACAATTGTAGTTTCAAGAATTCTCAATTTGTTTTTGTAACCAGGCATGTATACAAGCCCTTAAGGAGAAGAGGATATAGCGCTTTCACGGGACAAGTGACTGTCTTTGTCTTATCAGCTCTTTTTCATGAGGTAAGATGTCTTACTTTTTTGTAGAAAGCGTATAAAATTTTCAGTGTTGAGAAGATGTATAGAAAAGATGGTGGGCAATACTCACCATGATTTAAGCTTTAGCTCCCCAAAAACTCCCCAGAAGAAAAATATATCTTTTGAAAACCTTACCTGCTACTATAACTATATCTAACTTATCTTATCCTAACCTTCCCTAAACTTATACCTACCTACTGCACTTTACCCAGCTTTTCTATTCTCTTTTCATCTCTGACATTTCTAATCTCTCAGGCACAATTTGACCATCGTTGTTAAATCTTAGCAAACATCTAATCTTAGCACCATCATTTACTATAACCTCATAGCACTGCCACAAGACTTACACTTCTATTTGCACTTAGACCAAGGGCCAAACAATTAACCATTCATAATCAACCTCTTTTGGCATATATGACTTGAACTGTTAAAGAGCAGTTAAACACAAACAACAAAGATACACAAAGTTTGTCCCTCAAATCTTTCAGGGAGGTGGTGGAAATCTTAAGTATTTAAACATATGATGCATGTTTCATTAAGGTGTACTTGATGCTGAGATTAACTGGGCTCCAACAAGGGCAAACACTGAATTTCTTGTTTCTGGAATATGACTGATGATCCATTTTCAGCAGTTGAGCTATTGGCTCCTCTCCATGTCTATTACATTCAGCAGTTGAGCTATTGGCTCCTCTCCATGTCTATTACATTCAGCAGTTGAGCTATTGGCTCCTCCTCTCCATGTCTATTACATTCAGCAGTTGAGCTATTGGCTCCTCCTCTCCATGTCTATTACATTCAGCAGTTGAGCTATTGGCTCCTCTCGATGTCTATTACATTCAGCAGTTGAGCTATTGGCCTCTCCATGTCTATTACATTCAGCAGTTGAGCTATTGGCTCCTCTCCATGTCTATTACATTCAGCAGTTGAGCTATTGGCTCCTCTCGATGTCTATTACATTCAGCAGTTGAGCTATTGGCTCCTCTCCATGTCTATTACATTCAGCAGTTGAGCTATTGGCTCCTCCTCTCCATGTCTATTACATTCAGCAGTTGAGCTATTGGCTCCTCTCCATGTCTATTACATTCAGCAGTTGAGCTATTGGCTCCTCCTCTCCATGTCTATTACATTCAGCAGTTGAGCTATTGGCTCCTCTCCATGTCTATTACATTCAGCAGTTGAGCTATTGGCTCCTCCTCTCCATGTCTATTACATTCAGCAGTTGAGCTATTGGCTCCTCCTCTCCATGTCTATTACATTCAGCAGTTGAGCTATTGGCTCCTCTCGATGTCTATTACATTCAGCAGTTGAGCTATTGGCTCCTCTCCATGTCTATTACATTCAGCAGTTGAGCTATTGGCTCCTCTCCATGTCTATTACATTCAGCAGTTGAGCTATTGGCTCCTCTCGATGTCTATTACATTCAGCAGTTGAGCTATTGGCTCCTCTCCATGTCTATTACATTCAGCAGTTGAGCTATTGGCTCCTCCTCTCCATGTCTATTACATTCAGCAGTTGAGCTATTGGCTCCTCTCCATGTCTATTACATTCAGCAGTTGAGCTATTGGCTCCTCCTCTCCATGTCTATTACATTCAGCAGTTGAGCTATTGGCTCCTCTCCATGTCTATTACATTCAGCAGTTGAGCTATTGGCTCCTCCTCTCCATGTCTATTACATTCAGCAGTTGAGCTATTGGCTCCTCTCCATGTCTATTACATTCAGCAGTTGAGCTATTGGCTCCTCCTCTCCATGTCTATTACATTCAGCAGTTGAGCTATTGGCTCCTCCTCTCCATGTCTATTACATTCAGCAGTTGAGCTATTGGCTCCTCTCCATGTCTATGGACTTGAAATCATGTTCAATGGTTGATTATATTGTGTTTCTTTGCAATATAATCTATTGGTTATGTATGTTATTTTGTCTCTCTTCAGTACCTAGTGAGTGTTCCACTGCACATGTTCAAGATCTGGGCATTTGGAGGGATGATGATGCAGGTGAGTCTTAAAGAAAACAAGTGTCCATAAATAAACAGATTAAAATTGTATCTTTAATTTAATCTTAAATCAAGAAGCTGCCTTGCAGCTTTAAAGATAAAAGGTGATCTTTCCATGGCTAAGAGACAACCATTATACGCAGATGCAGTGGTATCAGAAGCAACACAAATCAGGTTATACTGTGATTATTCATCATTTGAGTTAGATTACCTTGCATCAAGTATTGTCATTAATTTTGTGCTTCTTTTGTAATTTTGTGACTTGGTAATTGTTGAAATTTAAGATAATTAATTGGAGAATAAGGAATTAGCTTTACAGGAATCTCATAACTGTTTTCGAAATGGAGAAAAGGACATAACAACGTCAGCAAATTCGTAGTTGTGTAGTTCCTCATGGATATGAGATTCGTTCTGCTTGTACTAGTTTGTTTTATTGTTCTTTCAGATACCTCTTGCTTTTATTGTTGCAACTTTCTTTAAGAAAAATCTTGGCAACATCATGGTTTGGCTCTCTTTGATCATTGGACAACCTGTTGCAGTGCTTATGTATGTACACGACTATTACGTCATCAATTACATCACTACAGTTGGAAGTAGTGTGAATACCACTGCCACATAAAACCTCCATTTTCGTCTGTTTAGTTTATCATTTCAGTTTTTATGAAAATGTTTTTTCAAATAAGGTGAATTTGTAGAAGTATCCTTTTATACTGTAAATCAATGTTAATAGTTTCAGCAGTTTGCAAAGAAAATCAAACTACAACACATATGTAAGTGCCTTTAAAAGTATTGCTTTTATTAAGTTAATCAATCAGCGAATTTAATAGAATGACAAACCTGAACATCTATAGTTCTGAAATGAAGGATTGTTAGTGAGCAAACCCTTGGTGAAAGTAATGTTCCAGCAGTGTTTGTTGTACACTTATTAAGTTTGATAAATTTTCAATAAGCAAAGATTACATGAATCGATACAGAACAGTTTGATATCATCAGCCACTCTGAGAGGTGCTTAGTAAGTGCTTGATGACACACTTCCATTATAACATCTGTTTAGCTCAATTGGGTAGAGCACCTGCTTTCCAGCCAGAATATTGTGGATAGCAAAGATAATTAAAACCTTGCTTAGTTAAAACATTGTTGAAAAATCTTTTTAGTAGGTAGAGGGCATCACAGATTTACTTTTCACATAATTGTGGATGAATTTGATTTTTAATTAATCATTGTTCCTGATTTAAAGGTTGTCAGTGTTCACTCACACATCACTCTCTATTACTTTACTAGCATCATGTTGTATTGTTCTGCTAAAATATCTATTAATTGTAAGCCACATAATTTGGATAGTTATTGACTGTTTTAAAAATCCTGATCTTATTCATGTGCAGAAAATATCTGTGCTCAGCCATTTAAGTGAAGTTTATTTAATATGTGTGCTTTAATATCCGTCCAGTGAGATAAGAATTTTTTTTTTGGCCTTTCTCCATATTTTGTTGGATGGTCAGAGTTGACCATTAAGCAAAGCTGTTAAATACTGATGGTTATGGTTCATTCAGAAATCAGCTGGTTAGTTCAAACTACCATGTTCTTATGAGAAACTGATTTTAGCAGGCTAGTATACCTGATAGCAGCTTGTTTGACCATGCTCATAAAATGTGGTCTTCGATGCTCATGGACCATGTTGGACTATGCTCATGGAACATGGTCTTCGATGCTCATGGACCATGTTGAACCATGCTCATTGAACATGGTCTTCGATGCTCATGGACCATGTTGGACCATGCTCATGGAACATGGTCTTCGATGCTCATGGACCATGTTGAACCATGCTCATTGAACATGGTCTTCGATGCTCATGGACCATGCTCATGGAACATGGTCTTCATGTTGGACCATGTTGACCATGCTCATTGAACATGGTCTTCGATGCTCATGGACCATGTTGAACCATGCTCATAGAATGGTCTGCGATGCTCATGGACCATGCTGGACCATGCTCATTGAACATGGTCTGCAATGCTCAAGGACCATGCTCATGGAACATGGTCTGCAATGCTCATTGAACATGGTCTGCAATGCTCATGGACCATGTGGACCATGCTCATGGAACATGGTCTGCAATGCTCATGGAACTTGGTGGACCATGCTCATGGAACATGGTCTGCAATGCTCATGGACCATGTTGGACCATGCTCATTGAACATGATCTTCGATGCTCATGGACCATGTTGGACCATGCTCATTGAACATGGTCTTCGATGCTCATGGACCACATTGAACCATGCCCATTAAACATGGTCTTCGATGCTCATGGACCATGTTGAACCATGCTCATTGAACATGGTTGAATGCTCATGGACCATGTTGGACCATGGTCATTCAACATGGTCTGCAATGCTTATGTTCCATGTTGGACCATGCTCATGGAGCATGGTTTGCAATGCTCATGGACCATGTTGGACCATGCTCATGGAACATGGTCTGCAATGCTCATGGACCATGTTGGACCATGCTCATGGAACATGGTCTGCAATGCTCATGGACCATGTTGGACCATGCTTATAGAACATGGTCTTCAATGCTCATGGACCATGTTGGACCATGCTCATAGAATGTGGTCTTCGATGCTCATGGACCATGTTGGGCCATGCTCATGAATGTAGCAAACAATCCAGTCAAAAACATTTACAAATTATTAATTGTACTTAATGCTTTTGAATCTCCAATTTCATTTATTCGGTGCTCACTGTCCTTTGCAGGGGATGTAAAGCCATAGATTCTTGAAAAAAGCAGGTGTTAACCTGGTGTTTGTCCACTTCCTGTCGTGGCAAATTCCTTGAATCCAAACTTAAAACAAGTCAAAGGTGACTTACGTGTGCCCTTTTCTGGCATGTGCCTAAAAGTGTAAACTAAATAATACTGAACTAAATTATCTTTAAAATATGTGATGACTTCATTTCTATTTAAGTCTTCCTTTATTTTTCCACTGTGAAAATGAAACTTTTTTATTGTTTAAAAATTTCTGCCTTGTTTTCAAAGAAGGACTTAAATGATACTCAGCCAAATTTGGTTGGATTTATTGGAGTGGATTAATGTATGTATAGACAGTGCACCAGCTCAGAAATTAGAGTGTCAAATTTGAATGAGATTCATTTCCACCCTGGTTACTGCATAATGTCCTCTATCATAATGTCTATGGGCACATTGAAACACTTCTGTTTGATTATATAAACCAAGCATTTAATTTTCAATTGAACAGTTTTTTAATTTTGAAAATAGTATATTTCTATATCAAATTACAACTGATCAAAGTTATAAGATATATTTTGTTTGCATAATTTGTGATGCATGAAGGAGCAGACAACTTCCTAAGTTTAGATCAATAAAAATATGTCTTTCTCTGTGGGTTGAGGGTGTGTGTAAGATCTCAAAATCATGTGTTGTGCTTTGATTTGTAGCAGAGACATTTGATGGTTTTAAATGGATTTTTTAGAAGGAAGTTACTATTGTTGTCTCTGCTTGTCAAGGAATTGTGATTGCTTAATTCTACTCAGCTATGAATGTGTTTCAGCTTTTTTCCTTTTCCAAAGCTTTAGAGTTCAAAGGAAATTTAAAAACCCCTTCAAGCATCTTAAGAAGATTGAGTACTTGCATTTAGTACATTGCCATTTATTAAGATTTTTGTGTACATTTGGTGTGTTGAGGTAACAGTTTGAAACTCATTTGATAGCAGTTTGATTCTTTGTTCCATATGTCAGAGAAAGTTTGGATTTTTTAAGAATTGCTCATTCAAAGAACTTGATTTGACCTTCTTTGAGTCTAAGCACCTCTTGCCGTTATCGCTAGTGACCACCAAAGTAACATTTAGTGTAGTCCATTTCAATTTTAAACAGTTGTTTATTTAAACTTATTGTTTAATAAATGGTTATTTGTATAATGGAAATTGAAAGATATGCTCTTATTAAAGATTACTGTTGAAGCAGAGTGTTTATATGTGTATTTAATGCACGGGGCAAAGAACTTTGGCCAGAGTAGAATGGCGCGACTTTAGGAGGGTCATTCACGAGTGCAAAGTCCTTTGAACCGTGCATTAAATATACATACAAACAATGCCAATACATTAAATCTTTTTTATAAATTTTTTGTGTTAGATTGTTTAAAATGCTTAAAAAAACAAAACGAATGGAAAACGAGAAAAGTTCACATATGTTTACATATGTTTTCACTTTATTAAGAAAATTACCTGTTTTGAAAATAATATAAACCAAATAATCATAAATGGGTCATAACAATGCAAATGCTCCGTAGATTTTTTAAAAATAATATTGTAGAGGAATGCATAATGAAACCTTGCCTAGAAAAAATATTAATATGTCTAATGAAGATGATAATCTTGCCCAGCCTTTACCAATAAGTGGGAATGCACTAAAAAGTCAGTGAGTTTAAGACCTAAAAATGGCTGATTGATCCCATTTTTGCACACCAAACTTTTTCAACTTTTTTTGGTTCAGGCATGTTGGGGGTCATTATTCACTTTGCTAGACATCTCAGTAGGGTAGTTGGGCCCTTGAATGAGGGTTTTTTTAAGTAATCATCATACTCATCAGAGTATAAATAGGCTTGAGGTAGGAGCCAAAATTTGACTTGATGGTAGCATTGAAAGAAATCAATTTTAGATCTTTTTTTAGATCAAAGTATGTCTGTGGATGATATATCAGTTTTCAGACCTCTCAATATATGAAGTAAGCTCTCAAATTAGGGTCAATTTTGATGAAGTATGTAATAAGATTTGGAAAACTGGAAGTTGACAAAAGCTGACGAGAAGAAACTATATGTGTTCCAAAGGAGATGCCTTAGAATGATTGTATAAATTAGATGGCCAGTGAAAGTCACAAATGAAGAACTATATGAAAGAACAGGCACAGTGGAGATAAGCAAGGAGATATTTAAGAGAAGGTGGAGATGGTTGGGTCATGTATTAAGAAAGGACAAAGAAAACTATGCCAGAATATCCATCACCTGAACACCAGAAGGTAGAAGAAAGAAGGGAAGACCTAAGACTACATGGAGAAGAGTGGCAGAGAAGGAGAGAAACAGTTTTGGATGGAACAGCTGGGGAGAAGCTGCAGTAATAGCAAGAGACAGAAAAAGACGGAAGAATTTGCTTAGAGAAGCCTCAATAAGGATGTCATAAAATAGAATATGAAGTGAACTAAAGAGCAGAAATTAAATTTGCCAGGAAGTCATTTGAGGTGATTACATTTTCCTTATCGAGACAGTTTAAGTATCATCAACCGTATATCTAGCCCTCTTGGGAGGGTAGCTTAAGAATGGGGTTAATTCATTATGCATGATACATTCTGTTGCATGATATACAGTAAAGCCAATCAATATACGTGTCTTTGAACCAAGGACCTAAACGGGCCTATACTTCTGTGTACTACAGTTTCACACCTTGATTTCATGATACATGTATGTATGTGGATCATGACTTATTTTGGTAGACTTCCCAGGTGAGTAGTTAAGCCCTAAAATGGGGTTTCTTTGTAGTTGATTAGCTGAACTCCGAATGGGGAACGTTAACTAAAACATCATCTAATGTAGATAGGTTTGTACTAAGTGTTAAACTACGATTGTAACACTGGATGAAAATTACTGGGGTTGGATTTTAGCAGAGTATCTGAGCCCCGAATGGTGGATGTTTTAATAAAATGTCACAGAGTGTAAATGTTTGCTTCAATTAGTGGCCATTTATTTTAGGATAACGACTAAGGTATCTTTGATGTTGATATGTGAGTTTTCTAGAGCTCCAGGGAGAATAGCTGAACCATAAAATGTTGCATCAGAGACACAATTCCCAGATTAAGCCCAACATTGTGCAAATGCGTTGTTCTTTCAATTTAAAACGTTACTAGTTTTTCTAAACAACAATTATTACTAGACATCTCAAAGCTTTTTTGTTGGATATGCCTTGCCATGAATTGTTTCCATTTTAAACTTAAGCTTAGTTCATTAGGTACAAGTTTAAGTAATATTTGAATGAAATTAGTTAAAACATAGAGTTTTAGACATCTCATGGCTGGAACAATAGAACCTTTTGAAAATATGATACATTACCTGCCGTTTTTGCATAGGTATGGTAAGGAGATTGGGATTTAGTGTATCAACAAAATGATACATTACCTGCCGTTTTTGCATAGGTATGGTAAGGAGATTGGGATTTAGTGTATCAACAAAATGATACATTACCTGCCGTTTTTGCATAGGTATGGTAAGGAGATTGGGATTTAGTGCATCAAGAAAATGAAATGGATAACATAGACAGAAAATCTATTTCGTATTCTCTACCTTCTCTTGCTCAATTTTTACCGATCTGAGAATTGACCTACTGATAGATTTCTCACTCTTTCAGATATAACTGTTTTTGTTTAGAAGTTTTTAGTGTGGGGGATACTTTTGATAATATTTTTTCTTCATGTTTGATATCGACAGGATCAAGTAAAGCAAGGAAATGTTTAGCAGGGTCTTGAGTTACGGACATGATGTAGGGTTGGTTGGATTTATATTGTTGACCTCCCTCATAGCATCTTAGCACTCACAAATGTATGAAAATTTTATTTATCATTTATTGTGTCAAATAAAAACTAGTGTTTTCAATATCTATTTTTGACTACATTAAATTATGCTTCTTGTACTCTACTTCTTGCTGAAAATAGCTTTATCATGTCAAAACAATCTTGGTATTGTAGATAATGGTCTGGTCAAAGGAGAATAAACTTTAACCCTTGTTTGATAAATGTTTGAGAGCTGTAGAGAAACCAACCACTGAAAATAGCATAAAAAGCTACATTCCGATTTGAACAAATCAATATTTGATGGTTAATCAGGTAGCCACCATTTTCAAAGACATGAATAATGCATTTTTGAGTACTTGCTTTTTTTTAATCAATGTCAATTCTTTAGTTCTTGTATGTATATGTATGATGTATGTTTCTCCTCTTTTTCATTAGATGCTACGGTGTGAATTGAATTGTTGATTGAATTATTGAATAATAAAGTGTTCATTGCAATGAAGCTATAATTAGGCATTGGTGGTTATTAACATATACTTATAACAAGATAATGTGGGTCAGTGACATCATCTCAATTGTATGACTCGGTCGTAAGAGAAAGTTTGTAAAAATGATCACTCCTATTTGACCACTTGAAATATTTGTTGGTGCTGTTTGTGGTAGTTTTCTTATAAGCTTTTGTTGATCATGTTAAGATGCCTCCTTTAAGGTGATGTACTATTATATATTGATGAGAGTATTTTTTATATATGGATCATGTTTTACAGAAACAGGTTTAAAGGGTTGTACCCTAAAAGGCAATGATAGCAATAGGAATCAAGACCATTTTGTGGCAGATACATTTAATCAACTCAAGAAAAATCCTGAAATTATCACAAACTCTAAAATATTGAAGATTTTTTTTCTTCTGTTATGTATAACTGGATTGTATTTGATTTTGGGGTTTGTAATGCTGTTTTTACATATATTTCTTACCCTGTCTGGTGCACAATACACTTTTGATTATGCAAAACATGTACTACTTTGTCATGCTTTCAGTTTTCTGAAGTATTTTATTAGGACCAACAACCCACTGTGGTGTATCAACATGGCTCATTCCGATTCCATACTCAAACCACTGCATCTGTTTTTGTAAAAAGACTTTTTGATTAAGGACTTGTGATCCATGTACCCCTGATTTATTTCTGGTGGTGGTAATTCTTTCATATTACTGCAACAATTTGGGACCTGCATATTGCTGCCCATACAATCATCTCAGTGCTTGTATTCCTATTTTTCATGGTCTGTATTCTTTAATGGCAGACCAGGTCAGTATATTTGACATTTTGGAAATCTGCCTGGAACTTCAATTACGCTATAAGTTTGTCATTGGAGATCATGGATGAACTATGCAGACATAAGAATGCAATGTCCAAGCTCTATTTTGACCAAGTAAGGATGCCACTGCAAACACTGCAAATAGACATTTCCTAAAAATTCATTGTGTCATTAAAACAAGTCACCTCCCAAGGGACAGTGGAGACTGGGAAAGATTAGTTCAAAAAATGCAATAAAAAATAAATTATTATAAAATATGAAGATTCAATACTATGCCCTCAGAACCAACCCTCAACAATTCCTGTAGCCATGGCGATGAAAACTTGATTCTTGACAACCAAAAAAATTGAAAAATGATGATTTTATTCGCTAGAGAAATAACTGCTGTGCGCGGAATTTTGTGTGCAACTCAAATTTCAACAGTGGGACACCTTTAATTTTGGATATGAAGAACATTTTACAATGGGGGCCCTATAGCCACTAACTCACTCTGTCACTGAAGACTGCATGATTGTGGATATCTCATCTAAACATTTCGATGTGCCAAGTTGAAAGTTCAATTAATTTTGGGCAGTTGAAAAATGTTGAAAATCGTCCTGAACCATTCCAAGAAAACCTTATTTGCTTTTGATATTGTTTGGGAATAATAATCAGTACAATTGACTAAACATGATCTAAAGGTTTCCGATTTTGATAATTTTTGCAGATCTTGCATAGTATGAACATTTCCTATTTTCCTAAATTTGTTGCCCCTAAAGCTGTAATGCTGGCTTACATGCTTTTAAAATATTTCAAGTGAAAAGTGCCCCTCAAGTTCTGTGCCCCCATGCAGATTCAAACATCTTCCGCTACCACTGTGAATGTACTTTCTGGGCCAGATGAGTTGCCGCAAATATAACGATGTCATTAACTCATAATAAATCTTGGGTTAAACTTTTGTGACACTTCAAAAAAAAGGACAATTTATGCTCCCCATTGAAACATGATAAAAAGTTGATAAACAAATCAATTTCGGAAATGTAGTTTTGTGTATACAGTAGAGGATACTTACGGTCACTTAAATACTTAATTTATTTCATCTAGCCGAAACTTTGAGTATTTTCTTCTAATATCTCGTCCCCACTCCCCCATCTGCCAATGTTTGACAATCGTTTAAAGATCATTACGTAAAAAATACAAATACGCTGAGCACACAGGCCTATCAAGACCTTTAAACAATGACTTATAAGGTGGCCTCTTCAAAATGTTGAAAATCGTCCTGAACCATTCCAAGAAAACCTTATTTGCTTTTGATATTGTTGGGGAATGATAATCAGTACAATTGACTAAACATGATCTAAAGGTTTCCGATTTTGATAATTTTTGCAGATCTTGCATAGTATGAACATTTCCTATTTTCCTAAATTTGTTGCCCCTAAAGCTGTAATGCTGGCTAACATGCTTTTAAAATATTTCAAGTGAAAAGTGCCCCTCAAGTCCTGTGCCCCCATGCAGATTCAAACATCTTCCGCTACCACTGTGAATGTACTTTCTGGGCCAGATGTGTTGCCGCAAATATAACGATGTCATTAACTCATAATAAATCTTGGGTTAAACTTTTGTGACACTTCAAAAAAAAGGACAATTTATGCTCCCCATTGAAACATGATAAAAAGTTGATAAACAAATCAATTTCGGAAATGTAGTTTTGTGTATACAGTAGAGGATACTTACGGTCACTTAAATACTTAATTTATTTCATCTAGCCGAAACTTTGAGTATTTTCTTCTAATATCTCGTCCCCACTCCCCCATCTGCCAATGTTTGACAATCGTTTAAAGATCATTACGTAAAAAATACAAATACGCTGAGCACACAGGCCTATCAAGACCTTTAAACAATGACTTATAAGGTGGCCTCTTCTTGTCCAAAACGTTTTTAGCTCCACATTCCTTTAAGGGATTTTGAGCTTATCTGAGGCTAACCCAAAATCCCGATTTTCGTTCGGATTTTGCTCTGCGCAATCCAAATAAATTTAGCTTACATAATAACACTGGCTCAGGAAATACCACTGAATATCTCGGATTGAAAGAAAACAATGCTTTCATTGGTTCGAGCCTTACAAATACAGTCTGACACAGCTTAATATCCCGTTTGGGATCTGTCCCACAGCATAGCTCAATTGGGGTACAACACTTTTAGTTGATAGCTCGCCTCGGCTATACCGTGGGTTTAAATACTAATAAAAGCTCAAGGATGGCTAAAATTTCCTGAATAGGCTATCCTCAATAGCCTACTGTGGTGTAGCGATTATCATACGTCTACAGACCAGGAGACCCTGGGTTGGGTAGATATGCCAGTACACCACGACTGGTTTTCAAAGGCCGTGGACATTGACTTGGTTGTTGTTGATGATGTTATGTCTGTCCATACGTCATACATTAGTTTTCGTCCAGGTTGTATTAAGCGTTTCATGATAGCATTGTTACTATCGTAACCGAATGCGCAGGCAACGACCCGTCATTGTAATTGTGTGTTCATTCATTGTTCATTCGTTTGTCGTCGCCTGAATAGGCATCCTTTCAAAATCCACATGAGTCCTATCACATCACTTGGCACAATTAACTTCCTGTTCACAAGAAGTTTATTGTTTGCATGCAGATGATGAAAGGCTGTAATAACTGATGCATTAAATCATTGGGTCACGAGGGCTATCTTAAAGGATTAATTAGTTCAGGGGTGGAGTAAGTTCATCTTAATGAAAGAGGACTTCAAAAGAAATTTTAAAAATCTTTTTAGTTATATTTTGTTATAATGATTGCCACTTAGAAGTGTATTTTTGGGATGCTATTATCGATTAATTGTGATTCATAAATGGCGATAATTTTTTGCTCAGATTGGTTAATATATTAGCAATATGAGGAAAAATATGCCATAGTTAAATAATGTTGCAAGGATGTAAAATCTATCTTGATTTTATACAACAGTATTTTGCTGTTAGTATATACCTGTGTATGATTTTAATTTCACTCAAAAGCAAACATTGTTGATAAAATTTGCATCAAATTGCTTTAGGATTACTTTTCACAAAGTTTTCACATATTCATATGATATTAAAGCTCCAATATGCAGTGGGACAACTAGAGTCCTGGGGCCCCATAGAGTTTTTGGCCTCTGCAGCGATGTCGGAACTACGGCGGCAAATAGGGAGGGGGGCTTGCCCCTGGCCCTAGATTAAGAAGGCAGAAGGTGCCTTTTGAAAATGTGTGGACGGGGGCAGGAGGTGTCCTCAGTGAAAGTTGAGGGTCGACCGGTCAGGAGGCACCCATTTGAAACTTATATATTAAACTATTCTAGGACATTCTTGAAAACAAATAGTAATCCACTCACTCACAAATACTACATAATACATAAGAGGTCACATACATTTAGTATTCATTTGACACAAAGCTTGTTACCGAGGGCCACGGTGGGAGGGGGATGTCTCCAATTATTTTCTAAGCAGCAATTTTCCAAAGAAACCTTTTACCTATTCGCCTATTGTTCCCGGCTCCTCAATCTCAAATTCATATAGGCAGAATTTGCCTACGAATGTGGGGAAAAGTCCAAAGTGTGTGTGGGGGGGGGACCACAAAATCATGCAAAGATACATTACATCACCATACAAAAGTACCCATTTGGACAAAAAGTGAGGGTGGAAAGTGCCCCTCTTGCTCCCCAAATCCCGCCTATGCTTAAACAATACCATGGGCAGGGGGCACGCTTCCACAATTTCAAAAAATGACAAGAGGGCCCCTTTTTTTCAATGAGAAGTCCTCAATTACTGTTGAAAAAGCACCCCTGAACTTAACTCCTGCTCCCTCCCCTTGCCTAGACTTCCTTTTGGCCCTGGCGCTTTGGGTTCCATGACAAATTACAAATTAACAAAGATATTGCAGTGTCATTGTTCAGGGCTAGACGTAACCCACCCTTCTGGGCCCAGCCTTTTGTTGTGCCACTGCTAATAAAACATGTATTTCTTTCCTAACATTCTTCCCTAACAACCCCAGCCTATCCAATGTAACTCTCCACCAACAAAAACAGTCAGGCCCACCCAAAAATATATTCAGCTACTACTTCATTGATGTTCTAACATCACAAGAATATTCAACTTCCTGCTTGCATTTCCCCCCAAAATAAGTAAACATCAAACAAGTATTTATTTCCTAACAACCCCAGCCAGTGGCGTAGCCAGCATTTAAAAAATGAGAGGGTCCGTGAAGGTCCTAGACCCCCATAGTAAGAGTGTTTAAATTTAGCCCATTAAGGGCAATTTTGTTTTTGAAAGCAATTTTGTTTCTTTAAACATGACCCCATCCTACTTGAATTGGCCACCCACCATATGAGAATGTTTAGCAATTTCATACGCTTGCGATAACCTCCTTAACTCCACAAAACGCTCTGAAAAATCGTACATTTTTTGCACTTCAAACAATATAAGCTAAAGAGTCTCTGAATATTTTGTTCCATTTAAAATGGTATAGAGAACTTGAATTCATTATCTATCATTTCAGACCATTTTTGTTTAATTATTCAAAAAAAAAAAAAGTTACGTACTTTGGAAACTAGTACCGTCGGACTGATGCAGCGTATAAATGCTGCCGTTAGTGATGGCTGGCCGTCCGAGGGTAATACAAAATCCTACACCTTCCTGTAGTTTTAAGCGAGGTCTTAAAAGTATAGGAAAATCTCAGTTTTAAGATCTTTATGAAAACAAACCATTTTACCTTTTTTTCGTCCACGTTGATTATAATTGATGTTTGAAGCCCATCCATTTCTTTAAAAACTGTTTTTAAGGTGATTTTACTTACTTTTGTTTTCTTTCCGTAAATTTTTTCTGACAAGCTCTCCAAAGTACGGTCAAATTCAAAACACTGCCATCCGAGCTATAACATTTTATCGGGGGTAATATGTTTTAAATTATTTGAGGAAAAAATTGAAATAATACTTATAAAGTACAAATATATAATCTAAACATTTTTCGTTGCTTTATTTATTTCTTTTACATACAGTTTTTACCAAAAATTTGTAATAAAGTTATATGAACAAACACTTTTGGCAAAAAATCAACCTGCAATTTAGTGGAACATCCTAAAACTTATTTGGGGATGTTGAGTAATTAATCACGAACGTGTGGTGACTAAGAAAATAGTGACCACAATATGAATCTCAGATAACTTTATCCCGTCGTGGTGCTAGATAAGTAAAGATTTTGGAATAGTGTATAAGACTAATTGATATAAGAATTTCCAAAAAGGAAGTTATTTTTCACTCATCAATTTTCTACAACGTGTGAATTAAAAAAAACACAGGAATTTCATTAAATCTCTAACAACCTTGTACGGCAATCCCAATTCTCAAGGTCGGAGTCGACATAACTGTGTACGAGCTCACTACGGTTTATCAGCCGTGCCGAAGCCAGGTGCACTATCAAGGACAGTAAAACCAACACTTGGAACAACTGCATCTCTTCTCTCACCACCAATACCCCTACTAAGACAATTTGGAGAATGGTTAACAGCTCCCACGGCAGGGTGGGCAAGTCTCCTATCTCTCCTGGAATGGTAACCTTCTCACCGCGAAAAAGGACATCGTTAACCACCTTGCCGCCTCTTTCAGCAACATCTCGTCCTCGGCCAACTACCCCAATGCTTTCAAAACCGAAAAGCTTGCGATGAAGCCCGGAGTATCACCTTTCCCTCCGACAACACCGAGAGCTATAGCACCCCTCTCACCCTTTCTGAATAAAACCAAGCCATGATCCACGACGCTTGCTGTACCTCCAAGGGCCCAGATAACATCCCCTACCAGTTCCTGAAACACCTCCCCCAACAAGGTCACCGCTCTATCTTACGCACCATCCTCAACCACATTTGGTCCTCACACTCCTTTCCCCTATCTGAAGGACAGTTATCATTACTCCGTCCTCTAATTAAGGTAGGACAGTACCAACCCCTCCAGCTAATGCCCCATCGCCCTCACCTGCTGTCTCTGTAAAATAATGGAAAGCATCGTTAACCAGAGACTAAACTGGTTCCTTGAGACCAACATAATCTTCTCTCCTTACCAAAGCGGCTTCCAGAAACGTCGCAATACCCTGGACCAGTTAATTACGCTCGACACCGCTATCCACGAATCCTTTGCAAAAAGAATACTTTATTGCCATCTTTTTCGACCTCGAGAAAGCTTTCGACACTACTTGGAAATACGGCATTATCTGCAAACTTTACACCAGCGACCACCTCCCCATCTTTATTCAAAACTTTTTCTCACCAAGGCAGTTCTAAGTTCGTATTGACCACACCTCTCCAAGCCTACCCTCAAGAAGAGGGCGTCCCCCAAAGCAGCATCTTCTCCCCCACTCTCTTCAACCTGAGCATTAACGACATCGATGACAACCTTGGCCCCCAACATCAAACGTGGACGACTTCGCCATCTTCTACATCCCCCTTCACTCCCCCCTTCCCCCTCCACTCCCCTAGCTTTCCTCTTGTCAAAATAGTCTCCAACTCCGCCTCAACCAGCTCCAAGACTGGTGCAACAATAACGGTTTTAAATTCTCCAAAGACAAGACAGTCTGCATGCACTTCTGTCATTTCAACAACCTCCACCCCAACCCGAACTTTGTGTTCAATGGCAATTGCATCCCTAAAGTTGAACAAGCTCTTTGGTTTATCTCTAGACCCCAAGCTCTTCTACAAGCAACACATCACTAACCTGAAACAGAAATACAACAGCTCCTCAAATTCTCCGCCTCCTCTCCAACACCACTTGGGATGCGAACCGCCATGCTTTCCTCAAAATCTTCGAGCTCACTATTCGTGCTAAGCTTGACTACGGCAATATTGCCTACTGTGTCGCTCACAACTCTTACCTCAACCACATCAACACCATCTAAAATTAAGCCCACAGGCTTTGTCTGGGCGCCTACAGGACCTCCCTAATCACCAGCCTTCGTGTTGAAGCCAAGGACCCCCCCTCCCCCCCCTCCTCCCCCTTCCTTTCTGCTAAGGTGTAGAAAGCTTAGCCTCTTCTATGCTTTTAGAGTCCTCACCAACACCCAGAACCCTGTTTACAACCTCATTAGATACCCCAATTTCTCAACCCTCTTTGATGGGACTAAAACCCTATCCCCTCCTTTCAGCTTACGCAACAAATCAGACCTCTATCTAGGCATCAACCCGCCAGTCTTGGCACATTTTCCTGGCCCACTTTTCCTCACTGGGCCGCCCCCTTACTTTTATCCACCTGGGCTTCTCCACTCATTAATCTCACATTAAACCCATCCTCCACCAACTTCATTGGCTTCCTATATGTGAAAGAATAAACTACAAGCTTCTTACCCTCACATACAAAGCCATCCATAGTCTTGCTCCAAATTATATTTCCAACTTAATCACATTACAATTACCAACTTGCTCACTCAGATCTAACAGTGCTATTCTCCTAAAGCCGCCAAAAATTAACACCAAGACTTACGGTGAATGTTCTTTTCAATCTGCAGCCCTCAAACTCTGGAACATTCTCCCAATCTACATCAGAAATGCCCCTACTTTAGATATCTTTAAGAGTGTATTGAAAACACACCTTTTCATGAGTTACCCTATTGGACCTTGTAACTTTATCCTGCTTGCATCTTTTTAAGTATGGTTTATTGTTCTCTTACTGTTTGTATCTTAAGGTTTTCTCATCTTATATTTGTTTATGTAAGCGCATTGAGACCGTTTGGTATATTGCGCTATATAAAAATGTATTATTATTATTATTATTATTATTATTATTATTATTATTATTATTATTATTATTATTATTATTATTATTATTATTATTATTATCACAAAACCCAAACCAACCCTAACCTCTTCATTAACCTCCACAACTAAATCAAAGACCAACTCTCAAACTACACCTCCATTTATACTGATGGCTCAAAGGAAGGCGACAAGACAGCTGCTGCTGCCGTCATTTAAGACATCACCCTCAGTAGCAGGATTCCCGACTACTACTCCATCTTTTCGACTGATGCCAAGGCCATCCTTCTCGCCCTTAACTTCATTGCGTACTCTCCGCTCAGCCACTTTTCCATCTTCTCTGATTGCAAGGCTGTTCTTACTTCTTTACTCAATCTTAAATCGATAACCCTACATCCCACCTCTTCCTCATCCGTAAACTCCTTTCGCCCACCCTTTGCATGAAAAGTATTCTTTTCTTCTGGATACCAGCCATGTTGGCATCCTTGGCAATTACAGGGCTGGTGCAGCCGCTAAGCTTGCCCTCAACCTCCCCCTACGCCATTTCCAAAACCCTTTCTGACATCAAACCGCTTGTCGCTTCTCTTCTTCGTGACCGCTGGCAAACCTCATGGGACTTTCAAATTGATAACAAACTTCACGTCATCCAGCCCACCATTCCGATCAAACCCACCATCCACAACCTCTCCCATGTCGACAACGTTCACATTACCCGCCCTAGAATAGGTCACACCCACCTCACTCACTCCCACCTTCTTACTGACTCCCCCAACCCCTCTCACCTAGTCTCTTCAGGCTTCCTGGCCCATAAGGTTGCAGTGCACTGTCTCCACTGGACTCTTGTTATTTGCAACTTGTCTGGCTTCTGTCCACGAGCTTCATCCCATCACATTCCTCTCCTTCTCGACTGTCCTTCTCCAGGTCGTAGATGACGAACTTTCCTTCCCCCCTCTGGTTTCCACGTCATAGCTGTCACACAGTTCTTCATAGTGCTGATGCGCATCACATGACCAATCCACCTCCACCTTCTTTTTACTTCAGTGCTGATTTTGTCATGTTTAGTGATTCTTAGTATTTCATCATTAGATATTACATATGGCCATCTGATCTTCAAAATTCTCCTGTAACATTTGAACATAAATGTATCCACCTTTTTATTATCTATTAACTCTCCATGTCTCGCAACCATACAAGAGTACAGACTTAACAAGAGAGTTAAACAGTCGGGGTTTTTTTTGTATATATTAAGAATGTGCTTAAATTCCATATCTTATTTAATTTTATAAATGCCACTCTTGCTTTAGAGATTCTGTTTTGGATATCTTCCTCGCCGCCACCCTGTAAGCTTACTGTTGCACCAAGGTATTTGAACTTGTTTACTTCATTTAGTTGTTGGTTATCGATATAAACTTTGTTTACACATTTGCTGTTAACTTTCATGAGCTCTGTCTTATCCTTATTAATTCTTAGCCCAATTTGTGCAGCATACTGATTGAGCCTGGTCACTTTGGTTTGCATGTCTTGATATGTAGATGAAAGTAGAGCGATATCATCAGCAAAATCTAAGCCCTCAAGAGTTGACATGAATTTCCATCTGATTCCATTCCTGTTATTAGTCGTTTTTCTCATCACCCACTCCACCACCATCAGAAAAAGGAACCCTGGCATTACATCACCTTGCTTTACACCACTTTCGACTTGAAACCATTCAGATTCCACACCATCATTTAAAAGTGCACATTCACTGTCTTCATATAACGCTTGAATCAAACATATTTTTTTGTGAATACCATAGGCTGCCATTATTTTCCAGAGGCTTTCTCCGTGCACTGAGTCAAACGCCTTCTCGAAGTCAACAAAGGCGATATATATGGTTGACTGCCATTCAGCCACCTGTTCTAGAATGTTGCGCAGGTGACAATTTGCTCTTCTAAATCCAACCTGTTTATCTCTCATCTTACTGTCAACACCGTTTCTAATTCTGTCGATTAAAACTCTTTCAAGTATTTTGCTTAGTATGGATGTTAAAGTTATTCTGCGCCAGTTATCGCATACAGTAGTATTGCCTTTTATAGGTGTTTTTGTTATCAGTCCTTGCTTCCATGATTTTGGTTTAAGTTCCTTTTACAATACAATTCTGAACAGCTCTTCAAGCCATAATACTGATGTGCATATAATCAGCTTTTTACAACTCGGCAGTTATATTATCCTTGCCTGCAGCTTTGTTATTATTTAAGTTCATCAATGCCTCTTTTATATAACTGGTACTTATTTCGTCTATTTCAGGGTCACATGTTATGTTAGGAATTGGAAAAACATGATCTCTTATAGCACTCCCAACCTTGGTCCTTTCATTGCAAATTGTTTTGGTTATCTTGTAAAGCTCTCTCATTCTGCCATTACTAGCTGCTTCCTTTGCAGACGTAGCAAGGTCGTCAACCCACTTTCTTTTTCATGTAAAGTACAAGCTTACCATTGGTATTTTTGGGGAATAAAACATTTTAGGCAATTTTGCCTTCGTCAGGTAATTCCTTGCTCCACACCACTAACAAAGTGGTTTCGCGCACCCCTGACATGCCTGATCATTATGCAGTTTTCACGTAGGTTTTGTATCACTACTAAGCCCTATTTTTTCTATTTAGTCCTCTTGGCTACGCCATTGATTTACAAATTAAAGTGATAAGAAAAACTGCTGCTAGAATGAACAATACTTTACATTTTGATGTGAATTAAGGAAAAGTAAGCCGCCTTACCATAGAACGGTCGATATTTCCCTCTTGGAAAATATCATTGTAAATTGTAAATGTTTTCTCTCAATGCTTTATTCATGGTTTTTAATCAGTTAATCATAATCATCTATAATTTGACACTGGTTTTCTTAAAGGAACACAATTGTAGAAAGTGAATTCAAACCTCTTACTCTTAAAAATGATAAGGAGATAGAAAAGTTTAAATCTCTGACATATTTTCCTAGGGAAAATATTTTAATACAATTAGACTAGTAATTAATAATCACATCACAGCCTCAAACTTCTCTTTTTTGTTCTTGATCAGAAATTTCGTGCCTACCAATAGCGTGGGGGCAAGGGCAAGTTCCCCCACTGAAACTGAGAGGGCGCCAAATGCTGACAGGGGCGAAACAATTGTCCTGAGAATACATTTTTTAAATACTTTTTATTCTCAACTTCTGCAATTTGTATCTTTTACAAAACAAACATGGTAAATGTTTTCTCTCAAAGCTTTATTCTTACATGAAAACCATCTGTGGACCCCAACTGAAGACTGTACAAAACGGAATCCTACATTTTGAGCATTTGCTCCAAAATGTACGTGTAATTTAAGCTTCCGAGGGTTTCGCTCCCTGGGCTTCTAATGTCTAACAGGACTTCAAACTTGGTATTGACACAATATTCTGCAATTTTCTGCTATCAACAGACTGACTGATCACAAGAAATGCAGCGCTTCCGGGGCTTGTCCCTTAGAATTGACACATTTTAAAAAGCAATTTTCTACTATTAAAATCACGCAAAACGTAGGGTTTACGGGGCCATCGCCCTAGACCCACCAGAGCTTCATGCACCCATAGATTTGAAACACTGATTTTAAGCAATTTTCTGCTACCAAAATCACGAGAAACGTAGGGCTTTGCTCCTGGATTTGACACGATTTTAAGCAATTTTCTGCTACCACAATAAGAGAAACACATGCAGAGCTTCCCGGACCCTACGACGGCTTCCTATAAACTGATAAGGGTAATAATTAAGTTGATAATTTATCTGCCATCTAAAATTCCCAAACGGTGCATGCATTTATTTTCTAAACGGTGCATGCATTTATTTTCCCATCGTTTTACTCGAGCATTTTTTTGGGGGGGGGGTGGCGCCAAAAAGCCCTCCCCCACTGAAACATGACCCACCACACCACTGGTGCTTATACCCCTAGGTGCCGCGGCGCAGGAAGATATTTGAATCTTAAATATCCCAAAACTATTTTTAAAAGGAAAATTTCATACGATTATTGTACATTTTAGTATTCCAAAAATGAAGTTGGACATTTTCCGAAAATGAAGAAGATTGAAGAAGATTTCTCGATTATAAGTAACAATTGATGGAAACGCAATATACAAGTGCAGTTTTTCCGCTTGCAAATGGAAATTGTTAGGGTTGATCAGCTGATCACAATTAAAGGATTCTAATTGCAAGCAAAATGTATCAGTATATGACTGTGGGGCAGCTCATACGTCATTATGCAATTATTTCAAAACTTTTTACTAACATTGAATTAATAAAATCATCCTTTTCGGCTAGAAACTGAATGCATGGGGATAATGTAAAGCTTCGAAAAATTCTTAATCAGAATCAACTGCTCTCATTCAAGGAATTTTGGAAGAAGAAAGAAATACGGGGTTTTACCTATCAAAAAATATAAAATAAGTTTGCTCGTCCATATGTTACAGAACGTGCATGAACATTTTCATAATTAAACCTGAAAACTATAATCGATGTGAAATAGTAAATTGTTTACCAATTTTTTCGCTATTTTTTCTTTGACCTTTTATTGTTTATCCTTAAACAATAATAGTTAATGTTTTCTTTACTTGTCCATCAATCCATGTAAACATTTTGAAATTTGAACTAACTTAGGCCTTACGAGAACAAGACATTGGATTAAATGTAAGGTCCAATAAAATAATTATAGCTTGTCATCCTCGCGCATCAGTTGTGAGAGAATCCCAGATTTTGTTTTCTTTTCAAGTTCCGTTTTTTTTTTTTTTGTCTTCGATCCGTCATTCAGTGTCCGTATTTCCATTTCTTTCTACCGTTTTACTGAAATGTTTTCAAATATTATTCAATTTGTATTACACTTGATGTGGTTGACCTGATCCGCAAGGCTGCAAATCACCGAAATCATTCGACTTAGCAGCTTGGGGAAAATAGAAAATACAAACCGCGCGCCCGCGTCACTTTTCCATTTGGTTCGGGAGATAAGCTGATATTTATTTTACTGGGCCTAAGTTCCTTGACACTTTTGTTCCCCGTTTTCATTTTCATTTAACAAGATGGCATATAAATTAATCAACCCCAAAACAAGATCAGTATGACGTAACATTTTGAATAGCTGAGGTAAGACTGTCTTTGGGCATATTCTATTGGTGTTGCAATAGCAATTGGTGTATATGCTACTCTCTTGGTGCTCATATGACGCCTTTTCTTCGATGCAAGCAAGTACATATTGATTCCAGGGGTTTGGCTGGAATTACGCCAACTGTAAAACACTAAGAAAGTTTACTACGCAGTTTAAAAAATAGCTGATATTTTTCTCTTTTTACGCACAAGTCACAGTATTTAAACTGCGAATTTCAAAATCGTGCAAGTAAACAAACAAAAATAAGATTATAAAAAGATACACAATGATAAAAGAAAGAAATGAGACCTAATTTGATATTGAATATTTTAATTTGTGATCATTTTATTCGATGACAATTACAATATATATAAAGAAGACCATTTCCCGAAAAACATATCTGGATCATCTGGAGACATACAATCCCCAATCTTCTGAAAAAAGTGGGAAGCAAGGAAAACAAAACTTAAAATCATAATCAATTTCAATCATTTACATGCTAACTTAAAGGGTTAGTTCAGGGGTCAAGCATGTTTATCTTCTATGAAAGAGGACTTCAAAGGAAACAAAATGGTGAAGAAAGCATCTCCGTTAAGGAGATATCTATGTTTAAAGTTTGATATAATTTCTGTAGAAACGACTGAAATCAGAATACTTATGACGTCACAGTCTCAGATTCCTCAAATTCTTTATGTAATTTAAAGAAATTTTATTTAAATTTTTCATTATTAAAATTTTTTACTATCTAAATTATTCATCCTCATACTTTATTCAGGTGGTATATTATAAATACCTTTCTTAAATTCAGTTCTACTACTTTTTTTTGACATATCCCATGGTTTTCGCAGGACAAAGTATGATAGAATACATAAAGACTTTGAGGAATCTGAGGCTATGACATCACAACTAGTCTGATTGCAGTCGTTTCTACACAAATGATACCAAAGTTTAACTTAAATATCTCATGCTTTCTTCACCATTTTGAAGTCCTCTTTCATATAAGATACACTTGCTTAACCCCTGAACTAATCCTTTAATTTTAATCTCGTCCGCTGACGTTTGCGCAACCCCATCGCTTCCCGGAAATTCCGATCATTCTAGGGATGCCATCAGCACACTGACTTGACGAAGTCATCTCCTCGTCCAAATCGTGCTGACTTTGTTTCTCGTTGGTTTTATTTACCGTCATGATGTGATCGTTCGGAGAAACTGAGTTGGGAGAAGCTGTGAACAATAAGTCCTGCGGGACTTAGGTTTTGTCATGTTTACATGTAGAAAGAAGGAGAATATATTTTTGAAGGAAGCACGAAATGTCTTTTTCTTTTCGAATATTTATTCTCAAATGAGACAAGAATGTTGAAGCGAAGGAAGTAATTGCTTCGTCAATCTGCAGTGATATCGTATCTTAGTTTGATATATTGATACAATTCGCTTAGTCTCCTCGTC